>BSBM01000121.1:6527500-6555000 GCA_027924585.1 Larix kaempferi
AAGGAAGAAGAGACCTCAAGAAGTCATTGAAGAAGAGAAAGAAAAGAAAAGAATAGACATGATGAATCAAACGCTTTCTTTGGAAACTAATCCAAGTCCAATTATAGAGGATACCACGGTTCATCCTATTAATCCACTACAAGAAAAACGGAAGCATTCACTAGAGGGACCTTCAATTTCCACAATAGTTGTTGAACAAGCACCCCATGGAAGTAATCAAGAAGCAAAACGTAGGTGCTCATTAGGGGATGTTTCAATTCCCACTTCAAGTTAAAGTGATAAGTTACCATCTCAAGATGAAGCTCATGAAGAAACACAAAAATTATTCACCTCTTGTGGTTATACAAGTGATGAAGTCAGAGAAGTGTTGGACATGGAGCCTACTGTTGAAGAAGAAAATGTTATCAGGACCATCGATGAGGATGTTGGACTTCCACCATCCAACTACAAGGAAGAGGATGAAGGACAACAAGCTACTACTGAAACACCAAAGCGTCTTGGTGATGCGCTACATGGTAGAATTCCAACCCCCTTACCTCCATTAGCAAGCACACGTCGAAGAACTCCAAAGCGTATACAAGTTGATGAAAGTATCCTCAATTCCATTGAAGGTACACTATCTAAACGTAGTATTGCTTATCAAACTCAACATATACTTGAAAAATATTTTGTTTCTAAATGTGATGGATATAAATGTAGATTATTTTTATCATTGTTAAAATCTAGGGCCATGAATATTGTTAGGAAAAAGTTAGGGATAAAGATGATAAAGAATTCTAAACCAAGTTCTCATATAGTTAAAATCTTAGTAGATGCATTTGGTAAAATTGGTAAGAACACACGTTCAAAGGACCGCAATGCGGCTCGTCGTATGTTGTCACAAGCAATTGTAAATAAGAACACCAGGGTCCTTCGTTTTCTCAAGCCTACATCCAAACTAGTTAATTTGAATGTAAAAACCCTCCATAGGTATTCTATTAGAAGAGAACATCTTGACACAACCGATCAAACAGATTTTTGGGCCTTTATTGGTTGGTTGCCACGTCGTGACATGAAGCTAGTTGATGCAGTAAAGGGACTAGTGCAGAGTTTTTGGCATGATCACACAAGGCCTTCTTCAAACCGGAAGGATGTACTAAAACTGAGAAGGGGTTCAAAGGATCATGAACCACATACTAAACATCTTCTTGATATAACACAGACAGAACTATACGAGAAATTTAGGAATGAACATAGACAATTGAACTTGGGGAAAAGATCTTTTGAGAAATGTAATCCATGGTATGTTAGAATAAATACTCTTCGTAACACTTGTTGTTGTAGATACCACGTAGAATATGAATATTACTATGAAACATTTTTGTACATTCGTCGTGTGTTGCATACTAACCATGTGCAGGATTTCTCCCTGACAATACCACTGACTTCATCAAGAGAATTCATTCATAGCATCATGTGCAATAGGCCCGAGGGGAAAACATACTATGCAAAATCTTGTTTGGATGGAACATGCTCCAACTATGTTGGAATGGCATTATTGAGCCAATGTATGCACGAGAGTGGAGACAGTGAATTTGGGAAAATGGTTATAGACATGAAAAGTTTCAAATATATCAGCTATGAAATAGTCCCAGGGAAAGAAAGCAAAAAAATACAATTGGTGACATCTCAGGTATGCATTTATATCTATAAAATTATGTTTGAATGGTTACATTTCAATCCTTACTTACAAAAAAAACTAATATTGAGATCATTTTGTGTCACCAGGTACAAGTTAGTGACTTCGTCAAGGAATTTATTGAAAAGACACATCAATATGTTCAGCATGTCCACTTGGCACGATGGAAGGATGAGGAGTTTAGAATATTCAGAGATACATTTCCCCATGGTACTATACTTTCAGTTATTGATTTTGTCGAGAACTACACTCTGCAACCTCAAAATGAGATCCACAGTTAGTATTATCACTCTGAGTAGGTTTCCTTGATGGTCCATATCACATATAGGCATGGCCCAAATAGCAATGAAGAGCACAGAGAAATTCTGAAGGAATATCACTTCTACATAAGTGATGATAGGTGCCACGACTTCCACTATGTACGTCATTGCTTCATCATGTTCTATGATCACTTGAAGGGAAGGAACATACAGATGGATCGACACTGGATTTGGTCTGATGGATGTGCTGGTCAGTTAAAAAATCCATGCATATTTCAATGGTTGTGTTCATTGCATAAAAACTACAAAGTGCCACATATGTGGAACTATTTTAAGACTGGGCATGGTAAAGGAGAGCATGATGGAGCCAGAGCATGTGTCAAAACAACCCTACGAATAGAGGAATTGAAAGTATCTACAAAATCTACTATTTGAAATGCTCATTCTATAGTTAGGTGGTGCACGTCAGTAATGGGAGAGGAATCAACTATGCGAGTAGAAGCCACAAGAAAGAGACACGTGGAGAGATTTTTTTGGGAGGTGGTAGAAATAGATCATTCACATGCATGTGAATGAAAGACAAGATCATCATTTTAATAATTTTATCAGGCATGCTTCCTTCTGAATAATATTGAGGGCTGAGCTAGACGATATGGCTATTGAGATGATGTCTTATCTGTAACTAGGAGGTACATATTAGAAATGGGATTGGGGACTAATTTCACAACTAATGCATGTATGGCACATAGTCAACTCCTTATATGATACCCAAGTTTCTCACCCCAAGGGTATTATTCAATCTAGAATAGATCAGAAAATTCATGGAGATTAATGAAATTAATTTTCTCAAATCTAGAAAGAAGGGGAGAATGTTTGTTGCCACAATAATGAGAGCATATTCTTGAATACTGAAATGGGGACAAAGAACGCCTTTGATATACTTAATTAGTTTAGTTCTCCACAATATCGGCCACTGAGGTATGGCCCTTACTTCTTAATAGGATATGAAAAGTGAAGGAAACATCCTATCCCTCAAGATCATGATCTTACACCATTGATTCAAATGTTGGTCAGAAATAAGATATATGAGATAGTGGAGGCCATTTTAAGGGTAGATGATAACCCTAAAAATTGCAATAACTTGTGCTTTTCTAGCACCGCATCTTAAAAAGATAGATGTTCCTGCATAATACATTTTTTATAAGCCAAAAGGTGTGTGGTACCCAAAGAGGACATGAATTTTACTGATACCATTGAAGTAAGTATGAAATAAGCACATGAGGGTAACTTTAGTAGACACAAAATGCGGCCTAGTGGTAGATGAGAGAATTGTTAGAAGCGAAAAATACCTCATATCAAAGTATATAAAAAGATGAAGAATATTCATGGTTATATGATGAGATGCATTATGAGGAAGTTGATGATTGTGAATAATATGATTAAGGTGTAGCATAAGAAATTGGTGAAATTTGTGTAAGGAACTAGTGTCCCACTCAATGAAGCCACCACCTCTCTCTCACGGGAAGCTACAAGTTAACCAAAATTCATACATATGATGCCGCGTATGGAATTTTTAGGAGAAGTAGGACTAGGAAAATAAGGTTAGGGAATTAAAAATCCCATTGAGATAATATAAATACCAAATATCTTGGGTCTAGGGAAAGATCTAGGATCTACTAGTAGACAAAAGGATTCACAAGCTTTTGTTGTTAATCAAGAAAGGACTTCAATCTGTAGAATACACAAGGAGAAATGACTAAAATTTTGCATCTTATATATGAATGTATATGGAAACCCATTTGCAGCGTGACAAGGACCAGGCTAAAGTGTTTCCTTCAATTGTAGGATAAGTGCAGCGTGCCATGATATATTGAAAAGAAAATCAAATCATTGAATGACACGTCCCTCTTTGAAAAGAAGACCAATTTTAACAATGTACATAATGACTTCCCTATATCCAATAGCTTGATGTTGAAACAAGGTTCTAGTAGCTACAAAAAAAAAGAAAGTAAATGAAATCTCAAACTAATACTAAAACCACATCAAAATGAAATGTTTCAATCACAGAATGGTGGATCATCTCATTTGGTTGAGTGCATATTTGAGTTATATGTTGAACATTGTTTCGAATAAAGAGATGTGGCTCCTTTTCTAAAACCTCATTCATGACATCAAGGCCCTATGCAAGAGCCGTTGAAGGATCCTTGTTTTTCCCTGAAGGTTGCAAATTGATAACTAAATTTTCCAAATAATTAAACTTTACATTAGCTATTGGCCAAATCCCTAACGCCTGTGATAGCAGCTCTAATGCTTGTTTGTACATTGTGAACATTTCTTTATCCTTTGGTTTTATAACCAAAGCAACCTGCGTCATATAACACAATGCAATGTTTAAATATTAAGAATAATTAAAGCTAAACAAAACTATATAGGACCATTGTGCAATAGGTGATAAAAATAAGTATCAGGAAGTGTGATATTATCATACACCATTTGTTGGAAAATGTGAATTGAGATTACTTTTAAAAAATGGAGCATTGCACATAATAAAGCAGTTCTATAGACAATAATTCTGCACATTAAACCTTGCAAACCAGTCAGAAGAAATACTTATTAGTAGTTACATTATTGTGATTGAATTTAGACCATTTTAATCTAGTTAACATCATTTTGCCTGCTTTTGTAGAGGAACCACTAACCTAATAGGAAAGCTATTAAATAATTAAATATATTTCATACTTTCATCACATAATTAAAAAATTCTTCACTTCTAGATATAGATTTATAGACACGGAAGGAAAGGCTAAAGAAACAAATTGTTGTGAATTCAAGATAATAGGGAACACAAAAAAACTTCATCCCAGGAAGTTCAAAAAACAAAGCATGTAAAGCTCCAAAGCTGAACCAGATTCCACTCCATGTATATAAACAGTGTCTAAGACAAACTCTATGGTCTCGATTGTGCCATATAACTCCAAAAGGACTAAATGTAGTCTGCAATTCACACTAGAAGGTGTATCATGTGTGCATGCGAAGATTCCGGTGGATTGAACAAGTTCTAGCCTTGGCAGAACTTGAAAGTGAAATTCTTGCATTATAAGTGGTTCATTGATGCTTGGGACATAAATTATGCATGGATGACATGAACCAATGTGAGTGAAATTCCAAAAATAAGTTAGCATCATAAATGTAAGAATAGCTCTAATGTCCCCTTAGATCAATTTGATCAATAAGACCTTGTAATTTGGTTAAAGTCATGTACTGCCTGTACAGAATAATTTTTAAGATTCAGATAATACTTCCTAATATAAAATGATCATGGTAATTGATAGTAAAGTAGTTGTGGCTAGGGTTTCTCATAGCAGCTACCTAACCATTCAAATCCTTTATGTAGCTTGCAAAAAGAGGCATGTGAGTGTTCCCAAGGTTAGGCATTATTTTCTCAGTGGTTGCAAGACTTTAGTTCACTCCTTTGCAGGTGTGGTCTCATGGTAGGTTACTTTACTTGAAGTGTTGGTCCTGGTCAACCCATTTCAGTAAGATAAGGTCCAACACCTTATTTGGGTCTTGTGCTAATAGCCTTATTTAGTCCTGGATAAAAGAAATTGGATGCAAGCGGGTGTTGGTTGTGGAGACTGATCTTCCAATCTCATATATGATGTTATTTCAGCCATGTTGTATCCCAGGTTTGGTTATGATCCTGGCACGTGCCGCAGGGGGTCCGAGCTGTTTTCGCCGACAGATTACGGGCCCATGGTTTTGGGTAACCCGTGGTATTTTCCCATTGTATTTCCTCTTTATAAGAAAGACATTGTAATACGACTAGGGTTGTTGTATTAGGTATTATGCATTGTAAAGATCTATAAGATCGTGAAGAGAGACTATGAGATAGTGAAGAGAAAGTGCAGCGGATGTGCTGCAGGTTGTATCCCTTCATTTGCTGGATGGTATAATAATAAGGACTGGCAATTTCAGTGTGGATGTAGCCCATCTTGGGTGAACCACGATATATTGATGTCTCTCTTGTAATGTGTTTGTGTGATTGTATTTGCATTTTTGTTTATTTTTATTGCTCTACAATCCTGTTTTTATAACAATTGGTATCAGAGCCAAAGGTCTATTTGGCAGATAAAGCCGCAGGAAACTAGGGTTTCCGGTTCGAGTGGGAGAAATGGCGGAAGAAGGAAAGTTTAAGGTCGAGAAATTTAATGGCCAAAACTACCAGTTATGGAAGATGCAAATGGAGGACTATCTGTACCAGAAGGATCTATTCCTACCATTGGGAGGAAGATCAAAGCAGCCGACGACTATGAAGGACGAAGAATGGGAGGTTCTTGACAGAAAGGCACTGGGAACAATACGGTTGTCCCTGGCTTCGTCGGTGGCTTTCAATATCTCGAAAGAAAAGACAACGGAGGGTTTGATGAGCACATTGGGTAAGTTGTATGAAAAACCCTCGGCCTCCACCAAGGTATTTCTAATGAAGCATTTATTTAATATGAAGATGTCTGAAGGTGGATCAATTGCTGATCATTTAAATGAATTTAATACGGTTACAAATCAACTAAGTTCTGTAAGTGTGAACTTTGATGATGAGGTTAGGGCTATTCTAATCTTGTGTAAATTGCCAGAAAGTTGGAATAGCTTGGTCATGGCGGTAAGTAACTCTGTCTCTGGTTCAAACACCTTGAAATTTGATGATGTTATTGGTGTTATTCTTAGCGAGGAAATGCAAAGAAAAAGCACAGATGAGACATCAGGTAATGCATTGACCATGGATAGCAGGGGAAGACAAAGGGAGAAAGGAAAGATCCAAGGTAATCGTGGCAAGTCTAAAATGGGAAGATCCAAGCCTAAACTGGGAAAGATAGAGTGCTGCAACTATGGAAAGAAAGGACATCTGAAGAAAGACTGCATATCTCTAAAGAAGAAAGGAGATGGACAGCAGGAAACTACCCAGGAAGCAAATGTAGTAGGTGATGTGTTACAAGATGCTTTGATTCTTGCATTAGATAATACTAGTGATTATTGGGTAGTAGATTCAGGGGCTTCATGTCATGCTACACCCCATAGGAAATGATTTCATGATTATGTTCCAGGCGATTTTGGACATGTTTTATTGGGTGATGATGAGCCATGTAAAATTGTTGGAATGGGTAAGGTATGGATAAAATTTAAGAATGGAATTGAATGGCTGCTAAAATATGTTAGGCATATTCATGCTATGAAAAGAAATTTGATCTCAACAGGGCAATTGGGAGATGGCGGCTATCTATCTATGTTTGGAGAAATGTGGTGGAAGGTCACTAAAGGATCAATGGTGATAGAAAAAGGAGATAGGGTAGGTACGTTGTATTTATGTCCTCATAATATTGACAATTCTATCTCTTTAGCTTCCACAGAAACAGATACAACATTGTGGCATCATAAGCTTGGCCACATGAGTGAGAAGGGGATGCAGATTCTCTACTCAAGGAAGTTGCTGCTAGATTTGAAGTAGGTAAGTTTGGAATTATGTGAGAACTGTGTTTATGGAAAACGGAAGAGAGTCAGATTTCTCAGGGTTGGGAAATATAAGAAGAATGAAAAGTTAGAGCTTGTGCATACAGATGTATGGGGACCGACTTAGGTACAATCTCTTGGTGGCTCTCATTATTATGTTACATTTATTGATGATGCAACTAGAAAAACTTGGGTTTATTGCATTAGACATAAATATGATGTGTTTTCTACTTTTAAGAAGTGGAAAGCTTTGGTTGAGAATGAGACAGGAAAAAGGTTGAAGTGTCTCAGATATGATAATGGAGGTGAGTACTGCGACAAGGAGTTTGATAGTTACTGTTCATACCATGGGATTCGTAGAGAGAAGAGAGTCCCAGGAACACCACACGAAAATGGTGTGTTAGAAAGGATGAATAGAACGATCATGGAGCATGCAAGGTGTATGAGATTGCATGCAAGGTTGCCCTTACAGTTTTGGGCAGATGTTGTAAATACTGCTATTTATTTAATAAACAGAGGGCCTTTAAGTGCTTTGGATGGTCGTATTCCAGAGGAGGCATGGACAGGTAAAAAGGTAAACTACTCATTTTTGAGAACGTTTGGTTGTGAAGCATTTGTCCATATTGATAAAGAAAATAGAACAAATCTTGAAGCTAAATCCAAGAAATGTACCTTTATTGGATATGGGGTTGATGATTTTGGTTATCACTTATGGGATTATAAAAATAAAAAAAATCATTAGGAGTAGAGATATGATATTCAATGAAAAGTTCATGTATAAAGATCAGTTGCAGGGAAAGAAACAGGAAAAGGAAAACACAGAGTACATAGTAATTGATGAAATTAAAGAAAATGAAGTTCCAAAGGTGCCAGAAAATCAAGAAAAACAACAAGTACCTGAAACGCCTGCAACTGCAAGAAGTTCTACCAGGTTAAGTAGACTCCCTGAATGATACTCTCCTTCAATGTATTATTTATTGATGACTGATGTTGGTGAACCTGAATGTTATGAAGAAGCAATGCAGGTGGAAACTAGAAAGACGTGGGAGCAAGGTATGAATGAGGAGATGGACTCATTGGTAGGAAACCGGACTTGATATTTGGTTCAGTTTCTTGCTGGTAAAAGAGCATTGCAAAACAAATGGATTTATAGGTTGAAGGAAGAAGAAGGAGGTAAGAAGTGGTACAAGGACAGACTTGTTGTAAAGGGGTTTGCACAGAAGAAAGGTATAGATTTTGATGAAATATTTTCTCCTGTTGTTAAGATGATTTCAATTAGGACTATTTTAAGTCTAGTGGCAGTAGAAGATTTGCATATTGAATAGTTAGATGTAAAAACAACCTTTCTCCATGGGTATTTGGCGGAAGAGATATATATGCAGCAGCCACAAGGGTATGAGGTCAAAGGGAAGGAGAATTTGGTATGCAGGTTGAAAAAGAGTTTGTATGGCTTGAAGCAAGATCCAAGGAAGTGGTATTTAAAATTTGACAGGTTTATGACAGAACAAGGTTATAGTAGATGTCATTCTGACCACTGTGTTTATTTCAAGAGGCTAGATAATGGAAGTTATATTATCATGTTATTGTATGTGGATGACATGCTTGTTGCAGGGTCTAACATGCAGAAAATAGATGTGCTCAAAAGGACATTAGCAAATTTATTTGCGATGAAGGATTTGGGTGTTGCAAAGCAAATCCTTGGTATGAGAATAACAAGAGATGAGAAAAATCGCAAATTGACATTGTCTCAGGGTGAGTACATACAAAAGGTGTTGGAGAGGTTTATAATGTAAAATGCAAAACCAATTAGTACACCTTTGGCAAACCATTTCAATCTAAGTAAGGAAATGTGTCCCGAGACACATGAAGAGACAGATTACATGTCCAAGATTCCCTATTCATCAGCAGTTGGCAGCTTGATGTATGCCACGGTGTGCACAAGACCAGATATTGTACATGCAGTGGGAGTTGTAAGTAGATATATGAACAATCCAGGTAAAGAACATTGGAAGGAAATACAGTGGAATCTCAGGTATATGAGAGGTACTACCACTCATGGCTTATGTTTTGGAGGTTCAGACACTGTTCTACAGGGATATGTTGATGCAGATATGGAAGGTGATAAGGATAGCAGGAGGAGCACCACAAGGTATGTGTTTACTGTAGGTGGAACAACAGTAAGTTGGATTTTGAAACTGCAAAAGGTTGTTGCACTTTCAACAATGAAAGCAGAGTATGTTGCTATTACATAGGCTTGTAAAGAGATGATTTGGTTGCAGAGGTTTATGGAGGAATTGGGTAAGTAGCAGAAGGATAGAAGGTTGTATAGTGACAACCAGAGTGCCATTCATCTTGCAAAGAACTCAACATTCCATTCCAGGACTAAACATATACATCTCAAGTATCATTTCATACACTCTGTTCTGGAAGATGAACTATTGAAGTTGGAAAAGATACATACTAGCCAGAATCCTACAGACATGTTCACAAAGGTAGAGACCAGAGAGAAACTGAGTTCTTGCTCGGTTTCAGTTGGCCTTCTAGCGTGAAGGAGAAGATGAGAAGTTTGACAAGTCCAAGTCCAGCAAGTACAGTAGCAGTGGAGTTGCTGTGATCAGTCTCCAAGTGGGAGATTGTTGGTTGTGGAGCCTGATCTTCCAGTCTCATATATGATGTTTTTTTAGCCGTGTTGTACCCCAGGTTTGGTTATGATACCAGCACACACCCCAGGGGGTCCGGGCTATTTTCTCCAACAGATTACGGGCCCATGGTTTTGGGTAACCCGTGGTATTTTCCCATTGTATTTCACCTTTATAAGAAAGACATTGTAATATGAATAGGGTTGATGTATTAGGTATTATGCAGTGTAAAGATCTATGAGATCGTGAAGAGAGACTGTGATACAGTGAAGAGGAAGTGCAACAGATGTGCTGCAAGTTGTATCCCTTCATTTGCTGGATGGTATAATAATAAGGACTGGCAATTTTAGTGTGGACGTAGCCCATCTTGGGTGAACCATGACATATTGGTGTCTCTCTTGTAATGTGTTTGTGTGATTGTATTTGCATTTTTTTTATTGTTATTGCTCTGCGATCCTATTTTTCTAACAACGGGTATGGTCCCAGTCAACCCAGTAAGGTCATTATCAATCCTTCTAACACAACTGGTTGTTCTGAAATATCAATCCTTCTCAGATAGGGTCTTGTGATGGATTTTTTCACTAAGCAGTAAGAGGGAAGAAACCTTTGTCCCACTTTGAAATCATCTTCTTCCACAGAGGATCTGAAAGCTTGTTTGAATAATTTGAGAAGGGTATAGCAAAAATTGTCCCATTTCCAAAAAGAAAATAGGATTTTTCAATACAACAGAGGATAAACCTGCAATTACCTTGGTCCCAAAGCCTCTTGGATAGAACCTTCCAACTCTGTAAAGACAAGTTCATTTGTTGATTTTCTCTCAATAAAGGACATGCCCCAAGAGATTTTACTATCCCCTCATAAAGTTAAGATACCCATCAACAAGATGGATCTAGATAAATTTTTATAGGGCAATCGAAGGAAATCCTAGAAAACATGGAGCAGGAGATGTGGTTAGAGATCACCAAGGGAAATTGATGAATAATTTCACTCACAACATAAGCAATGAAAACAACCAAGGAGAAAGTACAAGACTTATCCATGTAATTATGCTTGATTTCCTCCTAAAGTCCAACAAGAATGATTTGGGATTTAGATGGTGACTGGAAATTGTTATTAATCAACTCAAAAGAAGAGTTCAAAACATCTGATGGGAACTTGGAGGTCAGCTTAGCTGGGTTTAAGACACCCTTAAGAACTTGGAAACACAACTCTCATTCACATTAGGTATTTGGAAAATAAGGTGGTTTTCCTCCTAGCATTATTGGCTGAGCAGGAAAAAGAGTTACACATGTAAATATGGCTTCTATAGCCTTTAACTAACAAAGATGATTGGCAGTGAAAATTGCCAAGGATGATAAATAATACCCCTTTAACCACCCCATGTTAATAAATTTTGCACTTGATTGTCCCTTCAAGGCCTTATAATTTTTTGACTTATGGTTAGTTCTAATAGTTCAAAGATGGGTCACCCACAACGCTACAGACATCAGTAGTGGCAACATCCCCTGAAGACACCTTCAACGCGTCAGTAATGGTCTTGTTCAGTGTTTACATTTGGTTGTTTTGGGGGTTGTATTTTTCATATTAATGAAGAAGATTGTGGGTTTTGGCGGGACCAGGGGTCCAATGATTTTCACAATAATAGATAATTTTTGAAATTACTTAGTACATTTTTCCATAGAGGCACTGTCTTAGACTTGGCTTCCAAATGGTAGGATCTTTGTGCATTGTAAAAGCATAATATGCATATGTAAAATAGTTAAAATGTTTTTCCTTTCAGTACGACCAAATGGAACCTATCAATACTTGAACAATTGCAATAATCTATCTGACCATAAGAACAGTTGCAACTCCTATCTATTCCTAAACAAGAAAAAAATAAATTTTCAAACTTCAAGAAATGAAAGGATCCTTACCCAAGAGAAGGAAATGAAATTTTTTATCCTAGTTGGATCCCAATCACGAGTCCACCTTCTGGTCTCATGAATATACCATGTCCAAGGAATGGGGCCCAATATATAGATGAACTTATGTGACTATTAGTAAATGGGGCGAGCTTCTTGGTCCTTGTTATTCCCTTATTGCATAGGTGTTCACCTAAATTTTTCAAGAGGATTCTTGAGCTTGCTAGGATGATTCTGTGGCCTAAGGCAACCGTTCTTGACCTCAAAAAGCACTAGAAATGTTTTTTGTTATTTTTTGTGGGTTAAAACATACATAAATCTCTATTTTTTTGGCCTTTGTTAGCAGTAAGCCTTATCATTCAAAACCGAGCACGTTCTCAAATTAAAAAAGATGACAAGGGATAGGTCTGGGCATGCAAACAACCTAAGTATTCAACTTTGGGCACATATGAGGGTTTTTGTGACCTCAATCAGTAGAATGCAGTCCTAAAAGGTAATCAGTGCATAAAAGCTACCTTGATCTTCAGTTCTAGAGATATGACAGAGGTGAAACTCCACCTAATAAGAAGGAACAACAAGAAACTTTCAAAGCTGGGACAATTTGATGGTAAAAGAATAAGTTCTTAGCCATATAAAAACAAGATAAAGGATCAAAGATGTGTAAGTAAAAGCAAAGTATTTGCTGTATAAGAGAGTACATTCTAGCCCTTAGAGGTGACTATCACACTTGGTCATGCTTAAAAGGGTACTTGTGATGTAGCCTCCTGTAGCAACAACATTAAAAAACCTTTTCTGAACATGGTATGGTGAGGTTTCTTAGAGAAGCAACCCTGTACCCTATCATAGCACATTAGAACTCTCTTCTCCTAATAGTTTCTCTCGCCCTCCTTGCAGTCGGCTCTGTCCTCCTTCTTTGGATTCAACAATCTTCGCGTTCCATTTTTCCACATTGTGACCGTATTGGCTCGACCATCATAGATCATCTTTCGATCATATTGCCACGGTATTTCTAAAAATAGGTGACAAGCTTCTATTGGGATTATGTCACACAATACACTGTCTTCAAGTTTCCCAACCTTGAAGTTGACCATGCACTGTATGGTTACCTTCAAATGATGTCCTTTCTGTAACCGAGATATCTTGTATGGATTTGGGTGTTGTTGACATCTCAAACACAACCTGTCGATGATCTCTGTCGACACTAGGTTCTCTATACTTCCTCCATCGACAATGGTTTTGCAGTATCTGTCAGCGATCAACATTTTGGTACTGAAAATGGCCTTTCGCTATGCCAGATCCTTCTCTAATTCTCACTGGTCTTTCTAAACCAATGTTCTCCTAGTCGTACAGTTTTGACTCTTTTCTCGGTCATCTCCACCACTATCGGATGCCAAACATGACTTCTCGTCGCCCCTACCATCTCATCGACGTCTGGATTTAAATGCATCTTCCCCATGTAGATTCTTCGGGCATTCATAAGCTTTTTGTCCCACTCCTCCACACTTAGAACATACTATAGTCGGTCTGTCAGCTCCTCTCCTTTCTGCTGAACCACTTCGACCAAATGCACCCTGAACACGGGTCTATCAACCTTCCCGTTGGTTTTCTTGTGCCTTTTGTCTAGTCGATGTCCCTTCTGTGCATCGGTTATATTTGACGGATTCTCTCTCGGTCCCACTAATTTGTCCTTTTGTGGGAGCGGTCTTCACACTTTGACCAGTCATCCTTCCTTTGGTCGATGTTGTTCTTCATGACATCTTTTCCTCAGCCTTCAGGGATAGCTGGTAGGGTTCACCAACCATTCTGAACTTTGACAGGCTCAAATCGTTAGGTATGACATACTTCAAACCGTTTAAATATCTTGCGATCGCTTCTCCACCTTCATCGGTTCGAACGAATCTAATCGATAGTCTATAGAACGCTTCCGTGTATTCCTTCACTATCATCTGTTTCTGTTGAAAGTTTTGTAACTTCCTGAACAAGGAAATCACATAGTCATTTGGAAATAAATTTCCCTTCAGCTTGCAAACCATTCTATCCCAAGACTTGATCTTTTCCTTTCCCTTCTTGACTCTGTCATCCTGTACACTATCCCACCACAATGAGGCATGACCCTTCAACTTCAGACAAGAAGTTTTAACCCTCTTGGGATCCTCTAGCTGCTCTATGTCGAATTATTTCTCCCTCTCTCTGATCCAGTCTATCAAGTCTTATGGATCTATACTTCCCGAGTACGTAGGTACATCCATTTTTGACTTACCCCTCATTTATGTCAGTAGGTTGATGAATCTATTTTCTAGTTCTTCTTTTACTGCTTCTCGTGCTTTCACTTCCTCGACTTCTTCATCACTCTGGTCAAGTGCGTCAGGAACGCATCCACGTCTCTGGGATTCTTTGATTATTGCAGCCTCATTGGTCAAAATTTTCATTGTTCGCATCCACTCCTCGAACATGTCACGGTCTACTGTGACTCCTGCACCTCCTTGTTCTCTTTGTCCTATACCATAGACATTTACACCTCTTTGTGCCATTGTTTTCTACCTCAGCTAAAAATATACACTCATCCAACACCACACGTGTACAACTCTACCCAACCGTAGCTGCAGTTGTTCATGCATATGCAGGCTCTTCCTGTTCTCAGGATTCTTTTCCCGCTCATATGACTATTTATGTTCTGCTACCACTTTATGCTAGGCAAGTTGGTATCGAGATATATCCTGCTTTCAGTGTTCTTCTACTCTAATACCAACTAACGCATGTCAGGTCGATTGGACCCTCTTTCTTAACAGATTCAAATATATTACACAAATACGCTCACAAAGGCTAGATGTGAACTCGAAATACCAAGAAGTTGGATTCTATTACTTGAATCATTTACAAATTTACATGCAAACTAATAAACAAGTTGGCCTCATCCTATTACAATACATAGGAGTAATCTCTACTCAATTTGTGTTTTCTCATTGTTTGATTCTTGATCACTGATCCTAGCTCTTCTATGTGATCTCTCTCCTTTTGTGCCTTCGCACCAGTATTCTACTCTGCTCTGTTGTTATTCCCCAGGTCCACCCTGTTTGGATTCCCGAGGTGTCCTTACTCTATCCACCAAACTATATTTGATCCTGCAGACCTGTAGTTGTCAGCGCCCCTGAACGTGACTGCACAACCTTCTCTCGTGCTGACATCTGGATCGATCTCAACCACCTTCTTAACTTCCATGAACTTCCTCAACTACCCACAACAGATGTAGGTATGTTTCCTTGACCTCTGCACCTATTTGACTTTGCTACAGATTTCGGTCTAATCATTGTCCTCTTCAACATGTCGACCATTCTGTTCTTCATCGGTCCTCGACTGAACCTGTTGACTTCACTTAGTCTCCACGGATGTTAGTCCACCCCATCCCCCACGCCTTTCCTTTTCCGCTTTCGTCGGTGTCGATGTTCGACTACTTGTCAACTTTCGACTCCTTTGAATTTCGTAACAGTTGACCATACTTTCAAAGCTTCTTGCTCGACTTCATGGCTTTGACTTCCAGTATTCCTGTACCAATGGTCGTCGACAATCCCCTTGGTTGGCCTTCTCTTTTCAATCATCTTCAACTGTTTCTCCTAGGCCTTGATGCCCCTGCATCACTTTTTCATCCTGAATATAAGTCACATATCTTAGAAGCTCTAAAAATTTATTTATCAGATCATCCATGGTCATTTGTCCCAATATGAGCTCATAAAATTCTATTATTTTTCCCTCATAGTTTCTTTCTGATAAGTACTTTCGTTTAAATAATTTCTTAAAAGTTTTCCAATCTATTTTCTTTTCTTGAGCCCTTGAACTAGCTTAAGGTCCTGGCACCATATCCTATCCTTTCCATTTAAATTATAGATTTCCATCTCTCTTCATGTTGCATGAGTAGTCATAAATTGAAAATACTTGCTTATGCTTAGAAGCCATGCGTCTGCTTCTACCTCTATCTTTGATTCCCTGTCAAAGGTTGGTGGTTTTATAATTTTGAAATCTCCTACTAGATGCTCTCTTTTAGAGTAAATAACCGTCCTAGAGCATGCATTAATGACTCTAATGAGCCCAACCACACCCAAAAACACCTCCTGAATCACCCATGAGACAAAACCCTAGTTTTGTGGGCGCCTTCCTTTATTTGGGGGGTGCATTCCCTGATTTTGGGGGTTTATCCTTTATTTAAGGAGTGTGTCTTAGTTAAGACTTAAGTTACTGCAATAAATAAGTAATAACTAACACCCAACTACCCAAACACTCATTATCACTTCGATTGGTCTAGTAGCGCCCTCTTTTGAGTGATTTTAGGAAACTACATGCATTATTCGGTTAAATTGAGTGATTAATGAGTTCCTTATTTAGTCAAATTTAGTTTAGGAGTGCATGCATGACTAATTAGGGTTATCTAATTATAATATCAGTTAAACCTGACTATCCCTCTCTGGATAACATGAAACCTCTATGCATGGCATGGAAAATTCGAGTTGCTCCTTAACCTAATTTGAAATTTTCCTCTATATATTGTAACATCTTTCCATTAATTCATTACTTTGATAATACCATCATTGTCTTTCTTATCTTAAAGGTTACTGTGTAATGGTTCATGTTAATTATTGCATAAATTTCCATGATTGATTTAATCATCATATCTTGTTATCTTTTGCACCTAGATCTATGAATGCTCAAATCTTATATGGTATCAAAGCTAGGGGGTGCTAAACTAGCTAGTATGTTGGTATTGTTTATCAAGCTTTTGCAGGTTGAAAAGGGCTTTTGCACCTAGTCTTTTGCAACCACAAAGGAGGCTTTTGCAGCCGCCAAATTTTTTTTCCAGCTACCAAACAAGGCTTTTTCAGCCACCAAAATATTTTTCCAGCTACCAAACAAGGATTTTGCAGTCACTAAACAAAGGCCCTTTGTTTCCTTTAAAAAAGGTTTTTTAAAGCCACCATTTTTTTAGTTTGAATAAGGCTCCTTTGGCTCCACCAAGGAAGAAAGTTTTTTGCATCCATTAAAGAAGGTTTCACAGCCATCAAAGAATTTTATTACAGCCATGTATCTACCTTCTAATCAACTTATACTAACCCCCTTCAATTACTTTGAATGGAATCCAAGAGTGGAGATGCTCTTAAGAAAGAAGGGGTTGTACCGAATGACCATGGGAAATGAGTTGGAATCAATGTATATTTTTGAGAAATCCAAGTATCTTAATCATATGGATGAAGAACATGGGATGTTATGTTATTCTGTGTCTCCTGATCTACTCTGCCATAGTCAAGACAAGAAGACCCCCAATGAAATATGGACCTCCCCATCCAAACTCTTCGGTACACAAGATGAGATGAGGGGTCATGTTTTAGAGGTAGAGTTAATGAATATGAGAGTAAGTGAGTTCAATTATCTAAAAGAGTTACTTTCAAAGTCTATATCTATCATCTTTCAGCTCAATATGTGCAACATTACCAAAGACGACACTCAAATGTTACTCTCTATCCTTTCTAAATTGGGTCCCGAATTCAACATTTTTTTCTTCATTTCAATCTACTAGATTAGCATTTGGAGATTTATTCACCATGCCTTATCTACATGTATTTGCTTCCTCTTATTTAAGAACATGATAATATTTCTAAAATGGGCCTACAAAGGTCCTCAAATTCTCATGCACTTGCAACAAATGAAGACAAGAGGAAAGCCACTTAGCATAAGCCCTCATACAAAGGCAAGAAGAAGAAAAAATCCAAGTTCTTTTATGACAAAGAAGGGAAGGATCTGCCCATATGTCCCTAGTGCAAAAATGGACCTCACAAATAATAAAATTTTTGGTTTAAATAATTCTTTGAATAAAATGAAGACAAAGTACACAAGTCAATACCCCCTCCTGAAAGGGGACATGCACTCAGAGCAACTTCAAATTCAAAATCAACCTCTTGGATCCTATATTCCAAAGCTTCAAATCACATGGATTAATCCAAGGACATGTTCACCTCCTTGCATCCATGTTCTATCCTAGAAGTACTCAGGGAGAGAATACTCCAATCAAGGTATGTGGAAAAGGTGGTATTTTACAAAAAGATGGGCAGTTTCAAGATATTTTGCTTGTACCTTCGCTATCCAAAAATCTACCTTCCATCACACACTATGGGCATGACTTAGATACATATTCATATTCTCATATATATTATGATGAGACTTTTTCATATGAGGGTGTTGTAGACCCAATAACTCAGCTTCTCTGGGAAAAAAAACACTAAAAGCAACCTCTAAACTAGTGGGTGATCCTACTGATACTTGAAGAATATATTATGAGTTTTATGCCACCATTCACACTATTTAAACAATAGAGCCATTCCTTCCCACAAATTTCTACATGGTGGCCTCATCTAATCCTCAAACCCATGGGGAAGTCTCCGACAATTCTCATTGGGAGGCTGCCATGAATGACAAAAATTGTTAGGATATTTAGACACTTAGGAGTTAGTTAAGATCAACTTGTGTAATATATCCGTTAGGGATAGTGTGTTTCTTTAGTATGCATTAGTATGCATTTGTAAATACTTAATCCGACGGTCACGATATGTTTCCGACATAGAGTGATCCGACGGCTCAACTTCTCTTAGATCAAACCTAACCTTGATCCGTGGCTTAACACCCGATTGGTCCATGATCTCTATTTAAAGAGCATGGAGGGTCATTGTTTAGTTGATCGATTATGAGAAGCTCATTTGTAACTTTCTTTCTTTGCATAATAAATTGTCCCGTAGAAGCTATTTGGCCGGGGCCGTGGAGTGTTTCCCTCAAGAGGGTTTAAACCACGTCAAAACATCGGTGTGTTGATCTGTGATCTATTTGTGTGAAGTGGTTGCTCTTGGTGTTCGGTCCTTTGGTAGTACCCTGTGTACCCGAACATGGTATCAGAGCTTTTATGAAGTGCCGCTTCCGGTTATGATCTAGATCTTGAACTGCTGTTGCCGAAACTCGAAAGGGTTTCTAGTTCTGGTATTTCTGTGCATTTTTGGGCTGTGGGAGGTGTTCCATTGCGTCCGGAGCGTCGTTTCCATTGGGAAATAGTTTTCGTTTGATCGAAAACGGTTCCCGGTTGCTCCAGAAACGCGTTTTTCATCAGATCTGAAGGTATAATGTTACAGTGACGCATTTTTTTATTTCGTTTTTGAAAAGAAAAAAATCTCATATTTCATTTTTTTTACTGTTAGTTTTTTTTTTGGTTCGGATTGTTGCTTTCCCGTCTGCGTATGCTCTTTGCCGTGCACCTTGAGCGATCTCGGCAAATCAGAAACAGAAAGGGAAAGGGTTTTTTCGGCTGCGTATGCTCTTTGCCGTGCACTTTGCGCGATCTCGGCAAATCAGAAACAGAGAGAAAACGCAGACTTTCCGGGCAAGCTATCAAGATCTAACTCCACAAGTGTGGAAAAGTTTTTTTTGTTTTCGTTTTGTGGTTTGTTTTGTAGGAAAAAGGGCAAGCACGCAAACCGAGCAAGAAGAGTAAAAAAAAAAAAAAAAAAAAGCCCCCTTCCTCATTTCCATATTTTACATACCTTTTAAACTAGCTCACTTGGTCCAAAGTTGCTTTATTCCTTAATAGGTCTTGAGTTCAAGTCTTAGGAAGTTACTTTTAAAAAGAAAAGTGCATGCAATTTCTATTTTCAAGTTACTTTATTGTAAAAGTGCATCTCACTTAAATAATAAAAAATAAAAATACAAGTGAGTCACTTAAGCTTTTTATTTATTGTTGCACTATTTAAAAGTAATATCATTGTAAAAGTGAAATCACTTATTTTACAAAAGTGATTCACTTAAAAGCAACTTTTTTGTAAAGTGATTGTCAAAAGGTTCATCTTGGGAAGAGGGGGGTTCTTTTTTTTGCTGGACATTCACTAGCTGCCACGTCACTATTGGGGACATCTTCAACAGTTTCTTTGTTCAAGCATAACTTCATCATACAAAGTCCGTTTTCAGTGCCGTTTTTTTTGAAACCGCCTATTTTTTCGAGCTCTTCACATCCAAACTATTGGTTTCTGTTTTTACAGCCATTAATTTACAAATATGGCCGCCCTTTGTGATATTCTACTTAACAGTTCCAACTATTTCTCATGGAAATCTCGTATGGAGGATGTTCTACGAAGTAGGGGACTTTTCAGAATTACAACAGGAAAAGAAAAAGAACCCACTGATGATGATAAGAAAATAAAATGGGCAAATAGATGTGATGAAGCTCGTGGATTGATTGGGATGTCAATCTCTACTGATTTGCGATTCCACATATCTGGAATTGATGAACCTAATGCTGCTTGGGACAAGTTGGAAACTGTGTTTGGTAAACACAATGAAATTCGAGGTCACCAACTCGAAAATGAGTTGATTTCTTTAAATCCAAGTGACTTTTCATGCATTCAAGATTATTTATCTAAGTACAAAACTCTCAAGCTCTTATGTGCAGAATGTAAGATTGAGAGGGAAGACAAACAATGCATTTATCATATTCTTTCCAAACTTGGACCTGCATATTCTATTTTTGTATCTACATTTTACTCCATGAAAGCGTCATTGAATGCAGCTAGCTATCAAGAGCCTAGTCTTGAATCCTTTTGTGATTCCTTGATTAGGGAACAAGATAAACTCATTCATCTTGGAATAATCAACAATGCAGATACATCTGGGAAAGCCTTATTGTCCCAACAGAAAGAAAAGTCCAAGCCTCCCAAGAAACAAAATTTTCGCAATAATAAGTCAAACAAGGGTCCAAAACCCTCTCAGTCAACTCCTTCTTTAAAAAATGACAAAGGATCCAAGCCAAAAGGCAAGAAGACTGAGCGTCATTGCAACTATTGTGGGAAAGATAATCATGATGAATCTAAGTGTTTCAAGAAGATGGCAGCCTTGGAAGCAGTAATGAAGAAGCACCACATCAGCCTAGATTCGCCTTCAGAATCTACCTCTCATGGACATGCACTTTGTGCTTCTGGTTATTCTTATAATGCATCTTCTTCTTCTACTTCAAATGAATGGCTCATTGATTCTGGAGCATCTTATCATATGGCTAAGGATCAAGCCATATTTTCTACTATGCATGAATGTAACACCAAACAAATATTTGTTGGTGATGATAGATCTCTAAGTGTTGTAGGAGCTGGAACAGTTCCAGTAGATAATGGTCATTTTAGTGATGTACTATGTGTTCCAAGAATTTCCTGCAATTTGTTATCAGTCTATCAGATCACTCATTCTGGTGAAGGTAAAACTGTGACCTTTACACCTCACCAAGTTGTAATCAAGGATTTTAAAGATCCTCAACAGGTTCTAGCTACCGGAATTGTTGATGATATTACCAGGTTGTACAAGTTTAACAACTTTGGGTCATCACCTTTCCCTTCAGTTTTTGTTGCTCATAGTGATAACTTGAGCAAACTTTGGCATGAGCGATTTGGTCACTTAAATTATCGCTCATTGCAACAACTATGTAAAGAAAATATGGTGACAGGTCTTCCGATGGTATCTTGCAGAGATGGTGTTTGTTCCGGTTGTGTACTCGGAAAACATCATCGGGACAGTTTTGACAAACGTGCCTCTTGGCACGCCTCGGTTCCCTTGGAGCTTGTGCATAGTGACTTGTGTGGTCCTCTTCCATCTGCTTCCTTTTCTGGTTTCAAGTATTTCTTAACTTTCATTGATGATTACACCAGACGCACTTGGGTTTATTTCCTAAAACTTAAGAGCGAAGTATTTAACATGTTCTTGGCCTACAAGGCCCTTGTTGAAAAACAATCTGGTCATCAAATTATCAAGTTAAGATCTGACAATGGAGGAGAATATGTTAACAAACAGTTCACTACTTTCTGCACTGAACAAGGCATCCAACAACAACACACTGTTCCATATACACCACAACAAAATGGTGTAGCTGAGCGGAAGAACCGCACTTTAAAAGAAATGGCAAATTGTATGATCCAATCTAAGGGACTAAGTCTTCAATTTTGGGCTGAAGCCATAAATTGTGCAAATTACATAGTTAATCGCACCCCCACAAAAGCATTACAAGGTATAACACCGGAAGAAGCATGGAGTAAAGTTAAACCTGATGTAAGTCACTTTCGTGTGTTTGGTAGTGAAGCATGGGCTCACATTCCGGATGAAAAACGGAAAGCATTGCAGCCTAAAAGTGAAAAGTGCATATTTGTTGGATATTCTGAAGATGTAAAAGGTTATAGACTTCTTCAACCACATTCTCATGCTATAATCATTAGAAGAGATGTTAAATTTGATGAAAATATCTTGGCCTGCGAGCCTAACTCGGCGAGTGTGCCATCTTTGGCCTGCGAGCCTGATTCGGCGTTTGTGCCTTCTTCTTCTTCTTCCAACTTCCTTGACAGGTTTCCAACTCCAGTTTCTGATGATGACAGTGAGGATGAAAATCCACCTCCGCCTGCTCATGTTCCTCCAGTTGCACCAGCACAAGTGCTTCCTCGATGGGTCCGTTCAACATGTGAAGCAGCTGGTGATCTTGCCGGTGATCCTAGAGATCAACGTCGAACACGTTCTCAGTTTCAGCGAGCCTCTTCTCTTTTGGCTCAAGTTTCCGAGAATCATGATCCAGAAACTTTTGCAGAAGCTTCAGGGAATCCAGATTGGGATGCAGCCATGGATGAAGAATATCGTTCCTTAATGGCGAACGATACTTGGGATCTTGTACCTCTTCCAAAAGGAAGAAAACTTGTCAGATGTAAATGGGTCTACAGAACTAAGTATGCATCAGATGGAAGTGTTGAAAGACTTAAGGCAAGGTTAGTTGCCAAAGGTTTTTCCCAAGTTGAAGGGATTGACTACAATGAAACCTTTGCTCCCGTCGCCAAAATGAACTCCATCCGCCTTGTTCTTTCCCTTGCAGCCTTACACAACTGGGAAGTCCATCAAATGGATGTCAAGTCTGCCTTCTTACATGGTGATTTACAGGAGGAAATTTACATGGAACAACCTCCTGGCTATGTTCAGAATAACTCTAGCCTTGTCTGCCGCCTTAAGAAATCCTTATATGGCCTTAAGCAAGCTCCTAGAGCTTGGTATGCCAAAATGGATAACTTTCTCCTTGACACTGGTTTTTCTAGATGCCATTCTGACCCCAATGTCTATACCAAGAAAGTAGGAAACCATCTCATCATACTTGTTCTATATGTTGATGACCTTATTCTTACTGGTAGTGACCCTAAGCTTATAACCCATGTGAAATCCAATCTTAAACAAACCTTTGAAATGTCAGACTTAGGACATTTGCATTATTTTCTTGGTCTCCAAGTTCTGCAAACCAAAGAAGGAATCTTTCTTTCTCAGTCTAAGTATGCTTGTGACCTTCTTCGTCGCTTTCACATGGAAGATTGTACACCAGCCCCTTCTCCCTTCCAGTCTGGAGTCAAACTTTCTGCCACTTGTACTTCACCTGAAGTAGATGCCACCTTGTATCGTCAGCTTGTTGGTTGTCTTTTATACTTGACTCATTCCCGTCCTGACCTTTCCTTTGCCGTTGGTCGAGTTGCCCGTTATATGCAGACACCTCATGAAAGTCACTGGAAAGCAGATAAAAGAATACTTCGATATATTCGAGGTACAGTTCAGTTTGGGATTCATTACAGTACAGGGGGGAAACCTTTGTTGGTTGGTTTCACTGATTCAGATTGGGCCGGCGATCCTGATGATCGAAAGTCTACTGCAGGTTATGTTTTCAGTCTGGGCTCTGGACCTATTACTTGGGCTTGTAAGAAACAACAAGCTCTTGCTCTTTCTTCAGCAGAGGCAGAATATCGAGCAGCAGTTAATGCCAGTCAGGAAGCTTTATGGCTTCGACAGATCCTTTCAGAGTTTGGATTCGAGCAGCAGCAGCCTACTCCACTTTGGTGCGACAATCAAAGTGCCATCAAGCTTGCCAAAGATCCAGTTCTACATCAACGCAGCAAACACATTGAGCTACACATGCACTTCATCAGAAATCTTGTTCATGATCGTGTTCTTGAAGTGCTCTTTTGCCCTACAGATGATCAAGTTGCAGACATCTTCACCAAGTCTCTTACAGAAGCGAAGTTTTCTAAACTTCGATCTATGTTAGGAGTTCAGGAACTTGTCATTAAGGGGGGATAGGCTCTAATGCCTCCTTCCTTCTCCTAATAGTGTCACTTTTGTAAATCCTTCAATCCTATCCCAAGTTGTTCTTAAGGGGGGATGTTAGGATATTTAGACACTTAGGAGTTAGTTAAGATCAACTTGTGTAATATATCCGTTAGGGATAGTGTGTTTCTTTAGTATGCATTAGTATGCATTTGTAAATACTTAATCCGACGGTCACGATATGTTTCCGACATAGAGTGATCCGACGGCTCAACTTCTCTTAGATCAAACCTAACCTTGATCCGTGGCTTAACACCCGATTGGTCCATGATCTCTATTTAAAGAGCATGGAGGGTCATTGTTTAGTTGATCGATTATGAGAAGCTCATTTGTAACTTTCTTTCTTTGCATAATAAATTGTCCCGTAGAAGCTATTTGGCCGGGGCCGTGGAGTGTTTCCCTCAAGAGGGTTTAAACCACGTCAAAACATCGGTGTGTTGATCTGTGATCTATTTGTGTGAAGTGGTTGCTCTTGGTGTTCGGTCCTTTGGTAGTACCCTGTGTACCCGAACAAAAATCAGTCCCTCATGGACAACAAAACTTGGGATTTGGTACATCTTCCAAAAGAGAGCAAATTGATTCGATGAAAATGGATCTATAAATCCAAAATGGTATCCAATGGACTTATAAACAAGTACAAACAAATATTGGTAGGAAAATACTTCCTTTAGATACATGGCATTGACTACACATAAACCTTTGCTCCATTTGCAAATATGGATTCAGTTCAACATGTTCTTATCATAGCAACTGTACAAAAATGGGAGATCCACCACATGGATGTGAATATGAATTTATTCATAGGGACATTGAATAAGAGATCTATATGGATCATCTGCCAGGGTACATTCAAAACTCATATGTGGTATGTGAATTAAATAAATCTTTATATGGACTAAAACAAGCTCCTTAAGCTTGGTATGAAAAAATGGATTCTTTTCTTCAGTCCAAAAATTTCTCAATATGTAATTTAGATCCAAATGTGTATATGCTTCGAAAAGACATATCTCTCTTACTTATTGTACTCTATGTGGATGATCTCCTCATTACTAGGAGCTCCATTGCATTATTAGAATCTACCTTCCATGAAAGATTTTTCATGACTGAATTAGGACTATTATAATTATTTCTTGGACTCCAAATCACCCTATTAGATTTGGGGGTCACCTTAACATAATATAAGTATGCCAAAGATATCATCACTTGATTCAAATGAATGATTGCAAGCCTGGTCCATTTCCCTTTATTTCTGGAGTCCAACTTGAATATGGAGGTGATACACCATTGGTTGATTATACCTTATATAGATAGTTAGTTGGGAACCTTCTTTATCTTATATGTAGTCGACCAAATATCTCCTTTACAGTTGGGGCAGTCTCTAGATACATGCAAGAACCACATGAGTTGCATTGGAATATTACCAAAAGAATACTCCATTAAGTCAAAGGGACATATAATTATGCGATTCACTATGGTGCTGCTTGGAAATTTGATTTAGATGGATACACAGATTCTTATTGGGTTGGTGATGGAACAGATCGCAAGTCCACCTCTAGTTACTTTTTCAGTTTTGTATTAGGACCTATTTGTTGTTCAAGTAAGAATCAAGCCACCATTGCACTATTAACAACATAAGTAGAGTACATAGGAGCAGTTAATGCTGCAAGACAAGCCATTTGGTTACAACATATTCTCGTTGAGTTTGGGATAGAGTTTCACAAACCTACCATCATATTTTTTGACAACCAAGGAAACTTTCAGATTTCAAGAGAGCCTATTAAGCACTAATCGACCAAGCACATATAGATCCATATGCACTATGTTAGTGGGTTGATCCATGATGGGATTAATGATCTATAGTTCTACCATTCCTCTGAGTAGATTGTAGACATTTTCACCAAGTCTTTTACCGGGAATTTATTCATCTAGTCGAGAGCTTCCTTGAGAGAAAAATAGGTTTTGGATGAGGCTCCTTAAAACCTTCTTCTCACATTATTTTCATATTCTATTTTATGGTGGGAGTTGGGTTGGTGCAAGGAAATGATACCTAATTATGCCACGTTAGTTGCAATGACATTCTGGAAAAACAAAAATATTATCATTAAAATGAATTATTAGAGGTACCTACAAAACTTTTTCCGATTAGGTGTAAAAAGATGAAACGTAGAAAAACGGACGACCTTCCAGCATATATAGCTTTTATTTATGGAAAAGTGGTATAACCACCCCAAAATGTCATTATTCGAAGATTGGTATGTTATTTGTTTTCTAAAACATAATGCACATGTTTTTGTTGACCTACCTATTTGCTATGTAAATTTTCAATTTATGAGAAAAAAAATATGTAGAGGCGTAGGCAACAGACAAATCTTTTGCGGAGATATTTTTCCAAAATTTTAAAAGTTAATTTTATATTTTTTTTAAATTACCGAAGTCAGTGAAGCCCTAAAAGGACATGGTCAAGTTTTAATCCACCATATCATGGTCTAAAAATAATCAAAATGCATATTTTTTTTAGGTTGTAGGTATTTTCGTACTCTTATGTGGGTTTTTTTCCGGTTTCGAAATAGGTAAGCCAATCAAAAGTTATAGGCCAAATAAATGACTTATGTTTTTTTATGAATTTGACATGAGTACAGTTTAAAATGAATTAAAAATAGAGAACAATAACAGATCTATTTAAAAATTATATATTTGGAATCTGCACACAGAGCTCGACAAGTGTGTGCAATTTCATCTGCAGTGCACTCGTGGAGCTTATGCAGAACTAGCTATGAAAAACAGGAAGTTGCAGCGTTTGATGTGTTCTGCCATAAATCATAGATAAATCAGACTGAGCTTAAAGGTGTAGTCCGAAGCTAATTCCAAGCCTACAAGGGCGCCAAAAACAATTTGAATTCAGACACGCATGCGCGCTTCTGTGCGTGCACGCATTGTTGTTTTACATGTTTATTTTTTATCTATCTATCCCTAACGAACCCCCCCCCCCCACTATCTATAACCCACCCCTCTTCCCTTCCTATCCACCCAATCCCCCCCCCCCTCTATTCCACAAGGGTATCCATTGCGCTAAATGTATCCAAGTCTTGGGGACTTAGGGAATTGGACATGGTCAAGGGAGGATACCTAAGACTCGAGCCTTAAAGGAATTTTATATCCATCTAGGGCTAAGAAGGTTACCTCCACCAACTAGACATGGCCTCTTGAGGTATCATTGTATTGTGATTGAGGATGGAAGTGCCATTATATGGTTTTGAACTTAGTATCTATATGTCTTAGGGAATTGGAAATGGTTTTCCAGGGAAGAAGTATTCTAGCCATCAAATACTAAGAA
>BSBM01000122.1:0-397500 GCA_027924585.1 Larix kaempferi
TGATATATGTATTATATGTATGTAGTTATAATTAAGGTTTGAAACGTCGACTTTTCACAATGAGTACTGCGTTATCTGCGAATTCTTCACTAAATTATCATAGTATTTTATGTATATGTATATAATATAATATATATTTAGAATTATATATATTATATGTAATAAGATATAGTTTGTATAGTATATTATTATATATTATATATAATAAATATATATAAGTATATAATATCAGTATTATTATATATATGTGAGTTATGTGTTACGTATCATTAATTGATTATTGATATATAATATAGTAGTATATATTTGTGTATATATATGTATTAAAGGATTCGATGTTGAGAGGATGCTTCAGCAGCGATCTCTATCCTCCTGCTCCCATCTTTGAAGATTCTTAGTTGTACGAAGATGATTATGATCGGGCACTTAGTGATGAAATCCTAGGTGGCTTCGACTGTACCTGCGGCGGAATAATGATCGGTGACCGTGAAGTTTTCCTCTCTACACAGGGACGTGATCCATATTCGTCATAATTTAATGCTTGATTGAAAGTTGTTGTGGGCTAGTCTGCTCCACTTTTGTAATAAGTTGATTCCTTGTCAGCCATTTGGTCTTTTTGCTTCCGTACAAAGTCAGTTCGGGCCCCATATGTCACTGACCACTAAGGGACAAGATAACAATCATGATAGTCCTCGTGATTGCCCCGAATCTTTTTACCACCATTTGCCGGTCCAGGCTCATCGGGTAACTAGTTGAGATTTGTATAAATGAGAGATGCTCGGGATCATTTGGATCATCGAGTCTTAGAGTTTGCAAGCGATCTAGTAGTTGGACCAAAATGGGGAGGAGGATTTCCTGTAGGTGCTCGGAACGAATTCGTATTTCTGTCAAACTGCAAAGGTTTAGTCTTTATTAATCTATGCATTGCCTCTACATCTCTAAATTCTTTATATTTCACTTCCCATGCTTCAGGGTAAGAAATACCATTCCAGTTGAATGTGACCGGGGTAGCATGATGAGATGTATCAGTTTCCACCACGCTTTGCAAGCGCGAACTGTGATGGATAGTGGAACGAAGATGAGGCAAGGTATCATTTCCGAAGCGGATACATACAGTGGCTTTCAGCTGGATAATCTTGGAATCAGCAAGCATTTGGAAACCCTGAGGTTGGATATAAGCCTTTATTAAGTCATAGATATGTGGGTCAGAAAGACTGACTGCATACTTAGGGAAGATAGTTCCAAAAGTGGGACCATTATGAAAAGGAGAAGTAAAACCACCAATGATGGCATCTGCAAAATTAGCATGACAAGTATCTATAG
Source organism: Larix kaempferi (assembly GCA_027924585.1). Taxonomy (NCBI): domain Eukaryota; kingdom Viridiplantae; phylum Streptophyta; class Pinopsida; order Pinales; family Pinaceae; genus Larix; species Larix kaempferi. The sequence continues at coordinate 1,324 of BSBM01000122.1, forward strand.
CCACACATAAAGAAGAAACAGACAAATAGGGATGGACAAGCGGTCCTAAGCCTAATTTTATTGCACTAAGATGTGCATACAAAAAACCTTCTTTTTTCGCCCAATCTATCTGAGCTTTATCTATGAGATTGATATGGACAGGATTATCAGAGCCAGTACCAAATTACACTTAAAGAATTGCATTTGTCTCTTTGTAAGTTCTACTCAAATTTATATCTACTACATTTGCTGCTTTGTTTCATTTATCTCTGTGTTTTATATTCTGCAATAGAGTTCTATAAGTAGTGGAAATGACTACTGAGCGGATTGTTGGGCATGAGAAGATGTAAGATTAGGTTGTCATAAGTCGTACAGGCAGTTAAGCTAAGGTTGGCGTTAGTAAGTCCTCAGACTAGACAATACTCTGTGAGCACTCATCTTCTTTTAAAATCATGGACCCTACAATGGATTCTGTTGAGATCACCCAATTAGAATGCAAATCCAGTGATAATGAAGTTAGGTTGGCAGATCGAGTATCATCTTTTCAAGGAGCGTCATCTTCTGATAATTCTTCTATAATACACATTGATGACATTAATCCATCTAAAAACTGGAAACTCCCTAAAATGCTTCCTTCTGATGTTTATAAGCTTTGATGGTGGCAGCTTAGATCTGCAACTCAAATAAAAGTATCTTCTATAGATGTGTCTTTGACTGATTCTAATGATCCTGTCCATATCAATCTCATAGATAAAGCTCCGTTAGATTGGGCGAAAAAGGAAGGTTTTTTGTATGCACGTCTTGGTGCAATAAAATTAGGCTTAGGACCGCTTGTCCATCCCTACTTGCTTGTTTCTTCTTTATGTGTGGCTGTAGATACTCGTCATACTAATTTTGCAAACGCCATCATTGGTGGTTTTACTACTCCTTTGCATAATGGTCCCGCTTTTGGAACTATCTTTTCTAAGTATGCAGTCAGTGTTTCTGACCCACATATATATGACTTATTAAAGGCTTATATCCAACCTCAGGGTTTCCAAATGCTTGCTAATTCCAAGATTATCCAGCTGAAAGCCGTTGTATGTATCCGCTTCGGAAATGATACCTTGCTCCTCTTCGTTCCACTGTCCATCACAGTTCGCGCTTGCAAAGCGTGGTGGAAACTGATACATCTCGTCATGCTACCCTGGTCACATTCGACTGGACTAATATTTCTTACCCTGAAGCATGGGAAGTCAAATATAAACAATTTAGATATGTAGAGGCAATGAAATGATTAATAAAGACTAAACCTTTGTAGTTTGACAGAAATACAAATTCCTTTCGAGCACCTACAGGAAATCCTCCTCCCCATTTTGGTCCACCTTTGATGAGATCTACTTCTCGTTCCTCCTATGATAATGCTAGACACAAAAGCAGCTAGCAATACCCTTTCTGCCGCTTCTTCCCATTCTTCTCGCTCTACTAAACTGTCGTTCACAGGGTTGTATGAAACAGAGCACCGTGGCCAACATGATGATTGCCCTGCATGCAATAAACTAATTCAGAAACTGCAAAATCAAGCAAAAAGGGAACTTCCATCTTTAGGTATGTTTCACTACCATGCCAAGGTCATGAGTTAGAAGTTGTAACTCCTAGTGGTAGATCTTTTGTCCTTGGACGAAACTTACCTGATGTTCCTTTTCGTCAATTCACAAGTGATGGCCAAATGAAAAAGGAATTTATGCCATGTAAATCTTCTGCCTCAGATCAGACTGTATCTAATGAAATCAAGATGGTGAATTGGGGTAATCTACAACAAAATCATAATGCTAGGGATATTGATGATATGCATCAAAATATTTTGTTTATTAAAAGAAATGTGAAGCACCTGCAACAATTAATTAATAAGAATATGCGAAAATAGCAGAAATGACAGAACTCATAATCACTTTTATATTGATCACAAGCCACTTCGAGGGGGCAAACTCCTATGAGCAAGCTCAATACAAATAACTTCACGGTGCCTTCATAGGTCTGAACACACGCTTATATACTAAGTTTAGGTGCCAATACTATGGGTCAAAACCATGGGCCACTACAAACTATGGATCAACAATACTACGGGCAACTTACAAAGCATATGCGCCAACAACAATAACACAAACTATTGATCAACAAATACTACGGAACGAATTACAAAGCATATGCATCCAACAACAATATACTAATAAAGTAAAGACATGGGTTCCTAACATCCCCTCCCCCTTAAAAAAGGCTTTGTCCCCAAAGCTTTAGATGTGGAAATTGTTGTTGAATCTGAAGGAGTGGTTTCCATGTAGCATCCTCTGGTTGCATGTCGTGCCACTGAATTAAGACCTCTGTGATAGAGCGAGAGCGAAGCTGACGAGTGTGCCAATTGAGGATGGTCTCTGGCTCCAAAAGGATAGATCCTTCATTATCTAGTTCGGGTAAAATCATTTGTCCACTAATGTTGGTTCCAAGAACTTTCTTCAGACAAGAGACATGAAAGACTGGATGAATGCGGGAAGAAGGAGGAAGTTCTAATTTATAAGCAACGGACCCAATCTTCTTAAGAATCCGATATGGCCCATAGAAATTTGGAGCGAGCTTATGACGCCCTTTGAGTTTTAGGGGGGATTTCTTGTATGGCCAGAGACGAATAAAAACCATATCGCCTACTTGAAAAGTGCGCTCAGAACGGTGCTGATCAGCTTGTTGCTTCATGAGATTTCTTTCCATGTGAAGATTGTCCCGCAAAATGCGAAGAATCTGATCGCAGTTTCGAAGGACTGTGTCAACTTCCTGAACTGGTGAACTGTTGGGGGTGTATGGAAGAAGAACTGGAGGTGCCTGACCATAGAGGGGTCATTTTAGAGGCAGTGTGGTAAGAGGTATTGTACCACCATTCAGCGAGAGGGAGCCACTTTTCCCACTGATGTTGTTGTTCAGAGGTGAAGCAATGAAGATAAGTTTCCAAGCATTTATTGATAATTTCAGTCTGACCATCTGTTTGTGGTGATACCCTGAACTCATCTTCAGTTTGGTGCCAGTGTGGCGAAATAGTTCTGTCCAAAAATGATTGGTGAAAGTCGCATCACGATCTAAGACAGTGGAAGAAGGGATGCCATGAAGATGAAAGATCTGGTCCCGAAAAATTTGAGCGATTGAGGAGGCTATATAGGGATGGATGAGAGCACAAAAATGACTATATTTAGAGAGGCAATCAACCACAATGAGAATCACTGTCTTCCCACCAGATTTAGGGGAGCCCTTCAATGAAATCCATAGAAATATCTGTCCAAATCCGTGTAGGTATGGGCAAGGGTTCGAGCAATCCTGGAAGGAGTGTTGTTTCACCCTTATTGCAATGGAAGGTATCACATTCAACCACCATCTGTTGAATTGTCCTTTTCATGCCCTGCCCAAAGAAGTTACGTCATGCCCGTTCATACATTTTGAGGAACCCAGAATGCCCTGCCGATGGAGAAGCATGGATTTCATAGAAGACAGCCTATTGATGATCTGTGCTCTAGGGAAGCACCAGACGACCCTTGTATCTTAGAAAAGCACCATCCTAAGAGTAATGTGGTACATCAAAAGGGTTGTTGGTCAAGCGTTGGATGATTTGAGATAAGGAAGAGTCATTGACATAACCTTGTTGAACAGATTGCAACCAATTTGGAACAGGCATAGAAATAGCTGAAAGAGAACCTTGGGAATCAAATGTGCGAGAAAGAACATCTGCTACAATATTGTCTTTACCCTTCTTGTAAGTGATCTCATAGTCATAACCCATGAGTTTGCTAACCCATTTCTATTGTGCTAGGGAGGAGACATGCTATTCCAAGAAATATTTCAGACTCTGGTGATCAGTCTTGATGCAGAAATGATTCCCTAATAGGTATGGTCGCCACTTCTGTACTCCATGCAAAATAGCCATCATTTCCTTCTCATAGGTAGAGGAAGCTAAATTCTTACCTGAAAGGGCTTTGCTGGTGAATGCAATGGGGTGTTCATCTTGAAGGAGAACAGCACCAAGTCCATTACCACAAGCATCACTCTCAATAGTGAGGGGCTTGGAAAAATCAAGCATAGCTACAATAGGTGTAGTACACATAGCTTGTTTTAGTTTGTCAAATGCACACTGAGCATCATGTGTCTATGTAAAAGCATCATTTTTCAATAGAGCAGTTAATGGAGCTGCAATCTTCCCATAATCCTTGACAAACTTGCGGTAGTAGCCAATCAACCCCAAAAAACCACGAAGGCTCTTGAGTGTCTGAGGATGTGGCCAATTGTTCATGGCATCGATTTTGGCAGGATCCACGCGAACCCCTTGTGCTGAGATAATGTGCTCGAGATACTCAACTTCCTTCTGTCCAAAAATACATTTAGACTGCTTGGCATGGAGATGATGGTCAGAGAAAAGTTGCATGACAAGATCCAGATGCTGGAGATGTTCATCCCATGTTTTACTGTAGATGAGGATATCATCAAAGAATACGAGAATGAATTTCCGCAAGTAGGGTCGAAATATTTTATTCATTAAGGCCTAGAATGTGAAAGGAGCATTAGTGAGGCCAAAGGGCATGACCAAAAACTCATAATGGCCATCATGTGTGCGGAAAGCTGTTTTAGGGATATCATCCTCATGAACCCGAATTTGATGATACCCAGAATAAAGATCCAACTTGGAGAAAAAGTGAGCCCCATGAAGCTTATCAACAACAGGAATTGGAAGCTTATCCTTGATGGTGAGGTGATTAAGTGCTCAGAATTCAATGCAGAGGCACCATGACCCATCTTTTTTTAGGACAAGAATAACTGGAGAAGAAAAGGAACTAGTGCTTGGGCGAATAATACCTTGCCTCAATAAGTCCCGAACAAGCATTTAAATCTCCGTTTTTTGGTGAAATGGGTAGCGATAGGGCCTAATGTTGGGAGGAATGCTACCAGGAAGGAGCTGAATACGATGGTCTTCTGGCCTTGAAGGTTTCCATCCCACTGGTTCAGCAAAGACACCTGTATATCGATCCAGAATTTGTTGTAGATCCAAAGGAATAGTGGAGACTGCTGATGGTTGCATCTGAATGGAATGGATTTGAGCGATGACACCATGTGAATTCTTCTTGAGGATTTTTTCCATGCGATGTGAACTGATGATGCTGAGAGAACCTAGTTGTAATCCTGTCAATGTGTGTTTTTGTCCATTGAGGAAAAACTGCATCCAAAGCTCAGCAAAATCCCATAAGATAGGGCCAAGTGTGCGTAGCCATTGAGCACCGAAAACCACATCACATCCACCTAAGGTCAAGGAAAACATGTCAGAGTGCAAGGTATAATCTCCCATAGAGATACGCACATTTCGACACTTCCCTTTGCAAGGTAAGGTTCTCCCATTGGAAACCATGACTTCAAAGTTGGAGCAAGGATGGATAAAACAATCAGCTTGTTTAGTGATCCGAGGGTCAATGAAATTATGATTGCTACCAGAATCAATGAGTATTGTAAGAGGAAGCTTCTTGAAGTAACCCCTGACTTGCATTGTTTGGGGGGTGGTGATTCTAGCTAAAGCATGGAGAGAAATCTTTGGCTGGTCATCCTGAGACGGAGGGTCACTAGGCGGTTCCTGAATGTCGACCTGAGCATCCATTGTTTCTGGATCTTCGTCACCAATTTCAGAGGCAGGCAGAGAATCCACATCCAAGAGATAGAGCTTTTGCTGAACACATCTATGTCCCCGAGTGAATTTCTCATCACAATTATAGCAAAGCCCCTTTTCTCTTCGTGCTTGCATCTCTATTTCAGACAAATGTTTGATAGGAGTTGGTCAAGGAGCCTGCGGTATAGGTGGTCATTGAGAACCCATATTTCGGAAGGGAACAAAAGTGGGCTTGGAGCGTTGTTGGGATGCAATATTGTCTTCTACCAACTTAGCCAACCCTATAGCTTCCATCATTTTGTTGGGACAGAACATTTTGACCTCAAAGCGGATGGCATCCTTTAGACCACTGATAAAACAACTCCGGTAAAAGTCATCGGACAATCCTTCAGTGTGGTTGGCTAGTTTCTCAAATTCGGTTTGATACTCTCTCACAGTGCCAATTTGGAGAAGTTTAGTGAGGGCTCCTGTGAAGTCATCAAAAGCACTAGGACCAAATCGTTGCAAAAGGAGCTGGCAAAAGTCTGGCCATTTTGGCTCTTCATGAGCCTTGATGTACGAACGGTACCATTGAAGAGCTTCCTGTTCCAAATGAAAGGATGCAAGTGGAACTTTGTTGACATCAAAAGTATTATGTAGACTGAAATACTATTCTGCATGATAGATCCATCCAGTTGGATCAGTACCATTGAAGCGAGGAAAGTCAAGCTTCGGACCACGAAAATTGGTGGAAGAAGAGAACCCATTGTCTGATGAAGACTTGGATTGCCGTTTGTTGTTCATAGCTGAATGTTCAAGATGGAGGCCAAGAAATTTTTCATCCAGATCCTGGAGTTTGGCTTGGATGGCTGCAAGTGCTTCTTCCATGGTTTTTGCTCCTGCACGGGTGACAACCATAATGAGGATTTTTCTTTTTATTTTGGTTGACTGGGTAGGAAAACAAAAACAGAAACTGCTTCAGTAAAGGAAAATCTGGACTTGGGAAAAACTCTGAAGGGTAATTAGGGTTTGACTAGGTTTTGGACACTGTCGAATAGATAGGGAAGCAAAAAATGAGGATTTTAGAAGCGGGGTGAAAGAATAGGAAAATTTGGCAGATGGGGACAAAGAAGCAGAATTCAGAAAAGAACTCTGTGGTAAAATTTGAAGGTGATTGGGTGAAATCTGAGGAAGTTATGGCAAACCCTAAAAATAGACAAATGTGGGATTTCGGGCTTTGGGAAGGGGAAGTGGGGATAGGGTCCTTAGGAATGAAATATGCAAAATGGGATGACAAGGGTTCCCTAAAATTTTTAAGGGAAACAGAGTGAAAACAAGGGAGATATGAAGAAAAAACTGAATTTTATACTTTTTTTTTTATTCAGACTAGAGTGGCTACGGCTCGGAAGGGATCTGAAACAGATAAATCTGCAACGGCCCAGAAGTGAGCAGAAATAGAGGGATCTGAAATGGCGCCGAATGAATTGAAAACAGTTGGATCTGGAACGACTTTCAGAATGGATCTGAACGATTGGATCTGAAACGACGCAGCAGTGACCGACAACAATTCAGCTGAAAATAGATATGGACCCCTGGTATCTGCGACTTCCTAACAGTTCAGGGGTTTCACTCGGCCACCAATGCTGTATGACGACTTGCGTATTGGGGCAGTACCCCTCACTCCACGGTGCACGTAAAACTGATAACCGCTTTACCACAAACGACAGCTCTTGGTTTACCTCACGGGTGGGAACTAGTCAATCAGGTAGGGGTCATTGCCCTTTTCGCTGGCAGGTCCTCTCAATGGGCCAGCTACTTTGGGGTTCCTGTGGTACTCCTCACAATTATTTTTAGGGCTTATGCCCAAGTACTTCCCACAGTTAAGCGGATAGGGATTATTCCCAAATCCGAACCTGCAACAGATGCAAAAAAAAAATTTGGCAGAAATTTCACCCAGCGAGCCCAAGAAAGTGCTATAATACCAGATGTTAAGCACCTGCAACAATTAATTAATAAGAATATGCGAAATAGAAGAAATGACAGAACTCAGAATCACTTTTATATTGATCACAGGCCACATCGAGGGGGCAACCTCCTATGAGCAAGCTCAATACAAATAACTTCATGGTGCCTTCATAGGTCTCAACACACACTTATATACTAAGTCTAGGCGCAAATACTATGGGTCAAAACCATGGGCCACTACAAACTATGGATCAACAATACTACGGGCAACTTACAAAGCATATGCGCCAACAAAAATAACACAAACTATTGATCAACAAATACTACGGGACGACTTACAAAGCATATGCTTCCAACAACAATATACTAACAAAGTAAAGACATGGGTTCCTAACAACCTACAGGAAATCCTCCTCCCCATTTTGGTCCTCCTTTGATGAGATCTACTTCTCGTTCCTCCTATGATAATGCTAGACGTAAAGCAGCTAGCAATACCGTTTCTGCCGCTTCTTCCCATTCTTCTCGCTCTACTGAACCGTCATTCACAGGGTTGTATGAAACAGAGCACCGTGGCCAACATGATGATTTCCCTGCATGCAATAAACTAATTCAGAAACTGCAACATCAAGCAAAAAGGGAACTTCCATCTTTAGGTATGTTTTCACTACCATGCCAAGGTCATGATTTAGAAGTTCTAACTCCTAATGGTAGATCTTTTGTCCCTAGATGAAACTTACCTGATGTTCCTTTTCGTCAATTCACAAGTGATGGCCAAATGAAAAAGGAATTTATGCCATGTAAATATTCTGCCCCGGATCAGGCTGTATCTGTTGAAATCAATATGGTGAATTGGGGTAATATTGATGATATGCATCAAGATATTCTGTTTATTAAAAGAAGTTGCATAGAGCAGAAAAATCAGTTAGAAGCACTATTGACAAGGCTTGACTTATTTAATCATCTTCTCCATGATGCAACAGAAATAAAAATAAGTCTGGATGAAGCCTCAAATAAAGCACAAAGGAGACTATCAGTCCTAGAAGATATGCTAACAAAATCTGAAGATCTGAAGAAAAGATCATACATTTTTCCAGATCATGTGTTCAAGTTAGCATCGAAAGGTCATTCTTCTTGTCATAAGAAAAGTGTGTCTCTTGGACAGTTTACAGTTCAAGATACCAACTCCTTACCTACTTGGGATTTTGGGCAAACCGATTCTAAAATTCCTGAATTAGATGAATGGATTTCAGAGTTTAAAAATTTTAAAGCTCTGGTAGATCCCCAAGTTGTTTCTCAACTTGGTGCCCTAGAAATAGGAATCCTTGAAGGATCTTCATCAAATCATCCACAGTAGCCCAATCCTAGAAGACCTGCTGCCTCAGGACAAGGACCTCCTCCTGCTTTTGATGTACATATGGAAGATGCCAATGCTTCTACTCCTCCTCCTCAAAGATTCCATTTTGGAATAAATTCCTTGAATCAATTGATCTCATAGATGCCAGAACAACCTGTTTTGAATATCCAATGTCAGTCAAGAGCTGAGATAAAGAATGCCTTGCAGCTCTTAAGTCAGTGGGTCTTATATAAGAAAAATCAAGATAATAATCTCACAAGGCAGAACATTGCAACTCAATTGATTGCTGGACATTCAAGTTTAGCAAGTGAATGGTGGTGTTGGCTACCTCATGAAGCTCGCAATGAGATGTTAGCAGCTGATGATGCTGATGAACAAATCCTAACAACACTAGGTAGAGAATTTTATGGCCTAGCTCAAGGAGAATACTATGACCATTTAGCTTCAATTTTTATGTCAGCAAGATTATGTGATCTTAGCAAAAGTGAAGAATATTTTTGCTATATGCAGCAATTATTGATCAACTCAGGTAAATTAGGTGATCCAGCCTATTTAAAGCATTATCTAAGAAGTTATCCTAGTCATGTCCTAGATGTTGTTGAGCAACATTTGAAAGATAAGAATATTTCTTTCAGAGCAATGTCCTTGGCTCAATTGCATGGTTTTATACTTGAAACATGGCAAGAACACTGTCTAGAACGTCGTGTTAGTAAAGATTTCAAAAGGCGCCAACAAATGTTTTCAGCTTCTTTTTGTAAGGATGTAGCTCAAATGCCCGATTGGGGGTGTGGTGCACATAACAAAGGACATCTTGGATAAGAATCCTGTCATTGTAAAAAGAAGAAAAAAGGATTCTATACTAGTGAGCCCAGATTTCATTCTGACAAACATTACAAACATAAGAAAAAGAAATACTCTGAAAGGAAACGTTATAAAAATCCTTTCAAGAGATATGTGAAGGGACGCTCTAAAAATGGTCTCAAAGATGTTTGTTTCATTTGTGGCAAATCAGGCCATTGGGCAAGTAAATGTCCCGAAAGAAAGAACCGTCCTCGTCTCACAGCCTTTTGTACAGATTTGGATCCACGTTGGTGGGATCTTTGTGAATATTCCATCAAAGACCCTGGTCCCGAGGATGAATTTTTGTATCTCCCTGATTAATCTAATTATTCAGACTCAGATTCTGCACCTACAACCATTGCTTTAGCTAAGTTTGCTCCTTCCTCCTCCTCTGATTCGTTGTCTGATTCTGAATCAGAGTCTTGTGCAAACTTAGGGGGGTGTGAAGTGCCAGAGTTTGATTTCTCTTTAAATATGATGGATTTCAGTCAGCAATCGTCTTTAGAAAAGCAATTGGCAGAAATAGATCTGCAATTAAGTTCTTTGCCTATACATCAATATATGGTAAGAGAAGACCTCAGACAAGGGAAAAGAAGATTATTGAGTCATCTTAAGAAAACAAAAGGTAAAGAGAAGGTCTTGACAACACCTTTAGCTATACACTATAATCCAGATAATATTTATAGACACTATCCTTATCAGCATGAAGAAAGGCAGAGTCACAGAAGGGATAAAGAGAAGTTGCTCAAGATTGTGATTATGGAGAAAGATCAATCTTTTGATGATGATCTAAGCAAACACCTTGAGCAAGCTATGGTTAGTCCTGAAAGAAAGGAAGACTCTCCCTCCTCCTCTCCTCCTCAATCCCTTGTCTCCCAACTTCCCAGTTTGTTAGGCATGTTCCAAGGTCCCAAACTGTTTGTTAAGATTTTGTTTTGTGCCCCAGAATATAAACCATATACTTTAGATTGTATGTTAGATTCTGTTTGTCTGTTGAATCTCGCAAAAGGTTCAGCTATCCTTAGCTTTTATTGGGAAAAATCTAAAGACCATGGCTCAACCATTGAAGGTACTGTTGTTAGCCTTACAAGTAAAACTGAAGATTTCCCAGTAAAAGTATCCAATTCATTGACCAGTCTATCTTTGTACAAATTAGATAGTTTGAAAGAAGATTGTGTGATTGGTTCTGAATGTTTGCATCGTTGGAGTCCGTTTACTATAGATACTGTAAAAATGTTATTTTCTTGTACCATAAATAACCAGCTTGTGATTTCCCCGTTATCCTTTACTCCTTCATACTGCTATAAATATCCATTGCCCAGTCTTGCTCCAAAAGCCAGTGTGGCAGCCTTGAATAAAATGGAAAGAGTTGTGGCTTATGTAGAAAGCCATAAAGAAAAGTCTCTTGCAGCAATAATTGAAAAATTGATTAAAGACTGTTGTTCAGAAATCCCCAATGCCTTTTGGAAAAGAGAAAAGTACTTTGTTTCACTTCCATTTGACCCTCTTCAGAAGATTAAACCAATGAAAGCTTCTGCTAGGTTAATGTCACCTTCTGAGAGAGAATTTTGTGCTGCTGAAATAAAAGAGCTGTTAAGTAAAGGATTGATCGAACCATCAAAGAGTCTATGGGATTGTAGAGCCTTTGTTGTAAATAAGCATTCAGAACAAAAAAGAGGAAAACCTAAACTTGTGGTCAATTACAAACCTCTAAATGTAGTTTTGCAGAAAGTTCGCTATCCTCTCCCTGATAAGTCTAGTCTTCTTCAAAGGATTGTTGGATGTTCAATCTTTAGCAAATTTGATCTGAAATCTGGTTTTTACCAGATAGGTATAAATGAAAAAGATCGCTTCAAAACGGCTTTTGTTGTACCCCATGGACAGTACCAGTGGAAAGTGATGCCATTTGGAATAAATAATGCTCTCTCTGAATTCCAGAAAAGAATGGAGGATATCTTCAGAGATAAGCGGTGGGATTAGTTTTCATAGATGACATTCTCAGTTGTTCCAAGAATTTGCAAGAACATTTCAAGCACTTATAGTTGTTTTATCATTTGGTCTACAAGCATGGTTTAGTCCTGTCTCAGCCAAAGATGGAGATAGGTAAAACATAAATGGATTTTCTTGGCCTTAAGATTCAGAAAGGCCAAGTAGTTTTGCATAAACATGTTCTTTCTATTTTCAATAATTTTCTTGACCAAATATTAGAAAAAGTGCAGCTTCAAAGATTTCTTGGAAGCCTGAATTACATCAGACCTTTTTATAAATGGCAAGCAACAGATATTCATGTGTTGCAACAATGTTTGAAGAAGAACTCTCCAAGGTGGTCTGAAGAGATGACTGTTGCAGTCCAGTCAATCAAAAGAAAAGTGCAGAATCTCCCAGCATTAAGCCTTCCTCAAGGCACTAGTCAGCTAGTGATTGAGACTGACACCTCTTCAAAAACATGGGGTGGTGTATTGATAGAAATCATTGACACCAGAGAAAATATTTGTGGCTATGCTTCTGGTTCCTTCAAATCTGCAGAACTCAATTATCCAAGCAGTCATAAAGAGATTCTTGCAGTCAAAAAGACAGTGCAGCATTTTATTTTGTTTCTTAAGGCTGTTAAGTTTGTCATTAGAATGAATTTGAAAATAATGCCAGGTATCTTTAAAAATGAGAACCTGATGGCAGAAAATAGTAGTCGTATTTTGAAATGGTTTGTCTCGTTAAGTAGTTTTGATTTTGAAATTGTATATAAGCTCGGCTATCTAAATTGTTTGGTTGATATGTTAACCAGAGAAAAGTATCAGCCTGCAGAATCCTTTCCAGCATTAAATACGTTTACTCTAGGTTCAAGTTCCAGTTCTGGAAAAGGAAAAGGAAAAGCGCCTGTTGAACTTGTGTACCAACCCAGAGAATCTCTGTTCTTGAAAACTTGGGATGAATTTATTTCTCCTGAAGAATGTCGGCAGCTTCTGGACTTTGCTGATAGAAGAGAAGCTGAAAAGTATTTGGATTGGACACTGATTAAGCAAATCCAAGCAAGTCTGCTTAAAATCCAAATCATGGAGCGATGGGAAAGATCTGCTCTCCATAGCTTTGAGAAAGCTAGAGACAAATTAAAGCAATGAAAAGAGTTCTAGATAGACTATAATTTTGAAGGAGAAAATTGTGATGAAGTTTGGTATGTTGATATTAATGCAGGTGATTTAACATGGACTAGTTATAATTTGATTTTGCAATTTTGCAAAGAAGAAAATTCCATTGTCATTTGTGGTGATCCAGGAACTCTCAGAAATAAAGCTTGGTCCGGTTGGACTGAGGTGTTACTTGATAAGTTTTGTCCCCGTGTTGATTGGGAAAACAAAAGAGCCAACTTCATTCTGCACCTACAGGCAGACATGCAAGTTGCAGACCAAAACCATCAGTGGTTTAAGTTCCTGTCAAGACACCATGGAGGACGATATACATGGCTTGAACACACCATGTTCATAAGGAAAAAGTTTATAAAATATGATCATGAAGGAAAGAGAGTTGATACGAAAGTCCATACAAGACAACATCCACTGAACTTCCGTGTAGAATCTCTTTTCGTGGGAGAATATCTTTGTCTTGGAAATCCGATCTTTAAAGGATCCGATGTTGAGAGATGCTTCAGCAGCGATCTCTATCCTCCTGCTCCTATCTTTGAAGATTCTCAGCCGTATGAAGATGATTATGATCGGGCACTTAGTGATGAAATCCATGATGAAATCCTAGGTGACTTCGACTGTACCTGCGGTGGAATAGTGATCGGTGACCGTGAAGTTTGCCTCTGTACACAAGGTTGTGATCCATATTTACCATAATGTAATGCTTGATTGAAAGTTGTGGTGGGCCAGTCTGTTCCACTTTTGTAATAAGTTGATTCCTTGTCGGCCATTTGGTCTTTTACTTTTCGTAAAAGTCGGTTCGGGTCCCCATATGTCACTGACCACTAAGGGACAAGATAGCAATCATGATAGTCCTCATGATTGCCCCGAATCTTTTGACCACCATTTGCCGGTCCAGGCTCACCGGGTAACTGGTTGAGATTTGTATAAATAAGAGACCCTCGGGCTCATTTGGATCATCGAGTCTTAGATTTTGCAAGAGATCCAGTAGTTGGAGCTCTGTAAGAGTCTTAGGTTTTGTAAAGAGCCGAAGGTCTATGCTCTGCACATTGCCTTCGTGGTAAAACAGTGCATCAGAACACCCAAGCTCAGTCTGTAATTATGGATTCTATAAATGTTTAGGTGCTAGTAGGCATATTTCAGTGTCCCCAGCTAGCTTCCGAGTAATATTCAGCTCTGTTGTTTCCCAAAGGTAAATGGGCCTGAAACATTGTGTCTAGGCACATAGATTGAGTTAAGTCGCAGTGATGAGCTTCGCCCTCCGAAGCCGATCTGCTTTGAATGTAATGAGCTGCTGGTTTCAATAAAATTTCTGATGTATGCAAGCAATATTCTACATTTGAAATGAAAAGTGATGCTTGAGGTCCTAGCGCGTTTGTGGTATATATGGTAAAAATGAGAAAATGGTTCAAAAAAAGACACAATCCAATAGATGTCCTTGTTTAGTGAGCATATCAAAGACTAGGAGAACTAGTAGGGGGAGCAAAAGTGAAAAATTAATGGAAAATCCCATTTTGGAAACAAATTTGGTTCTTAATGATTTTTATGTAGTTTGCATATTATTAGAGTAATATAGAACTGTGTATGATATCTATATATTATGCTTTGTAAGGAAGTAGAAACTTCATCCACAATCTCTATTTTTTGTCCAATATCTTAGCAAAGGAACTTTGAAATAGTTTTGAATATTTTGTACTCTCTACGCTATTTGTTTTCCCACCAACCTTTTTACAAAATACAAATATTTCCATTATTGTGAAAAAAGAGAAAAAATCCAATCTAATAGGACAAGAAACCTTCGGCACTAGTATCTAAAACCTTCAAAGCACTAGATATGTATATTCTCACAAGACTCAATTTAGTGAGTTCTCTTGCATCAAGATCCCAATGTCAACTTTTTAACCATCTTTAAAGAGACTGTCAACCCATCAACTACTCTGTTGAGTTATTTGAAAATATGTGTATATGAAATATTAAAACAAAAAGACCCGAAGCTTGATAGTGGCATTATGAATTAGGATTTTGGATCACCTATAGCTAATAAAAAGTAGAGAATATCCCAAAACTTGGAAAAGATTGATCCATTTCTTAGTTTCTAGTTTTAAGAGACTTATTAAAGCTAATCGATCAGCCAAATTCATTATTTTTGGACGCAATCCTACTTTGAATATGATAAAATCACATTAAAAAGGAATTTCACTAGTGCTACAAAAAATTTAAGCTCCTTCTTTACCTCCATCAATGAGCTACAATAGATATGATTTTCAATCAAATTCTCTCATATTTTCCATGGAACCTTCACCTACACTTTTGTTTTTTTGCAAAATACCATACACATGTGAGAACACTTGAAATGTAGGAAAGTTCTTATCATTAAGTGCAAATCCATTTTCTCCACATCACTAAACATGATAGAGTTATGCATGATTTTAACTCTTTATTCCTGAACAACTTTGATACGAAATAGATCAATATATAATTTGTCACCTACTTGGAGATTTGATGGTCAAAATATTGGATGAATTGGCTTCTACTGCCCATTTTATGGGAAAGTCTCATTTTGCATATTTGGGCCCAAAACCTTCCCAGGCCTATTTGAGGGTCTAAATGATTTTTTTGGGGGTCGAAAGTTCATTGCCAGATGAGTTCCCCTGTTAGGGTTAACCTTGACTCAGGATTGAGTCAAAGTTGGTTAGGTCTCGCACATGTTTTTGGGCACATGGTTTGTTGTAGCCCATGGTATTGCCCTATGGTATTGCATGTAAGGAATCCTTTATAAGGCTTGAGGAGGCTCCATTGTAAAGTGGCCTGGAGGTGAGCAGGTGAGCTCACTTGGCCCGGATGGCTGGTTTGGCCATGTAATGAAGATCTTCATTGGGTGCTGGTTTTCCTGTGTGGGGTTTCGAGGGTATATTGTGTGTCTCAAGTGTATGGCTGCTTATTTATGTTTATTTCTCTTGCAAGTTAAAATATATATGCTCGTATTTTCTAACAAGTGGTATCAGTGACATGGTGTTTGGAGTCCCATCTGGCGAACATAAGGGAGGTCTGGGGGCCTTGTGGAGGCCCCTAGCCTCAAGGTTGATGGGGGTTCCACCCTCGAGAAAAAACAATTGGCCAGTTTTTTCTAAATCTGGGTAGTGAGAAGATGAAGAAGAGATTGCCCTCCATTTGGTTGAAGAGATAAACCCTACCCTATTCATGGAGGTCTGCCAAGGAGAAGTTGTTGCATTAGAGCTCAGGTGAAGAGCAAAAGATTACATAGAATGAGAGGAGCTGCCATTTCATGGAGAGCCGATGCCACCATCATAGATCTAGCAAAATTGAGTGGAAGAGATGAAGCCCATGAGTTTGGAGAGCTCGTGCAGGAGCCGTAGAGGTCCAAGATCACGTGAAAGCAGAAAGGAAGGGCCACTGTGGGTGCACCCATGCAGAGGATATCCAATGAAGGCTATGCGTGAGGTGGTGGTCGTCGAGGAGGAGACCATTGGAACTATTCACGCGTGAACTGGGAGAGAGAGTTGATCCGATCCGTTGACAGCCAAAGAGCCCGAGCAGGAGCCCGTAGAGGCCTATGAGGGAGAGCTTGCATGAAGCCTGTCCTGGAGAGCCATTGGCAGAGAGGAGTGAGCCGGTCTATTGGTGAAATATCTGTGCAGAGGAAAGCTGTGGAGACCCATTCAGAGAACATCCATGCTCCAGCTTGCTTGCCCATGTGAAGGGTGGACATGGAGCCCGCGTGCGGTGGTGGAGGAAGCCACCAGGAGAGCAGCTGGTTGGTGGAGATAGCTGCCAGTGAAGAGATGCATGAAGAGAGTAGCTCGTGTGAAGGAGACTGTTGTGCATGAGTCGGTCATCGCCATGTGATAGGAGATCTGCATGGATCCACCCACCATTCTGATGTTAAGCAAAGAAAGTAGGCCATGTGAAGCCCCTCGAGATCCCTATAGTGTTGCATAAGATATGAAAACATCAGTGAAAAGAGGACATGCCCATATCTGCTCGACTATAGAAGTCTGCATTAATAAGATTTGAGACAAAGCAGTGGAGAAAGACCTGGTAGAAATCCTCCACGTGAAAATAAGGACCTGAGAGCTCACAAGAAGGAGTTGTTGATCTGCCTATGGAAAGATAAATGTGCAAAGAAGAGCACTATTTTGGCAAGCCATGAATAGAAAAGCACAAAGGAGATGCCTATTTGTGAGCCTGTGTGGAGCAATACGTAGGGCTTCCATGAGTATGCATGCCATGGAAAATGAAGAATTTTCTAGAAGATGGCAAGGATGTAAAGATGGATCTGCGCAGAACTTTGGAAAAGATGCTCTTGGTTGAGTGAGCATTATGGTCAAGCAATGGTAAGAATATGGAGCATGACAAGCACATAGTTGTAAGTGGAATTAGAACATAACTAATATATTGTAGACTCCATTGGTGAAAAGTGATTCTCACATCATTCTGTGTGGAGTGTTGAGAAACAATGTGTCCACAGAAGATAATGGTGGTGAATTGTTAGAGCAGGGTGCCCCATAGATGAGTCACCTAGGACATTGGAAAAAGTGATGAATATGCAGAAACTAGATCAACTAAAATGTGTGTGGACAAGCAAGAAGCATGGCAAGAATGCTAGGCATGGCATGACCAGCAAGAAAGCAAGCATGGAAAAGCGAGAGGATGAAGCAACGGATGGTGATGGTATAGTCACCATGAAGACACATGAAAAAAAAAATTAAAAATGGAGTAGTTTGCATGTAAAAGGGCATATGGTTGTAAGACCTAGTAAGGCATGCATACCCCTGGTAACTCACCGGTAAAGTTGGGAGAAAGACCTAGGTGATGGGGGGGTGTATGTGAGATTTCTTGGTTAAAACTTTGAGGGGGGTTGGTGATTACTCCAAGTCATGTTTAAAGGGGGGATTGTTAGGGTTAACCTTGACTCGGGATTGAGTCAAAGTTGGTTAGGTCTAGCACATGTTTTTTGAACACATGGTTTGCCGTGGCCCATGGTATTGCATGTAAGGAATCCTTTATAAGGATTGAGGAGGCTCCATTGTAAAGTGGCCTAGAGGTGAGCAGGTGAGCTCACTTAGCCCAGATGGCCAGTTTGACCATGTAATGAAGATCTTCATTGGGTGTTGGTTTTCCCGTATGGGGTTTCCAGGGTATATTGTGTGTCTCAAGTGTATGGCTGCTTATTTATGTTTATTTCTCTCACAAGTTAAAATATATATGCTCGTATTTTCTAACATTCCCCTTCATGTTATTCTACACTACATGACCTTTCCAACAATCCAAAATCGCCTCAAACAGAGTCCATATGAAAAAGTTATGCTCCCATAGGTTGACCTAACTAGTTGACCACCATGGTACAAAGCGGATTGCACTCCAACTCTCATTTCTCACGGATGTGGAGTTATTCATGTGTGGACCTTTAAGAACATTCTAGAAGGACCAAAACCCTAACTCTAATAAGGATTTGGGGCATGCAAAAACTCTAAAATCAATCCTAGAGAACTAGAGTTGTTAGGACAAGAAGGGGTTCCATTATTTTTATGTATTGTATTGTTCCATAGTTGAGAAACAAAACAAGTGTGGATGTTAGAGTATAATAGAGGAGATAGAAATTGTGTAGTAGAAATTATGTCCACACAGGCATAGCTAACTCCATAGAGAGTACCATTTCCTTTGTATTTTCATTTTGACAAAAATAGCAAGGCATAGTCCTTATTTGTGGTTGGGTTTTTCCCCATAGTGGGTTTTCCTATGGTATATCTTGTGTTATTATGTCGATTGTGTACTTATTTGTTCTAGTTATTCTTATTTGAATTCCAATTATTTGGCATTCAATAAAAACAAGCTAATATAAAAAGAACTAAGTCATAAGATCTATTGTGACGAACTATTCCAATGGAATATCTAGGACAGTTTATGAATCATCTTGGTATTCGAGTAGTTTTTCTTTTTGGTTTTGTGGGTAATCACGGGATCCTATAGTTGGTAAGAAAATAAAAATTCTTGAAACCATATCCATGGAAGACGAGTTTGTTGAAGGAATGACAGATGATTGTGAGCAACGATTTCATTAGTCAAAATACAAGTCAACGATATCTCATGAAAGATGTCAATCATCATGGTGGCTCTTGAAATAAAGTTTAGAGCTTTCGGGTATTTTGGAGGCTCTATTACATATTTTGGACTGAAGGGGAAATGGAAAGATAAAAGTGATTCCGAAAAGAAGCTAATGAAATATCCCAAGAGAGAGTAGTTGAGTTCCAGTACCAATATGCCTTCCTACTATATCTTCAAGATGGAAGTGAATGTCAACATCAAGTTGTATCAAGGTGAGATTGGTTCTCTAAAAATAAATCATTCGTTGTAGTAGTTGGAGGTTTATTTTAGCATTCATCAAATAGGTTAGGATCAAAAGATCTCATTTGCTCAATTGAAGTTAGAGTGTAATGTCCCAAAAATAGCAAAAATTTAAAATTTTTCCTACCTGCAATATTCGTCATTTTACAATAAAAAGATTCATACATTAAATCTAACATCATTAAAAACATCCATACTTGCACAAAACAACTGTAATCCTAAGGCTTCTGTTTTACATGGTCTAATCTATGTGTAAGTTTAGAATTGTGGAAGCGATGTGGAAATAATATGATGGCATGTTTTTGTTGCAATTGTAAATGTTGGTTCAAAGGTAGAACATAACACTCCTTACTATTTTAAGTATCATGTGATTTTAATTGTGATTGTCTAATGCACCTTCAGGTGATGAGATCCTTTGATGACGGTATGTTGTTCACATGATGGTTATTATAATACTCCAGGAAAGGTAATTACATACCTCGGCAAGGTTGCCAGGAGGTATGGGTAAGATTAATGGTTGTTGGACTTACTTAGCATATTGCTAATGCCATTCCGTACTTCTGTGGCTGCAGGTATATGAAATCTGAGTTGAGTTCCAAAAGGGTTGGCCCATACTTTACTTATTGACTACGTTTTACTAGGGTGGATGATAAGTATTAAAAATGGGTGTCCCATTAACATGGGAGCTCATATTATAATGTGTTTTCCAATGTAAGGTTTATGACTATGAGCTTCTTGTAATTTAACAAGTATGGGTTGGGTCACGAATTCAGTATAGGCTTTGTACAAGAATTGAACCTTTTGTGAATCAAACAAATGTGGGTCTGAGTCCACAACTTCACTATAGAATTTGTACAAATAATTGAACCTCCACTAGAGTGAGGTTGGTGTACCATTTACTGCACTTTAAATGATTATGGGGGACATCCTATCAACGAGGGTTTGGAGAAAATGATTTGCGGCTTTTGCCCGTCACTCCTATATTCAACTTGTTCCTCGTTTTGGCTTTGCACTTCATTTGTATGGTGACTGTGTTGGGTATGTGAAAATCCTCATAGCAGATCTAAGAGATGATGTATCTCACAAGAGAATAATTATGATTAAGCAAGAAAATAGAAGAAGAGTGATACATGCAGTATAATGAGCAACAGAATAATATGGTACAGTAGAACTCAGATAGAAGCAATAATACTTCGGTCATACTAGATTATTAATCACAAATGGACATATAAATAATACAATGCATGAGGAATTCGAATGCCTAAGGTGGAAATTCGAATTAGCCTTCATGGAGTGATCAAAGGATCACTAGAGTGTCATCGGAGCACAACTAGGTGTCCTCATGACCATCGGAGCGCAACTAGAAGTCTTCATCATCATCAATGGAGTCATCAATGCTCAAGTAACTGTCAACCATTAGTCATACTAACTCTGGTAGGTGTAACTGAGTGTAACTCAATGTAACTGAGTGTAACTGAATGTAACTGAATGTAACTGAGTGTAACTGACTGTAACTGAGTGTAACTGAGTGTAACTGACTGTAACTGAGTGACAACTGGACTGGTAGGTGAAGGAGGGCGAGTTGCTCCCTAAAATCAAGGAAGAAGGGTGCATTAAGCAATTGGAGGGATACAACTGAATAGTGAGAAGCTCCTGGGGGCTGGCTAACTGAGGGCTAGGTGCTGGACTGATGACTGATGACTGGGATGCATGCAAAATGCATGCAAACCCTAGAATGCATGCAATCCCTAAAAGGTGCATGCATGACTGAAAATGTAAATGATCAAAATACTAGTGGGACTAGGATGGAGTATAGGAATATCCAAACACCCCCCCTTAATCCATCCTAGGCCCTGGTAACTAAGACCAAAGTTCACCCAATACAATGAATAATAACAATCAATAAACCAAGGAAGTGGGAAAATTTCATGGGAAACATACCCCCTCCTCAAAAAATAGACTGTAAGGCACACATAAAAAATAAAAGCTCCAAACTCAAGCATGTGTGATGCTTGGTCATATGTCTGGAGGTATCTTCTTCTTGGGAAGAAGTGGATCATGCTAAAAAAGAATGTGCTTGTACTTGCTCTTCAGATCGAATGTGATGAGAACAAATCCAACAGTATTAGAATGATCCTTGAACCTATGATTCGAATCAACTGAGGTAGGATCAAATTTTTGAATGTGCATATAGTCCTTTGTCTTCTCCTTCGAACCACCATGGGTGAGATTATGCCAAAAAGAACTATTACATGTTTGCTTGAAATCAAAATCAGATTTAAGACTTTCAAAATAGTTTCTTGAGATCTCCTTTGAACCAGTAGGGGTGAGATCAAAACTATCATATGCATGAGAAATTTTTCCAAGCAGTAATTGCTTAGAACCCAAATTAGATACAAGACTTGAATCATGGCTTCTTGAGATCTCCTTTGAACCATGAGAGGTGAGATCAAAACCAGTAGATGCATGAGAAATTATCCCAAGCGAATGGCAATGGCCATATTCTTCAATGATCTTCTGAAAGCATGAATTTATGATCATATAGTAGTATAAAAGAGATGTTTGCTGAAGAGGAGCGAATGCATTATCTCCATTAGCTGATTTGACCTCTGAAATAATCATGTGATCATGATGCAAACCAACAGACTCTGGTGCAAGAGAGGATTTAGGACCTTCTGTAATATCTAGAGTGTGAGCTGGCACAGAAAGAGAAGAAAGTTTGAGCATGAGCGGAGAATCTACAAGTTCTTTGTCAACAACTTCAATATGAGATGATACTGGTTCATGATCTGAGAGACCATCAAGAGGAGTGAATGCATCACTTTGTTTTCTTTTGAATGGGTTGGGACCAAGTCCTTCATTCTCTCTGCCAAATTTTCCATCCAGGTGAGCCCATATCTCTTTTGGAGTCCATAACTCTCTTGGAATTTCAACACCATCATGGTATTTGAATTGGAATCTCTGGTATGCACACAAAGAAAACATTATTGCTGCAAAGTGCATGTCTCTTTTATTTAACCAGTCAATCTTCTCTTCAGGGAATTCGAACTCTCTTTCAAAATAACAATAAAAAAGATCATGGATCTTCAAGTCTGCTATCATTCTTGGTTTCCATTCATCATAGTTGAGTGGATCAAGAGGAGTAGTTCCTGATGAATACATTGAAGCTATAGAGGACCTGCAAAAAAAATATAGAATAACTGCAACTGCTACTGCTGCAAAAATGCAGAAACTGCTGCAACTACTGCACTCGAAATCTTGGTAATAACCTGCAAAAAAACTCTCAAGAATGGAGATAAACAATTCTCTCAACATGCTCTGATACCATGTGAAAATCCTCACAGCAAATCTAAGAGATGATGTATCTCACAAGAGAATAATTATGATTAAGCAAGAAAATAGAAGAAGAGTGATACATGCAGTATAATGAGCAACAGAATAATATGGTACAGTAGAACTCAGATAGAAGCAATAATACTTCGGTCATACTAGATTATTAATCACAAATGGACATATAAATAATACAATGCATGAGGAATTCGAATGCCTAAGGTGGAAATTCGAATTAGCCTTCATGGAGTGATCAAAGGATCACTGGAGTGTCATCGGAGCACAAATAGGTGTCCTCATGATCATCGGAGCGCAACTGGAAGTCTTCATCATCATCAATGGAGTCATCAATGCTCAAGTAACTGTCAACCATCAGTCAAACTAACTCTGGTAGGTGTAACTGAGTGTAACTCAATGTAACTGAGTGTAATTGAATGTAACTGAATGTAACTAATTGTAACTAAATGTAACTGAGTGTAACTAAGTGTAACTGAGTGTAACTGAGTGTAACCGAGTGTAGCTGATTGTAACTGAGTGTAACTAAGTGTAACTGAGTGTAACTGAGTGTAACCGAGTGTAGCTGACTGTAACTGAGTGACAACTGGACTGGTAGGTGAAGGAGGGTGAGTTGCTCCCTAAAATCAAGGAAGAAGGGCGCATTAAGAAACTGGAGGGCTACAATTGAATAGTGAGAAGCTCCTGGGGGCTAGCTAACTGAGGGCTAGGTGCTGGACTGATGACTGGGATGCATGCAAAATGCATGCAAACCCTAAAAGGTGCATGCATGACTGAAAATGTAAATGATCAAAATACTGGTGGGACTAGGATGGAGTATAGGAATATCCTAACAGGGTACTGACCCGAGCTCTGCCCATGGTCAACACACTTGTTAATTGTTGAACTCGACTATGGCGTCGGGAGGTCATGCTTCTCATAGGTAAGGTAACAATCCCTATTTGACAATTTATCTTTCTTCGTTGATTTGAGAACACAGGGTTTGACTAACTGATGGTTGCATGTCTTAATGGCAGGTGATACATGCTTTGGTATGGGGCCGCAGTGGTTGATAGTGTTGTATGTGTGGCTAGGGTATTGGAAAGTCTGGCTTACCCACTCGTGCCCTACCTCTTGCACCCCTGGTGTTGCATGTATGCATTTTGGCCTAGTTTAGAGTGGAGACTCCCGTAATCCCTTGCCTTACTAATTCACTTTGGGAAGTCTTTTGGTCGCCTACCAGCTAGACCAGAAGAATGGGCTTTTAATAGTTGAATAAGTAACTGGGACTGTGATGCAAAAGGAACTATGTAGAAGCTAGGTCTTACTTGTTACTCGACTCTGCGAACTCCTGTAAAATGTAATGCTATTTCGTTTTGGATATGAATCCTGTATAGTTGTGACTATAACAATGTTTGAGAATACCGTGGTCTATGTCCATCCTGGGTTAATTTATTCCTTTTAGCTTCTATGTACTGTGATGTGTTATTTGGAGAAAAGAACAGACTTAGATGTTCTTCTCTGTATCCTTGTCTTACAATGTAGTTAGCATTTGTGTATTGGTTTCGTCTTTGCTTACATCCTGAGTTTGCTAGTACCATGATGCTTCTTTGTATTTAACTAAATGCTTGTGAAAATGTAAGAGAGTAATATGGGATTTTCTGTACTTCTATTATGGTAGCGCAGCTAGGGTTTGAGTAGACAAATCTCGATTTTATGTGTTGTCTGCATTGAATGAATGGAGCACTGTTTTGATGGAATATTTCTTTTGAAATGTTGGCCATATGTGAGTCCTGTAGGAGACCACTATGAGTTTTGATTTAAGGGAGTCCATGGGATTCGATCCTTGACCTCTGTCTTCAATGGGCATCTACGTTTGTAACTTCCCAGCACTTAAAATCACTGTATAGTTGTACTGCAAACCTAATAGTATTTAAATTCTTGACTGGATAGAATACTAGGGTCTGTGATTGGTAATGATAGCTAAAACAATGCATGTTCTGTTTATTGCAAAGTGTTGTTGATGTATATGTAACTTCGGAATGTATTTCATATATATTTATATTGTATTCCTATAGAGATGGTATTATTCCTCTATACGGAAGTGTCATTATTTATATTGTAAGTGTCGTAACTTATACTTGATGGGTTATTAGACCACCATGTTTGGGGTCGGCCCTATATAAGTCATGTGGGTCAAAGGGTTATTAGACCACTCTATTGGGGGTCGGCCATGTGGGTCGAAGGGTTATTAGACCACCCTATTGGGGGTCGGCCCAGTCAGCATTATGTTATGTGGTTAAGTTCGAGCCTACATGAGTTAGGTAAAAAGGCAAGTCAAGTCAAGTATAAATAGAGTGCGGGAGGCACTCTATTTACACACTCACTTCTCACACATGCACTCAAGGAGGAGTGGCGCACTTATGGAGGAGGAGGATCTGCTACTAGGTTATGGCTATCTCTCTTGGTTGGTTGTATCATTGCTCTATCTATCTTTGAGGAAGTTATTGGGGTTTTTCACCTTTATGGTTTTCCCCAAGTAAATATTTGTGTCTCTTGTGTGCTTGCATTATTGTCTCCATGATTGATATGCTGTAGATATGTTGTACATGTTGTTCTCTCAGTTAAGATCCTAGATCAGATTGAAGTAAATTCTGAAAATTTAACAAGTGTGTGTGAGTATGTCAATGGAAATAAATGTTTAAACGATCCTTGTCCTATCTACTGTCTTTGTTTCAAATGTAGTATGTATGGTTTTAAAAAGGAAACTCAAATAGATCGTGAAATGGACAATATATCAGTCTTTGGTTTATAATTGGAGCATATGGGAAATACTTACAAAATAATGTCTGTGTTTTTTGCTATAGTTTGTAGAACTGGGCTTTTGAATGGTTTACATAATGTCTAACGATTTCTGTTAAAAGTTTGATTTTCAGTATCTAAATTATTTTGTTGCAATTTAAAACAAGATTTTAGATAAGAGAAAATAATACAATAGATTTTACTGAATTAAATCAATGATTCACATATTCTAGGAGTTTAAGCAATACAAATTACTAGCAAAGACTAGCTGGCTAGTCCTGCTAGGAATGCCATTCGATTCTGGGCAATCTTGAATTAAAACTAATATTGAGGACATTACTATTTTAACATTTCATTTATAGAAAGAAATATAATGGTAGGAAGGTGTTATAAGAATTTCATACCTGCTGATCCCTGTAGCTTGATCCTGTCTATAATGGCCTGCACACTCAGTTGACTAGTTAATGAAAAACTACTGGACTCTTAGCTGACCTGATAATTGATCTGGGAATGGATGAATTTGGGACTAGCACATTCCTCCCAACCATGATTCTACAACCGTTCCTGGTTCAGTAAGAATCCCCCTGAGCTGGTTCTGACATGCAAACTGAGAAGTAGAGGCCCTAGATGTAGTTGGTTCGGAAATTTATGGGCAGATTTCACTTCCTGGAACAGAGAGTTCTTCTTGGCCTAATAATACCAAAAGAAAAAGATCCCCCAATCTTTGGGGTCTGTCCTCCTTAAGTAGGACAAATATTGAATTGGGACTATTGGAATTTACTGGATTCTTTAAAACTTTAAATTATAAAATAATATTTGTTTACTTAACTACTAGTTATTTGGAACTAGGATTTCTCCCTTTGTTTGATTAAATTATTTTTTATTGTATAATAATAATAATATAAAAATTACAATTCTATCTAAATATTAATAACTAATAATTAGTAAGTAGCAGCCCACTTATGTATAAATATACATGTAATAAATAATAATATTATATTTGGATGGCCTTAAGCATTTTGTTTGACATGATGCTTCTTTTAATTCTTTTTAAGGAAAGGGTCCACTTCTTTGGATGGCCTCGGTAAGCTGGTAAAGGCACCTCTAGTCTCTCCCTTTGCATGTCAGATTCCCTCATTTTAACATGGTAGTTCCCACAGTATTTGATGATAATAAGATTTATTTAATCAAGTCGAATAGTTGTGATAAAACACATAAGTGCTATTCAGAGTCTTCCTGACTCAACACTTCAGATCTAGTAACCTCGAGTGCTCTTGAGAGCCTTTTAACTCAACACTCTCACATGGGCGTTATGCTAGTGCAATTCCAAAGCCTCTGCTCAACACTAGAGCTAGAATGTGGTTGTGAGACACATCTAGGATATTTAAGTGGCCTCGGATCCGGTAATCATTTCTTTCAAGCTTGGAGTGCTCCAGGGCTTATGCCCAACACTCAACGTACCTCGGGGCTTAAGCCCAGTACATAATAAGAGTCCTCTAGATACATCGGGGCTTAGGCCCAGTATATAGGTCATTCATGTATTTTTGAATCCACACTCAACACACTACACAATTAGCCATATGAATCATGCTCTGCACAGTATAATGTAACAAAAAGAGGAAAACTCAGTATATCATAATTTGTAACAAATTCTCATAATACAACATAGTTTATTCATTCGGGCTTTCCTGTCCAATATATATATCCAACAATGAAACAATCAAGGTCCATGCCCAATATATCAACCCATGAAAGCATAAATTAAAGCATACTAATGTTATGCTAAAATAATAAATCACATATGCTGGGGTTGTGGCCCAATATAACCTCATAACATAGTTAGTCAAAAAGTTGGTATATTACATCCCTCCTCGCTTAGAACAACACTGTCCCAGTGTTCCTAGGGACTAGGAATGAGATCATGAAACAAGGTGGGGTATGCCTCCCTCATGGTAGCCTCATTCTCCCAAGTGGCCTCATCTGGTCCAAAGTGCCTCCATTGCACTTTTAGCTGAGTAATGGTCCTCCTCCTAAGATGGACCTCTCTCTTGTCCAGAATGTGGAGTGGTTCTGGTGTGAACTCCCCTTCGGGCTCCACCTATAATAAGGACCAATCAATAACATGCTTAGTATCGTATATGTATTTCTTTAATAAAGAAGCATGAAAAACATTATGAACTTTTATGTATGCTGGTAGGGAGAACTCATATGCTACTGGACCCTTCTTGCACAGTATTTCAAAAGGTCCACAAAACCTTGGGGTTAGTTTACCGCAATGCCCCAAATTCAACGAGCTTCATTTCACTTTTATCCTTAGGAAAACATGTTCCCTGATTTGGTAGTCTTTGTCCTTTCTCTTCTTGTCTGCATAACTCTTTTGGCAGTCTTGTGCCTCTTTTAAATTTAGTTGCACCTTGGAGACTAGTTGTTCCAAGTCTTTTAGTAAATCTGGCCCTAGCATAAGTCTGTCCACCGGGCTATCCTAGGCAACGGGGGTCCGACACTTTCGACCATAGAGTACTTCGAAAGGACTCATTTTGGCTAAGGTTTGATAACCATTGTTGTATGAAAACTCTACAAGGTGTAAGTAGTCTTCCCACTTAGCGGGATTGTTCATTACATACATTCTCAGCATATCCTCCAGAATTCGGTTTACTCATTCCGTCTGTCCGTCGGTTTGGGGGTGATATGCGGTACTAAACTGTAGTTGTGTTTCTAACCCGAAGAACAGTGCTCTCTAGAAGTTACTATTGAACTTTGTGTCTCGGTCAGAGATAATTGCTTTGGGTATCCCGTGTAACTGGGAAATCTCCTTTAGGAAGATTTCTGCAATGTGAATTGCCTTGTAGGTAGATTTTACTGGTATAAAATGTGTGGCTTTCGACAGCTTGTCTACTACTACGAAGATAGAGTCATTTTGTTTCTTACTCTTGGGTAGACCCATAATGAAATCCATACTTATTACCTCCCACTTCCATTCTAGAATGGGTAACGGTTGAAGTAGACCGGAGGGGTGCTGGTGTTCTGCTTTGACCAACTGGCATTCCTGACATTTCGCGATGAATAATGCGATGTCAGCTTTCAATTTGGGCCAAAAATATTGTTTCTTTATGGCTGAAATCATCTTTTGATATCTGGGGTGTCCTGAATAGGGGCTCTGATGGAATTCGGTGAGTATGTTAGGTCCAATGTCTCCCCCCTCAGGAACGTAAAGTCTCTCCTTTGACCATAACAATCCTGATTCATCTATCTTGTTGTCAGAACCCGAAATTTCTGAAAAAAAATTAATTTTTTTTTTTTTTTAATTTTAACAATAAATGTTAATTAATTGCATTTCTGGTCCTGTTTAAATTTCAGTAACTAATCATAATCCTGTTTAAAAGATTCTGTCTTAATACAAATGTGATTTTTGTGATTTTAAATGTTGACTGTTTTCGTTTCTAACTTCAAAGGGAGAGCTAGCCATAGCTGACTGGCTTACCTAGCTTACGAGCTAATGCATAATTTGTCTTTTGTTCGCAGATACACCGGTGTAATATGGATCACTGTAAATTAATTTTTGTAAGCATCAACTCCTTTCCCTGCACTGTAAAAACTTAAAGAAGATCTATTTACTATTACTGGTTGTCGTGTAAGACAGTAAGGTTCTTTTCATGAAATTTACGCTTGAAATAAGATTGATAGTCTGCCTCGACATGATATCTCTTATCCTGGATAGTATCATCAGGTTTTGCGATGAATTACAATGTTTCCGTCATATCCATTGCGTTACGAAAATGACTCTAAGTTAATGCTGTAAACTATCACTGGAACAATTGTTTGTATTATGTTCATCGTATGCATAACGTGATGTTAACATAATGTAACCTACTGTCAACTATTAGCTACAATTACTGGTTATTAGTATGAGTTAGAAAAGTGACGCCTCTGGCGAGGTTCCATTATATTCATCTATAATTCAAAGTCCACTGACTACGTAGTATTATTGTTTAACTTATGTCATCTAACTGTGCCTTGTTTTTAACTACGTTCATGGTATGGACCTGTAGATGAGTTTATATTTAAACATCATAATAATAAAGATTGTTATTTTCATTGTTGATTATTTAACAATAGTATCAAGAGAAATATGACGATAGGGCTTATTTAATCATGGTGTATCCAATCATATGTTCATGGTAATATTTCAATGTTTTATATGATGGGGAGTTCTCATTCGAAAGTTGACTACATCATTGTTTAAATGATTGTAGGTAAAATATATTGGGCTCTTGACATTATCGATGGCTTGGTTTTCAATATATATATAATACAATGATTATCAATCATAGTGTTTCTCCATACGTTGAACAAGGTTTATATCCATGCAAATGATTTGGAATCGATGAACAATTAATCGAGCTGCAACTGAACTATAGAATTCGACCCATGTGAAAATGATAAATCTAATGGCTACGTGGTTGACTCTCCTCCTTGCGTTGGTTGATATATAAGTCAGAGTTGAAACCCTACCTGGTCATTATCTTTGCCTTCAGGCTCGGGTTGTAAGGGAGAAACCCTCCATGTCTAAACTCGAAGTTGGGCACTGTAAATGCTATTTGCTTGGGTTCTGGTCACGTTGTTTATTTCACTGGTAGTTTAAAAGTCTTGGGCTCTGCTATTGGCGTCTGAAACAGTTTCATTTGTATCTTGGTCTTGTTGTCATCACCAATTTTGAGTCACCTGCTACTTATAGCCCTCCACTGTCGCTGGTGTGAGTATGAGGCAGGGTTTCGCTGTTGTTTTCATCCATGAGGTGGTTGTGTATTGGGTTTTGAAGTGTGCTCCCAGACTGGTTCATTCACAGCTTAAGGGTTTTGTCTAAAATGTTGCCTGTCGTGGCTGTCAATCGAGAGGTACTGGAAGTCTCTCTTACTCATCCAACTGACGAATGTGATGGGGTTTCGCTACCTGGCTCAACTTGTGGCTACCTGGTTGTCCGCGGGGTTGCTTTCTCCATTGGCTCAGGTAAGATAATATCAATATTTTCACAGTTTTGGTTTTGCAAAAGATTGTTTAGATTTACATTAGTATTAACAACTCTCGGCACTTGGTAATGTGCAGGTCACGCTGTTCTGAAGGTGCATAGGGCTTCATCTCCAGCGCTGGCTCCTCCGGGTAAGCCTGGTTATCCATGGCTGTCTCTCCCTTTGTTGGTTTTGTTGTGCTAGGGTTAAGTCTGGAAGGATCCTCCTGTATAATGGGGTTGTTATCGTTCTTGTGACATGGAATAGAGTCACCTGTATAAATTGTTTTGTTTATAATAGAAAGGGTTTGATACCCCGGCATGTCTATGAAGAACCATCTACGGCTCAGACTGTATGAGGCCAGGGGTTGTTATTGTCATTGTATTTTCTATGTGTAGGGTTTTACCCACGCTGTATAAGTTAATAGTTACGGTAATATTGGGCTTGTCATGTGGCCGTGTATCATTCTGTGTTTTTGTTAAATGAATAGAGTGTTTAAATTATAAGGATGTTTTGAGTTCTTAGGTACTTGCAAGGGATGATAACTCTGCTGTAGGTGAATCCATGTATTTATCTCTCTGCATTTTCTTTGATTTTGAGTGTTTAATAAAAAGAATATTGATGGTTTACTACCATTACTGAAATGATTAATTAAAATAGGGTTAACCCTGGCGAGTTGGGAATTTTGGTTTTTTTGTTTAAATATTAACTGTAACTGTGGATACCTGGACTATGTATGCGATCTCCTGTTGGTTCGATCTGTTATATGAGGCATTTCCTTTCTCTTGTTTCAACCTGTCGACTTAATGTGATATGGCTACGGCCGTGTTAGGTTTGCTATCCACTTCCAAGGAGAAATACTGATAATGAAATAAGTCTTATTACAATAAATAACTATGAGGGTTTGTAATAGCCAACAGTGGCTAAGTTCGTTGATGGCTTCTCTGCGTGTTAAGATGTTTGATTATAGATAGGACAACCTACGACAGAGCTGTGTATTTCATGTAATACAAGCTCGATAATGAACAGTAATTCTATGTTTATGATTTGGATAATGAAACAATGAAGTCTCTAAATATTAAGACTTGGCTTCGGGCCAGTCAAGGTGTTTGTCTTGTTTTCAAATAACTCTGTTAATCTGTGTTGTGACAACATGGCTATAAATACTATAGTGTTAGTTTTAAAAGGCAAAAACCATTTACAGTTTATGTGTTTGCATTTGACTACGGTTTTTATACAATGAAACATTATTGCAACCACATCTTTTGGATAATCGATAACAGTCCAATATATTCTGAGTATAGATAAATGTAATGATATAAGTTTTGTTCTCCTTTAGCTCGATACCGAGACTAACCTGTATCTATAGTTGACAGAAATATGAAACAGATATAAATTGGTACATTGCTCCAATAGAAAATATTCCTGTACATTTCTCTATTGGGAAATATTTCACCGTAATTCTAAGATTTATCTATGTGTCTGTTCTTATGATTGTTTTAATAACTGTACTTATGGAATGACTACTGTTTAATATTCTGTCTATTATTTAACTATTAATAGAAATTCTAAAAATAAATAACCATGATATTTGATTACTGTAATAGTAACAATTATATTCTGCATAGAATAATTACTCTATTTAAGTGATAATAGGAAAAATTCCAAGACATATGAGTTCTGCAAATTCTACCAAAAGACAATTACAGAAAAAACTGATCTACAGAAAATAAATACTGTTCAAAACACAGTTGAGATAGTCCATTCTACATTTAATTTATTAAATACATAGCAGGAAGAGTGGCAGAACCTGTATCTCTGGTAGACAATAACAGCAATGGGAGGTTGTTCCTCCCTACCAATTCTTGGAGAGTGCCCAGACAGCACTTCTCAGGACCCCCGAGCTTGCTCTGGTCTAACTGGTTGGAACTAGGTACAACCAACAATTCCCTCAGCCAAAGCAGCTATACTGGAACCAAGTTACTGCAACTTCCTGACTCAAAACACTTCCTTACTGTTTTCCCACTTCCTCAATGGGATTCCTGAATAGCATTCACCTGAATGTATTCTCCCTCTAGAACAAATGCTGAACCCCCAGCTCAGTTCATTGAGTAGTATTTAAAAGATTGCCTAGGTCTTAGTTGGGTTAACTGTCATTAATGAGCCACCTGCTCAGATTCCACTTTCTTGGGGAATCATGACCCCAAAATATAGGGAAGTTGCCACCTGCAACTCAGGAAGTGTTTGAGGATGCTGCCACTTGTCTTTTGTCTTTCCACCTAGTTCCATCCACCAGTTAGACCAGTAACCTCTTTTAACAGCTCTCCCATGCTGTTGTCTCCATAATTTATTTATTAATAATAATTATTCAAAATTTACATTCCATTTCTGGAGACTCTGCTGAGTCATCCATTCCTACTTGGCATTAAATTTAACATAATGTCTCAGGAATATTAATAAAATAATTACATTATTTTAATAAAATTGGGGTATGTGACACTTGTATTCTTTCTGTTGTTGAAAAAGCCTATCTTCCTGGATCTTTTTAAGGATCTCGACATAGAACCGGTCATTTTGGCATGTTGTTCTAATTCTATCGGGTAAGTCGGAGTCAATTCGACTTTCAGTTACCTCATATAACATATGAGCTTGTCGACTTAAGGTGTCGGTGATCTTTTTTTCTTTCCCCTTGATGTGTTTCAGTTCAAGGTGATACTCACTAAGGAAGGTTAACCACCTAGCCTGTCTAGCGTTCAGGTCTAGTTGATCGAACAAGTATTTTAGACTCATGTTGTCCGTCTTTAGTAGAAATTTCTTACCCATGAGGTAATGTCTCCACATCTTTAGAGCGTGGATAATGGCGGCCAATTCGAGATCATGAGTAGGATAGTTTTTCTCATGTTCTTTTAAATTCCTTGACTCGTAGTAGATGGCAAATTCATCCTGCATAAGGACTCCACCGAGTCCTTCCTTGCTTGCATCAGTGCAAACTACGAAGTCCCCATTGGGGTCAGCAATTCGTAGTATTGGTGCGCTAATCAGAAGTTGTTTTAGCTTTTGAAAACTTTCCTCGCACTTGTCTGTCCAGATGAACTTACTAGTTTTCTTCTGTAATGCGGTCATGGGACAGGCGATGTCCGAGAAGTTCTCAATGAACTTTCGATAGTATCTGGCTAAGCCTAGGAATGATCATATGTCGAAAACACAAGTAGGTGTGGGCCATTCCTCGATAGCTTTGATCTTTTCGGGATCCACTGCTATTCCCTTCTCGAAAATGATGTGTCCTAAGTATTGTATCTGAGGTCTATAGAAATCACATTGGCTAAATTTTGCGTACAGCTGATGTTCTCGTAATATTCGTAGGACTATTCGGAGGTGTTCCTCATGTTCTTCGTCATTCTTGGAATAGATCAGGATATCGTCTATGAAGACTAGAACAAACTTGTCGAGGTACTTACTGAAAACGTTGTTCATCATGCACATGAAGTTGGCAGGTGCATTCATCAGACCTAAGGCATTACTACAAACTCGTAGTGGCCATATCGGGTGCGAAACGCGGTCTTACTGATGTTCTCGTCAGGGATTCTGACCTGGTGATATCCGTATCGCAGGTCGATCTTTGAGAGGATCTTTGCTCCTCTGACTTGGTCAAACAAGTCATCGATCCTAGGGAGTGGATAACGGTTCTTGATGGTTAACGTGTTGAGTTGACGGTAATCGATGCACATATGCATCGTTCCATCCTTCTTTTTAATGAAGAGTATTGGTGCTCCCCAGGGAGACACACTCAATCGAATGTATCCCTTGTCTCTTAGTTCTTGCAACTGTATCTTGAGCTCTACCAGCTCTGGCGTACTCATACGGTATGGAGTCCTAGAGATGAGTACCGATCCAGGTGTTAACTCTATGGAAAAGTCTAAGTCCCACTTGGGCGGTAGCCTGAGTATTTCCTCGGGAAACACGTCTCTGAATTCTACTAGTATTGGGAAATCCTCGATCTTTTGATCTCTATCGGCTTCTACTAATTGAAGGTGGATTGCAAATAGTTTACAACCCTTTCTTAAGCATTTCTTTGCTTGTAATGCAGATATCTGTTGTACCGATACTTCTTTAGGTATACCTTGAATCGTTCTTTGGTTCCCTTGACTATCTATGCATAAGATGGATTTGTTTAAACAATCCAGCAAGGCATGATGTCCTTCTAACCAATCCATGCCTATTATTACGTCATAAGACCCTAACGATAAGAGTTTTAAATCTACTCTAGTCGGGAATCTATTCAAATCTAATTCACAACCCTTAATTAGTTCGAAAACCTTCCGCTTGGTACCCATAGCTAGTTGTACCAGCCATGGTACCTTGTGACTTTCTCGGTTTAACTTGCATGTTTCTACTATCCTAGATGTGATGTAGCTTCGGCAAGCACTAGCGTCTATTAGAACTAAAATGACAGTGTTAGATATCTTACCCTCAATTTCCACCATGGTGGCTTGATGATCTGCCTGCCAGCCATCAAGGGCGGCATAAATCCTAGGTGTCTTTGCCATGTCTCCCACGGTATGCTCCATTTGGATGTTGTGTAAAGTCCCATCTGTTTTGTTGGGACAGTCTCTGTAGTAATGTGGTCCCTGGCATTTCCAACAAGAAAAAGTTGGTGGGACCATCTTTGCCCCTTTGTTGAAGGCTGGCCTGTTGGTTGGTGGTTGGGGTGCACTTGGTGGAGCTTGGGGTCGGCTGAAACCTCTGTTGGGTGGAAAACTGTTGTTATGTTTTCGAAAAGGTGGGGCTCTAAAACCCAGCCTGCGGTTGTCTGAGAAGGTCCTGAATCTATCCCTATTTATGTTGATGTTTTCGTTCCTTAGTTGCCTGTGCTCATAGCACAGCCTGGATTTATGTAGTGTTATATCAAGGGTTTTAGGCATGTCAAATTCTATCTTCTCTCTAAAGTTTGGTGGCAACCCACCCAATAACTGCTGAATTTTCACCTTCTCATCCTTATATAAGGCACATAGTGCAGCAAGTCTAAGAACCGATTTATGAAAGCTTCCATAGTCAGGGAGCCCATTTTCAACTCATGAAATTCTTTTATTTTCTTGTCAAAGAATCTTTTAGACATATACTTGTCCTGGAATATTCTGCTAAAAGTATCCCAACTTATGTCTTGCAGCTCTTGTCCCTTAGTGTGTTTCAAGTCCCACCACCATCTGGCAGCTTTACCATTTAGGTTGTATATGGCTAGTCAGGCTTGCATCTCACTGGAATAATTATGAACTTTAAAGTATTTATTCATTCCTAACAACCATTCTTCAGCCTTTTCTCCTGAGTTAACTTCCTCGTCATAAGTTGGGGCTCTTATCTTTCGGAACTCTCCTTGTAAGATGTCATCACTCTTCCTCCTTCTCTTGCAAAGAGGTGGGGAGCCATTGTCATTGGAAGAGATTT
Organism: Larix kaempferi; assembly: GCA_027924585.1. Classification (NCBI taxonomy): domain Eukaryota; kingdom Viridiplantae; phylum Streptophyta; class Pinopsida; order Pinales; family Pinaceae; genus Larix; species Larix kaempferi. The sequence goes on from BSBM01000122.1 coordinate 37,183, forward strand.
TACAGTCCTCTTCCAATGGTTCTGATTTATGTTCTTCTTGCTCTCCTATCCTGCAACTGGCTTCTTTCCTTGTGTTAAGAGTGTTGATGGAAAGAGTACGCTGTTCATGGGGTTTTGCCCCTATTAGGTTTTGGAGTAAGGCTTCATTTATAGCCCATTGTTCTCTTCTTTCTTGCATATTCTCATCCCTGAAACTTTGGAATTCAGCTTGTAGTTGCTGCATGGATTTCTCTAAATCTGAGTTGAGTTTCACCAAAAAAAAATTTCTCATGGTGGGAAATTTAGATTTCCTCGTACACTGTTGCCTTATTCTGCATTCATTTTTATGGTACTGCATGTACCTGAAATTGATATAAGTATCTGTTCACAGAAAACAATTTGTTAGTTAATTCTTTCACATAAAATATAATACGATATTTTAAGCAAATCTTTCTGGATCTGCAGCAATGTTTGGTAGTGTTCCCAATAGGTTACTTAGTGTTTGTAACTTGCTCTGATACCACTTGTAATGTCCCAAAAATAGAAAAAAAATAAAATTTTTCCTACTTGCAATATTCATCAATTTACAGTAAAAGGATTCATACATTAAATCTAACATCATTAAAAACATCCATACTTGCATGAAACAATTGTAAGCCTAAGGCTTCTGTTTTACATGGTCTAATCTATGTGTAAGTTTAGAATTGCAGAAGCGATGTGGAAATAATATGATGGCATGTTTTTGTTGCAATTGTAAATGCTGGTTCAAAGGTAGAACATAACACTCCTTATTGTTTTAAGAATCATGTGATTTTAATTGTGATTGTCTAATGCACCTTAAGGTGATGAGATCCTTTGATGACGGTATGTTGTTCACATGATGGTTATTATAATACTCCAGGAAAGGTAATTACATACCTTGGCAAGGTTATCGGGAGGTATGGGTAAGATTAATGGTTGTCGGACTTACTTAGCATATTGCTAATGCCATTTTGTACTTTTGTTGTTTCCGGTATATGAAATCTGAGTTGAGTTCCAAAAGGGTTGGCCCATACTTTACTTATTGACTACGTTTTACTAGGGTGGATGATAAGTATTGAAAATGGGTGTCCCATTACCATGGGAGCTCATATTATAATGTGTTTTCCAATGTAAGGTTTATGACTATGAGCTTCTTGTAATTTAACAAGTATGGGTTGGATCACGAATTCACTATAGGCTTTGTACAAGAATTGAACCTTTTGTGAATCAAACAAATGCGGGTCTGAGTCCACAACTTCACTATAGACTTTGTACAAATAATTGAACCTCCACTAGAGTGACATTGGTGTACCATTTACTGTGCTTTAAATGAGTATGGGGGACATCCTGTCAATGAGGGTTTGGAGAAAAAGATTTGGGGCTTTTTCCCGTCACTCCTGTATTCGACTTGTTCCTCATTTTGGCTTTGCACTTCGTTTGTATGGTGATTGTGTTGGGTACTGACCCGAGCTCTACTCGTGGTCAGCACACTTGTTAATTGTTGAACTCGACTATGGTGTCTGGAGGTCATGCTTCTCATAGGTAAGGTAACAATCCTATTTGACAATTTATCTTTCTTCATTGATTTGAGAACACATGGTTTGACTAATTGATGGTTGCATGTCGTAATGGCAGGTGATACATGCTTTGGTATGGATCCGCGGTGGTTCATGATGTTGTAGGCGTGGCTAGGGTATTGCTAAGTCTGGCTTACCCACTCATACCCTACCTCTCGCACCCTTGGTGTTGTATGTATGTGTTTTGGCCTGGTTTAGAGTGGAGACTCCCGTAAGCCCTTGGCTTACTGATTCACTTCGGGGAGTCTTTTAGTCACCTACTGGCTAGACCAGAAGAATGGGGTTTTAATAGTTGAATAAGTAACTAGGACTGTGATGTGAAAGGAACTATTTAGCAGCTGGGTCTTACTTGTTACTCGGCTCTGCAAACTCCTGTAAAATGTAATGCTATTTCGTTTTGGATATGACTCATGTACAATTGTGACTATAACAATGTATGAGAATACTGTGGTCTACGTCCATCCTGGGATAATTTATTCCTTTTAGCTTCTATGTAATGTGATGTGTTATTTGGAAAAAAGAATAGACTTAGACGTTCTTCTCTGTATCCCTGTCTTGTAACGTAGTTAGCATTTGGGTATTGGTTTCATCTTTGCTTACTTCCTAAGTTTGCTAGTATGATGATGCTTCTGTGTATTTAACTAAATGCTTGTGAAAATGTAAGAGATTAATATGGGATTTTCTGTACCTCTATTATGGTAATTGTTGGCTTGGTTTTGCAACCAAGCTTAGTGCTATGGGCACCTGCTAACTAGTAGTACTAGTTTCAATATTAAGAAAAAACAATGTAAACTAAATCTAAACTAAACTAAACTAGCATGTGCATTTTTGAATTGAAAACAAGAACAAGAACAAGAAATATAGAAAATAAATTTGTATTGAAAATGGGGGCAAGCAAGTGCTTGCGATAATACCTCCAAGTGATGAAGATAGTTGAGAAGCTCCAAGGATGAGCAGCTCCAAACTCCAAAGGGTCCTTTCTCCAAGGTTGCTACAATAGCCAAATACTCAAGGGAGATTTTGGCAGCATGAGGATAGGAAGATGGATGGATGTGAAATGGGGAGCCCCTACCACCTTTTTATAGGTTTTGGTGGTGGGGAATACCATTTGTGGTTTTGTGGAAACCAATGGTATTGACCAACATGGTTTAGGTACTTTTCCCTCGTTTTTTCCTTTTTTGAATATTTTTATTCCCTTTTTAATATTTTGGGAATTTTGGACCCTTTTTGAGGGTTTTTTATGCTTTTTTAGGAAAAATAATCTTTTTTGAGTGGGAAAAGGGGTGCACTAAGGTCTTTTGGTGACCTTTTGTTGGCTTCAGAGGCTCAGATGGTGGAAAAGTGGACAAATGGGTCATGTGACTAAGGAAATGAGCTAGTGAGCACTTTTTAGGTGTTAACAGATTGCCCCCTGATGTGTGAGGGCAGGAGCTCATCATATGGCCGATAGACATCATAGTTCTTTTATCTTTTTTCTGGGGTTTAGGGAGGAGAAGAGACCGTTTGGAGTCTGGATCCACGGACCTTGGAAGCTGCAAAAAATAAACAAATGTTACATGGCCTCAATATGAATGAGGAATAATCTCTGATAATGGATGAGGCGGGCATACCCATGCTCGTATCAAGACATATACATAACAATTAGTCCCAAGAAGGGGGATCTAATACATAAAGAATCTACTGGTACATCATAATGGTCCAGAGGGGACATTATTTTGGGATGTACTCATGATCATGGCATGACTGATCTCAAAAACTGATACACTGGAATGATTGTTGAACTGCTGAAATTGAAGGTGTCCAACATCTGTAGGGACGTAATGACTGTGAGCCATCTATGGGAAGTATATGTGACTGTATACTCGAGGGAGTATAAAACTGGTGTACATCTGAATACTGTCGCCATGCGCAACCCAGATATCTATAGAAAAAGTGTAACTAGTTGTATCCATAGGTAGACTCTCAAATGTGGAGGAGTCAGTTGGTATCCGGGGTCTTCGACTAATAAGTGAACGAACCAATGCCCTGTGCGAGTCTCAACGATGCGATCAAGGTGTTGAAGTCGAGCATGTGAGAAGCAACCATTTGAAGAAGCATTGAGGACTCTTCTCGAAATGATTCGTAGGAACTCATCATAAATGGTGATGAGTCCAAGACACAGGGACCTCTAGGTCTATCCTCTGGAATAAATTTGGTTGTCGTCGACAGAGGGAGACCAGCAACTAACAAGGCAATGATGTTTCCTTGATAGGAGCGCGAGGTAAAAACTGAAGTGTGGTAGTACTGATGGTAGGACTGACATACTTGTGGGGATGGGAAGTAACTGGGGTCATATATGGGAAGACTCAAACTTCCTTTGTTCAGAGCATGATGACATGGTTGACCTGGCAGCGTAGGGAACTGACTTGTAGGTGTGAGGATCATGACTTTTAAGGATTGAAAGGTATGTATTGACTCTGGGGGGGAATCAAGCTGATGGGTGCTGTCGAGGGGTTGTCAGGGTGACATACTGTAGAATACTCTGAACAAAGGTGACCAAAATGTGGGAAGCTGCCATATGAGTAGATGTGATCTGTTGTGGCGCCAAGGGGCACCATTGGGACCTTCTTCGTGGTTTTAATGAGCTCCAAGAAGGGATAAAAGTGTGCTCTGAAATGCTACTGTTCTGTGGATTTTGTGAGCCCAGGACTGTTCGTGCTCATTGGTGCTTTCATTTTTAAGGAGTCTGAAAACGATAAGAAGACTCTGCAGTAGTTATGATTACTATCCTGTTGGTTTTACGAGACCAGGATGGTGATTCCTCGTGGTCGCTTTCATGTTTAAAGAGTCTGAAAGCGGTAAGTGGACTCCATTGGTGTTCTTTTTCGTAAGTTTAGTCTCCACGGCCTGAAAAAGCATAAAATGATGCAGATGGAGAACTCTTCTAGCCGGTGTGACTAGAGTATACCTTTTTCGTAATTAGTCTACAAGGTCTGGAAAAGGGGTAAACTTATACCAAGTAGACGCCCTTTGAGATACGTTTATCGAGCATGAAAGGAAGCAAGGTTGCTCGACGATCTTTTCATTGTTTTAGGAGTCAGAAAAGAGCTTAACAGAAACTCCCTAAGTGCCTTTTTCGTAAAAGGGATTGCTCGGCCCGAAAAAGGGATAAAACTATACCGAACAAAAAGGGATTGATGGAAGCGAGAAAAGGTCTCAAGCATCATCATCTGTGTGGGATATTGGATCCAGTGACATAAAGATTGTCACAAAGGGGGCTACGACCAATGTGGCACGAAAACCAGCTCAATGAGAGGGTATTTTGAAAAAGTGGCCGAAAAGTATGGGCGTGAGAGTGAGAAATGATCTCAAGCATCGTCACAAGCGCGAAAAACTGAATTCGGTGATATAAAGTTTGTCGAAAATGGGGAACGACCCATGTGGCATGCAAATCGAGGCGACGAGGGGGCATGGAAAAAATGCCCAAAAAATCTGGACGTGAGAGCGAGAAGTGATCTTGAGCATCATCACGAGCACGAAAAACTGAATCCGGCGATATAAAACACGTCAAAAATGGAGAACGGCCGATGTGGCACGCAAATTGAGGTGATGAGGGCGGCATGGAAAGATGCCCAAAAAATCTAGACGTGAGAGCGAGAAATGATCTCAAGCATCATCACGAGCGTGGAAAACTGAATCCGGTGATATAAAACATGTCAAAAATGGAGAACGGCCGATGTGGCATGCAAACCGAGGCGACGAGGGGGGCATGGAAAGATGCCCGAAAAATCTGGGCGTGAGAGTGAGAAATGATCTCAAGCATCATCACGAGCGCGGAAAACTGAATGCAGCGATATAAGACTCACTAAAAACGGACGACGACCGATGTGGCACACAAACCGAGGCAACGAGGGGGGCATGGAAAAATTGCCCAAAAAATCTAGGCGTGAGAGCGAGAAATGATCTCAAGCATCATCACGAGCGCGAAAAATTGAATCCGGCAATATAAAACACGTCAAAAACGGAGAACAATCGATGTGGCACGCAAACCGAGGCGACGAGGGGGTCCAAAAAATGGTCAAAAATGGACCTGGTGAAAACAAGAAAAGGAAAGAACCATCATGAAGTTTTCGCTATGCTGATTCCAACGGTACCAACGGTTTGAGAAACGGACGTCGTATGACACCGGAATGGCTGTTTGGAAAATGGTGGAATTTCTATAAATAGGTCGTGGGGCCCGTATGACGTGTCATTGTGACGTGCGAGTTTGGCAGAGCAGTCAGAACTCTTTCTTGATTTCTGGGAGATTTGACCTTTGGTTTTCGATTCTGCGAGTTTCAAGTAACCCTATTTGCCTTAGCCTTTTCAATTATGTCTTTTTTGTTTGGCGGCGGGCCCCCGAAGGCCGTGAAATTCCACGTTGACCTTCTAACGTGGAATATCGCGGGTTTCTAATCTCTTCCCGTGATGAACTGCGCGGGTTTTAGGCTGACAGTCACGATGTTCATCGTGACTGTGAGGTTGGAACCCGCGATGTTCATCGCGAGTTCATGGGAGATAGTCGCGACTGTCTGGAAAATATCCGCGATGTTCATCGCGGGTTCTTGAATGGAGGCTGCGATGATCATCGCGGCTTTTGATGGAAAAGCTGCGATGGGATTTTTTGCAAATTTTTTTTTTTTTTTTGCTGGGGCTAAAAATTTCTTCTATTTTTTGGCAGGATGTTGAGGAGACCATTGTCCTCATGGCGAGAGCAGGAGATAGATGATGATCTGATGCTGCGGATTCAGATTGATCCGGGGGTCCGGCAGACTCTGGCGGTGAGCGGACTCTTGAAGTTCACTCAGATCCCACCTATTCGTTCAGTGAGATGGCTCCTGAACAAGTTAGTGAGTTGGTGGGTGCCGACGGAGGGTGCTTTTATTATTGGGGGTGAGAGGTTAGAGATCACCCTCACGGATGTCTATTTTCTGACTGGGTTGCCTCGGTTAGGGGAGGTGGGAGATCTGCTGCCGAGGATCCCGCCAGGTGTAGATATGGAGGATTTGCTACAGACCTTTTGTGTTGATGATGCCGTTTTGCAGAACAGTTATATTAGTCTGCGATCACTACGTGAGTGGGATATGCGGGCTGTTGGGGCATGTGTTCTGCGGATATTGGGTGCTGCTGCGCCACATCGTTTGTCTGGGGGACAAACGATGTTGGTGGACTCTGTTCTTCAGGGTACTTATTATGCCTGGGGGCAGATGTTTCTGGCTGGTGTCCGGAGAGATCTGGACAAGGCCAGTCGAGAGGGAGGTGAGTTCTGTTATGCCTCTTTTCTATGTTGTTTTTTCTTCGAGGGGTTGCCGACCTTGCGACCACAGGTGCCCATTCGTGATGGTCTGGTGAGTGAGCCTCGCATGATGCGGTGGGGGAAAATGATGCCTCATGGCGGCGGTGGTGTCCGCGGTTTCTTTACGGAGGAGGTCTATGAGCAGTGGGAGCAGATGCCCCTGCTGATTGAGGATTTCCCATATGCCGGCATGGACTATCGAGGCGACCCAGAGATGCCTCGTGCCCCGGGACAGGCCTGGAGTTTAGATGGTATGTTTTGTGTTTTTTGATGTATACTATATCATGTGTTGTTTGATTTATCTGTCTATGATTATAGTTAGATATGTATATGATGGTTTACTTGCATTGTGCAGATGTTGGTCCGGTACCACCGGCGGACTACGTGGCTCGTCGGGGGCGGGCGATGGTGGTTGCCCAACCTCCTGTAGCGGTCCCACCTCCGCGTGGTGGAGGATTTGTGGCTCGTGGGCAAGGGGTTGGCCCTCGAGATGATGCTATAGAGGGTGTTAGACAGACCTTTGACATGATTCTAGCTGGACTCCTCGAGGATGGCTGGAGGGACCTGGACCGGGACATCGTGGAGCGTTGCTTCGGTGCGCCGCATGAGTGGCAGTCGCTCTTGTTGAGGACAGCGGTGTTTGTGGCAGAGCACAGGGATGGTGTTCGGGATGACCCGGCAAGGCCAACTGAGAGGAGGATCCGGCTACGGGATGATCCAGCAGGGCCAGCAGAGTGGAGAGTTCGGGCTCGCCATGATCCGGCGGGGCCCGCGGAGGAGGAGCCAGAGGAGCCCAGGGACCCTAATGACTAGATGATATGTATTTGCCCCCAAATGCTGATGAGCATATGGGGAAGCAGTATTTTGTACGGCTCATGTATTTTTTGTATATTGGGTGCTGAGGGCACCTATGACATGTTGACTATCATGGTTTATATATATATGTATATATATGTTTGGATATATAGTCGTGTATGCACATGGATGCACTTGTTGTCTTTATGTTTGCCCGTGGAGGCATGTTTGATGTTTTGTATGCCCGTGGAGGCACATGGTATGCACGTGGATGCACATTTTGTTTTTGGTATATGCCCGTGGAGGCACATGGTATGCATGTGGATGCACATTTTGTTTTGGTATATGCCCATGGAGGCACATGTTATGCACGTGGATGCATTATTTTTTATGGTATGATGCGATTGGTGTGCCAGTCAAGTACATTGTTGGCCATATGGTCTGCTACACTATTGAGGTTTCTTGGGATATGTGTGAATGAAATTGATTCAAACTGTCTAACCATTTGTTTAGTGCGCAAGAATTTTCTGAAAAGGCAGGGATCGCGTACCTGGTAATCATTGTTGAGTTGGGAAACAAGGAGTTTTGAGTCCAAGAAAACGTTAAGGTGACGTATGCTCATTTGGAGAGCCGTGGCGAGGAGATCGGTCACGGCATCATATTCAGCCTGGTTGTTGGTGGCGGCACCTAAACACACTCCGTCGATGTGGATCAACTCATGTGAAGGGGAATATATTACCCAAGCTGTGGAGGCCAGATTGGGGGACCAATGGCTTGCTCCATCGGCGAAACCGACGTAGCAGAGTGGAACATGTGTGTGAACGGGATCAGTGGAAGGGGCCAATTGGACAGAGGGGTATCCAGTGGAGATTATATAGATGGCGGGGTCAAGGCTCGGCATTTCGGTATCTGCCCAAGTAAAAACATCAGTGAATTCTTGGAACAGTTTTTTGAATTCTCCAATCTCGTGCTCACTGTGGGAGGCTTGTAATGTTATGGTATGAAGGGCACCAGGTGGGTCAGAGATGTCGATTTGGATGATGGGAGAAATATTGGCCATGTTATTATCCTCGGAAGCGTCAGGGGTAGGAATAGGGTCCTTGAACCAATCGACTTCAGTAGGAAGGAAATCTTGGGACTCAACCGCGGAATGGGTAGCGGTAATGGATGAAGTCTCTTCCGGGAGGAAGTATGGACGATGGCACATGTCTTCCCAGGGATAATCAGGGGCTGTAGGAGCCTCTAGAATCTCGTCGTTACTGCGGGAGATTTGAGTGATCAAATCGGGTGACGAGGTAGTGGTGGTCGAGGAGATCATATAAATGGTGTTAATCTCTCCAGATGAAGATGATGGGGAAGGGTAGATCTCCTTGATGAGGGGAGGAGATATTTCTAAGTCGACGTTGTTCAACTCATACAACGCTGCTCTGTAATTAGGGATATCAGGACAGTGATGTGAGTAGTGGCCGTAAACACCGCATATGGCACAAGGGTGGTTAGTGCGCAGTGACTTATCACGAGGCTTGGGATTTGGGTCGAGTTTGACAACCGGGATGTTGGGGTCGTCGTCCAGCATTTGCATGTGCTCTTGTAGTGCAGGTAACTGTGGACACTGATGAGTTGTATGGCCTAAATCATCACACAATGAGCATTTGGGAGGAGCACGAAACACGGGGGGAGGTTTAACTGCTTTGGGTGGGGGTACCGCAGTGTATGGTTGTGGGCCTCTGCCCCCAGTGGGCCTGATGAGAGGGGAGGGATTCGTCGATGACGAAGGAGTGGCGATACCGGGAGGTGGTTGGGTAGAAGTGACAATGGGTTGCACCGGTTGCAGGATGACATTTGGTGTCGGCGGTGGAACGGGAGGTGAAATATACCACACGGGTAATCCCAATGTTAACCCGGGGAGACTAAGGGTAGCCATAACCGGGGCGCTTACTACACCCGAAGGCGGAAATAGAAAGGGGATTGTGTGGATGGGTGTAACTCCAATGTGACTAGGTACCAATGGTGGTTTAGGCAACAAGGAGGGTTGGTTACTGGGTTGTTGTGAAAGAGTGCAGAGGTTAGCGACGTGGGTCTTCGGTGACGGTGGTGGAATGGCCTGGAATGTAGAGGTCATCGGTGCCTCGGAGTAAAGTCCGGGCACTACTGAGGAAATGAATGAGGTAGTTGCACCACAAATAGGTTGTTCAACCATGGGGAGAACATTTTCAGGTGCAGCAGGGGCCTTGGGATCGTAATAGGTGAGTTGGTCCACCTTGACCACGCATCCCTCATGGGGGAACTGCATGGTACGAAAAACAGATGAGGCAACAGCCCGCATGGCATACATGTAACTACGGCCAAGTAAAAGGTTATAGTCAAGTTGGGCATTGATGACCTCAATGTCGATGAGCACAGTTTTACCCGCGAGCTGGACGGGGACATTAGGTAAGAGACCCTGGGGTTGAGCCGAACAGCCGTCGTAGGCTCGCAACGCAGTGGTGGACTGCTGGAGAGTGGGAGATCCCAACTTCTGCCAAACGAATGTGGACATGACGCATGTAGAGGCCCCTTCATCGATAATGCACCGATTGATGACAAGATTCCGAACGGAAACGGAAACTTGGAATGCTAAACTGGAAGGCAGTCGAGGTTCAGATTGGTCTGAATCGAATGCGATCAGTTGTGAATCATTGGGGTCAATGGCGCCAATGGCAGAGAGCAAAGTCTTGCACTACGAAGGACAGTTTTTTAGGACTTCCAAAGTAGACATGGCTACAGGAGACTGAGCTAAGTCATCGACAATGTTGTAATTTGACGCAGTACGAGCATTGGGATTATTATTGATGCGACGAAGTGGGAAGCGAGGTGCTTTGGGAGCGCCATCAAGCGGAGTCAGGGGTATACGTAACGTTTGATCTGTGGGATTAACGTTAGTGTTTTTGTCGGCAGTAGGGGCTTCAGAGGTGGAGCCATATTGGTTCCGACGGGTTTGGAGGTTGGCGTCGGCGGTTGACATCATCAACAAGTGGTGAGTACCTGAATCAAACATGGGTTGATCAAGAGCTGCATAAGTGATCTATTGTGGTGGCACGTTGCCTTGAGGGGGAGCTAACGGTTGAGTATTCACTACACCTTGGTTTGGAAAGGGATTTTGTAATACCAAAGGTTGATGTTGAGGTGGTAGAGGGTTGGGCAGCGGCTGAGGTGCCGCTTGCCCTTGACGATGGGCATCGTCAGTCCAAAGTTGTCGAGCTCGGTCCAAATGTGGACAAGCATGCGTGTAATGACCATAAACTCTGCAAATAGAACAAGGATGGTTTGTTCTGAGGTTGTTATTTTTAGGCTGTCCTGGATTACGATTCGGATTCTGATTGGAGGGAGCAGCATTGTTATTTTGCAGAGGATTGGGAGGTGGAGGACCTTGCTGATGTTGTTGGTTATTATCGCGGTTATGACCTCTACCACGGTTCTGTTGCACACCTTGGTTGAGCTGGTTGTTTTCGTTCTGGGGCTGGTTGTGATGTGTGTACACTTTCCCTTGAGCAGTGGGAGGATTTTGGTTCGCCACAGGTGCGGGAGCAGGTTGTGGTGGATAATACACTGGTGGGGTTGGAAGTGGACCAGATACCTGCTGGGGTTGTTGGTAACCCTGAGCTATTGGAGGTGTTGGGCTAGCTGTCGCAGCTAGCTGTGGATAGTACACAGGTTGAGGTGCGGCTGGGGGGGCGTATGCAGATGGTGCATGAACAAAGCACTGAGGTGGACATGAAGGTCCATGGATATGGTGGTGATGTGCCATGGGAGCATATGAATTGGTTGCTCCATATTGAGATGTAGCCCGCAAAAGGTCGGGACCATGGCTAGGATGTGCAATGGAAAAGGGTTGGGGATGTGGGGTAATACGACCAATGATGCCATCTGCGGCATGGGATGCCCCCGGCGCATCGTGTTGGGATGAATCAGCACGAGGTGTGTCCGGTATAATGGTATACAGATAACCCGACTGGGCATAAATGAGGTCAAACTGTTGGGCTTTGAGGATGGCCTCTTCTTCAGACTGGGGTCGTTCGGATGCCACATCCTTCGCGATGAGAGGGAGGAGGGATTTCAGAAACCAATCTAAGAAGATGCAGTCATCTAACTTGATTTTGCAGAGGCTTCGACGTCGACGCCATTCATGAATGTGGTCAGTGATGTGGGTGGCCGTGTTCTGTCTGCAAGACAGTAGGATCTCAACTCCTGCATCATAGCGGACAGGTAACTGGAAGAACTGCAGGAAGGTCGAGGCAAGGGAGGTAAAGGTGGCATGCGTCCCATGGGGCTGCTCGATATACCACTTCACTGCAGAGCCAGTGAAGGTGCGCTGTAACAGACGGAGGTGGACAGAGTCATCCACTATAGAGTTGGAGGAACACCATAGATGGAAGGACATGATATGGTTCTGGCGGTCCTCACCTGCCTTGCCCTCAAACTTAGGGATGTCGGAGGGGAGTTTGGTGGGCATGAGAGGCCACCCAGGATCGTGTCTGATGGGGTCATTGGTGAGCCTAGCTAAGTCTGGTAAATTCAGACTCGCCATGTAAGGTAAGGTAGCAGATGTATGTGGCGTAGTGACTGGGACATGACTAGTCATGGTGGTATGATGTAGGGGTCCAGTAGCGCCTAAAGGTATGCTAGGTATTGAAGGTATGTGTCCTCCAATAGGTGTGGTCTGGTATGGGACAGCGCTTCCAAGTGCAACATGGGTTACACTTGGGTTAGGAATAGCAGTAGGGATTCCGGGGATAGGGTTTGTGGAAACCAGAGGGGGTGTGACCCCTATGTTGGGCATACCCATAACAGGTGGTGGCCCTGTGTTGGGAATTCCTATAACAGGAGGTGGCCCTGTGCTGGGCATTCCTAAGGGTGGAGTGTTGCCCATATTAGGCATACCCAGGGGGGTGGTTGCTGCCATGGATGGCACCGCGGTAGCAGGATCTGTGGATGTCTCACCTATGGTGCTGGTAAAGAGTGGGTCAAATGGTGTTCCAGCCATAAGGTTGGTTAGAAATAACTCTATGGGGTTTTCGGATTCTACCTCAGAATCGGAGGTGAAGTGAGGCGTGTCAGAATTGGATGACTGTATGTTAGACCGACGATGTGTCGAGTCAAGGGATAAGGCTCGGCGTCGGTGATGTGGCGAGCTAAGTAGACTGAACTCTTGGAGTTCGCCCTAAAGACGGCGAGAGCGTCTAAAATTCTCAATGGTGAGAAATATGTTTTTGTGTAAAAAAAATATGATGTGTAAAAATGGTAATGTATGAAAAACTCAAAACCCTAATGCAACCAAGGGTGCAAGAAGGGGAGTAAAAATGAAGGCTCTCAGGCCAAAAAATCAACCTCAAAAAGGCACTTATTATAGCAGTTGTGCTATAATAAGTGGAGGGATGCAAAAAATGGTCAGAGTACCAACATGCAAACAGCTTCTAGAAAAAATAGGTGTAACTGGACCAAAGGTGGGTTGAATCATGCAAACACCTAACTAAAAGTATTGTGAATCAACAAACGATATTCTTTGCAAGGTGATGAAATCCAAGTCAGACAGTATGAGTGTTGAGACAACGGCTAGATATCCTCCTACCGGGAGGGACACTGGGTAATCAATCCTAAAGAATGGCAACTAGAATACTCCGTTCATGATGCATCGAGAAAAGGTAAATCTGCCGTTTGGTCCTTTACCGCAATACCCCCATACAGGGATATCCCGAGAACTGCGAATGGTAGCCCTTCAGTTACTGAATGGATTTCGGTATTCCACTCAGGCTTCTGGAACCATCCTCGCGACTTCAACCCTCCTAGGGGAGAGGCCTTCCCATAAACCAGTTGTGACCGCGCCAATAAATACTAAGAGATTTTAGCTCCCTAATGGACAACTTCTATGTCTCAAATGTAATAACTGAGGGGTGTTATTGGAACACCTATCCCCCCAATACTACCTAGATACAAAGTTCTTTTAGTGCTCCCCAAGTGGGGTTAAAAGTTGGTTGAAGTTAGGGTTCGTTTTAAGGCTCAGTTTAAAATTAGTGTTTGAGTGGGTGCACGTGTGATATTTTAAACTGAAATTGAAAAAGTAAATGTTAAGTATTCAAAAAACAAAGGATCTTTTGAAATAAAAAGCAAATATTATGATTTTTTCAATAAATGGAAATTAAATGCTTTGCAAAGACTATTCAAAAAACAAAGGATATTTTGAAAGAGGAAAGCAAATGATATAATTTCTTTGAGAAATAAATGGATTTCTTTTTCAACAATTGCTATGGGAAAAATATTAAAGAATCAAACAGCAAAAAATTCTAATCTAGATAAAACGCAAATAGGTCCTTCTTTCAATTTCTGAAAATTTTTAAAAAGACTTTTTCACATGTGCATTCTAAATAGTAAAATTTCTCTATGGCTGTAAAATATGCGGGATTTCTAATACTAGAAAATGTGCTATGTGGGTAGAAAATACAGTAAGAAATTAATTTTTTAAACGATTCGGCCGAATGAAAAAATTAGCATCGCGGGTTTTGACAGAAAAGCTGCGATGGACCGCATGGGTTTCTGTCGCACAGACGCGATCAGCAGCACGGGTTTTGACCGCGAAGCCACAATGTGCAACGCGGGATTTAGAAACACAGTCGCGATGTGCAGCGCGGAAAATGTCCACGAAGCCGCGATCTGCAGCGCGCAAATAGGCCGCGAAGCCGCAGGGAACCGCGCGGAAAAAAGCCGTGCAGTCGCGATGAGCCGCGCGACTGTTGGGAAAAAAGCCGCGAGGCGAAAGCCGTACGCGGATGCCGAAAAACAAAGCCGAAAATTGAGAATTTCGGGCTGTTAATGGCTAAAAAATGGGCCAAGATATAGAACAGCAATGGATCTGCTTTCTAGGGTGGTCAATCTAGGAATTAAACTAACTAATACAATAAAAAGCTAAGATCTAAAGCAAAAGTGAGATCTAAAGATTCAAAAGCAATGGAGTCGCCAAAAACTATTGGCTTGGTTTTGCAACCAAGCTTAGTGCTATGGGCACCTGCTAACTAGTAGTAGCAGTTTCAATATTAAGCAAAAACAATGTAAACTAAATCTAAACTAAACTAAACTAGCATGTGCATTTTTGAATTGAAAACAAGAACAAGAACAAGAAATATAGAAAATAAATTTGTATTGAAAATGGGGGCAAGCAAGTGCTTGCGATCATACCTCCAAGTGATGAAGATAGTTGAGAAGCTCCAAGGATGAGCAGCTCCAAACTCCAAAGGGTCCTTTTTCCAAGGTTGCTACAATAGCCAAATACTCAAGGGAGATTTTGGCAGCATGAGGATAGGAAGATGGATGGATGTGAAATGGGGAGCCCCTACCACCTTTTTATAGGTTTTGGTGGTGGGGAATACCATTTGTGGTTTTGTGGAAACCAATGGTATTGACCAACATGGTTTAGGTACTTTTCCCTCCTTTTTTCCTTTTTTGAATATTTTTATTCCCTTTTTAATATTTTGGGAATTTTGGACCCTTTTTGAGGGTTTTTTATGCTTTTTTAGGAAAAATAATCTTTTTTGAGTGGGAAAAGGGGTGTACTAAGGTCTTTTGGTGACCTTTTGTTGGCTTCAGAGGCTCAGATGGTGGAAAAGTGGACAAATGGGTCATGTGACCAAGGAAATGAGCTAGTGAGCACTTTTTAGGTGTTAACAGTAATGCAGCTAGGGTTTGAGTAAACAAATCTTGATTTTATGTGTTGTCTGCGTTGAATGAATGGAGCACTGTTTTGATGGGAGATTTGTTTTGAAATGTTGGCCATACGTGAGTCCTCTAGGAGACCACTATGAGTTTTGATTTAAGGGAGTCCATGGGATTCGATCCTCGACCTCTGTCTTCAATGGGCGTCTGTGTTTGTAACTTCCCAGCACTTAAAATCACTGTATAGTTGTACTGCACACCTAATGGTATTTAAATTCTTGACTGGATAGAATACTAGGGTCTGTGATTGGTAATGATAGCTAAAACGATGCGTGTTCTGTTTATTGGAAAGTGTGTGTGAGTATGTCAATGGAAAGAAACATGTAAACGATCCTTGTTCTATCTGTTGTCTTCGTTTCAAATGTAGTATGTATGGTTTTAAAAAGGAAACTCAAATAGATCGTGAAATGGACAATATATCAGTCTTTGGTTTAGAATTGTAGCATATGGGAAATACTTACAAAATAATATTTGCATTTTTTGCTATAGTTTGTATAACTAGGCTTTCGAATGGTTTACCTAATGTCTAACGATTTCTGTTAAAAGTTTGATTTTCAGTATCTAAATGATTTTGTTGCAATTTAAAACAAGAGTTTAGATAAGAGAAAATAATACAATAGATTTTGCTAAATTAAATCAACGATTCGCATATTCTATAAGTTCAAGCAATACAAATGACTAGCAAAGACTAGCTGGCTAGTCCTGCTAGGAATGCCATTCGATTCTGGGCAATCTTGAATTAAAATTGATATTGAGGACACTACTATTTTAACGTTGCATTTATAGAAAGAAATATAACGGTAGGAGGCTGTTACAATAATTTCATAGCTGTTAATCCATGTAGCTTGATCCTGCTGATGATGGTCTGCACACTCAATCAACTAGTTAATGAAAAACTACTGTACTCTTAGCTGACCTGATAATTGATCTGGGAATGGATGACTTTGGGACTACCATGTTCCTCCCAACCATGGTTCTACAACCTTTCCTGGTTTAGTAAGAATCCCCCCGAGCTGGTTCTGACATGCAAACTGAGAAGTAGAGGCCCTAGATGTAGTTGGTTCAAAAATTTATGGGCAAAGTTCACTTCCTGGAACAGATAGTTCTTCTTGGCCTAATAATACCAAAAGATAAAGATCCCCCAAACTTTGGGGTCTGTCCTCCTTAAGTAAGACAAATCTTGAATTAGGACTGTTGGAATTTACTAGTTTCTTTAAAATACTTTAAATTATAAAATAATATTTGTTTACTTAACTACTAGTTATTTTGGAACTAGGACTTCTCCCTTTGTTTGATTAAAGTATTTTTGATATTTAATCTTTGTATAATAATAATAATATAAAAATTACAATTCTATCTAAATATTAATAACTAATAATTAGTAAGTGGCAGCCCACTTATGTATAAATATACATGTAATAAATAATAATATTATATATTGAAACTCCTAAATAATAATACTTAACTTTGTGGTGCTTAAGCATTTTGTTTCACATGATGCTTCTTTTAATTCTTTTTAAGGAAAGGGTCCACTTCTTTGGACGATCTTGGTAAGCTGGTAAAGGCACCTCTAGACTCTCCCTTTGCATGTTAGATTCCCTCGTTTTAACATGGTAGTTCCCGCAGTATTTGATGATAATAAGATTTATTTAATCAAGTTGAATAGTTGTGATAAAACACATAAGTGCTATTCAGAGTCTTCCTGACTCAACACTTGAGATCTAGTAATGCCAAGTGCTCTTCAGATCCTTTTAAATCAACACTCTCACATGGGCGTTATGCTAGTACAATTCCAGAGCCTCTTCTCAACACTAGATCTAGAATGTGGTTGTGAGACACGTCTAGGATATTTAAGTGGCCTCGGATCTGGTAATCATTTCTTTCAAGCTTGGAGTGCTCCAGAGCTTATTCCCAACACTCAACGTACCTCGAGGCTTAATCCTAGTACATAATAAGAGTCCTCTAGATACATCGGGGCTTAGGCCGAGTATATAGGTCATTCGTGTGTTTCTGAGTCCATGCTCAACACACTACAAAATCAGCCATATGAATCATGCTCTGCACAGTATAATGTAACAAAAAGAGGAAAACACAGTATATCATAATTTGTAACAAATTCTCATAATACAACATAGTTTATTCATTCGGGCTTTCCTGCCCAGTATATATATCCAACAATGAAACAATCAGGGTCCATGCCCAATATATCAACCCATGAAAGCATAAATCAAAACAGACTAATGTTATGCTAAAATAATAAATCACATATGCTGGGGCCGTGGCCCAATATAACCTCATAACATAGTTAGTCAAAAATTTGGCATATTACATAGAGGGCCATGCATTAACCTGGTGGAAAAGCCACATGGAATCTCTTAGACTAGAGGTTTATCCACCAATAACTAAGTGGGAGGACTTTAAAACCATCATCAAGCCCTGATTCTAACCTATCGGATATGTAGAGGACTAGTGGATCCATTGGCATTACTTTAGGAAAAGGAAGAGTGTGCAAGAATACACCACCGAATTCAGGAAGATGGATATCATGCTTGGTATCTCACCTAAGAACCTAGATATGCTCCTCAAGTATATATAGGATCTACATAGTCACATACAGAGGCAAGTGATGCTCTTCAAGCCGAAGTCAATTTATGAATCCTATGTACAAGCATGATATACGGAATGAATAGGACAAAAGAAAGGATATCCAAGCGGTTCAAAACATAAAGAGATACAAGATGCTACCAAGAAGAGGAATAAGAAGAGGAAGGGAAAGGATAACAAGAATACAGCCATGGAACATCAGTGAAAGTATTACGAAAAAAATTGTAACCATTGTAACATCGATGGTCACACTAAATAAAATTGATGGAAGCTACACCCATCGCTGAACCCCAAGAACTACAAGAAGGATGCCAATAAAAACAACCTTCTAGCTAGAGAGTCAAGGAAGGAGTTAGAAAGAAGCTCTGATTTGGAAGAGAATATTATATGTACCACAGTGCAAAGGGAGGTGAATCTGAATAGCCTTATTTTTATCGGTCAAATTAGTACTTCTCTATCCTTGATCACATCGCCTTGTCGATCACACAAAAGCACACTATGGATGGAAGAGCTTACTTGACCTTGGATGATTTGGAGTTGAATCCTTACTCCTTAAGCTTAAAATTTATTTTTTCTAACAACTTCACCTTAAAGTCGCAACTCCTATACTTGACACATTGCGAGTCCCTCATGGGTCTCTATACTGACAACCAGTGGGTATCAACTAAAAGTTTCACCCGCGAGTTACTGATCCCATGTGCTACGAGTCACTCACTAGTTTCTAGTTGTCACAGTCACGGGTGTCTTAATGAAAGTTTGAAAAATATATTAAAAACACGAATTGGGATTAGTTGAGCTAGGTACTCCAACTTCCCTAACTTCCCAATTCAACCTCCTTTTGAAACCAACCCTCCTTTCCTTGCCATAAATGCATGAGGAGGCCATGAGAAAGGGACCAATTTGAGTGAGAGCTATTGTTATGCTGAAGAAATTCCAAGTCTAGAGAGGAGCAGGAGTCTAAGGCCTGGTTACGAAGGTGCTTGATGCAGAGTTAGGCATAACATTTGTACTTTCTGCATTCTTTGACAATAGAAGATCGATATACTCTTCCTTTCCCAATAAAGTGTTTATCTCTATTGTGCTTTGATTATAATTTGATGTTATTGCATTCATTAAATATCAATATTTATTTATAGTAGAACTGGTTTGAGGAAGCTCTATGTGTTTTTCAGGTTTGTTGATGTGGAGATCGAGAGAAAATCTTAGACCACTCGCCATAAACAAGGTAAACTTTCTCTAAACCTTGATCTCATTTATTTACAGTAACGTATGCAAAACCTTATGTATCTATCTGTCAACCCCTTGTATGTTGGTAGTATCTATCCCATACTATAAGGTAAATTCCCTAACAAAAGAACTGGAAACTCCACTGAGGAGAAGCCTATATTCTTTCGGGTATCCAAGGCCATTTTTTCCAATATATTTGAAAGGTATGTGTTTAATTTGATTTTAGGACCAGTCATTAAGCTTTGTTAGACCCTTTCTTGCTCATTTTTATGTTGGGTTTTGCATTTTGTTTGGAATTTTTTGCATACTCGTGGTTATTTGGTATGTATAGTCACAGGTTTGAGACATATTCATGGGTATGAGCCTTGTTCGGCCATGATTCACTCGTGTTTGTATCCTTACACAGTCCTGGGTACCTTCTGAGCCTGAGTTTTTCAATGTTGAAGCTCTTTGGGGGGTTTTTTATTGCATTTTTTGGAGTCCCTGGTGATCCTAGGTCTATGTAATACCCCTTGGAATTATTGTCTTTTCTTTTGATTGATCTTATTTTGATGTTTGGGATATTTTTGAAGCAATTTGGGCTTGTTTGGAAGAGTTGTGTCTTGTTGACCCAAGTTTGGGGATTGTGAACTAGTTTGGTGTTTTTTACCCTAATTTGAGTCTATTTGAATATACTTGCTCCAATTCGACTGGATTTGGAACCTTTTGAGTCTATTTGACTCTTTTTATATCTATTTGAGTGAAAATTTCTCTTTTAGATTGGTTTCTTGTCTTTTCTTGTGCTTTTGGTCTTTCTTTTGTAGTGAAATCTCACGTGTATTTTCTGTTTTTTTTTACCTTGATTGCATTGTTTGTGTGTAGATCTAGCTTTACCAAACCATATTTATTAGTAGGTCATTTGCTTTGTTTGGGTCTAAAAGTAATTGGTGTATGCTTTTCCCAATTTTGGCATGCTTACATGACAAGAATCTGAAGGTTTATGGTTGCTTTCACTGTTTAATAAGGAGATCTGAAAGTTTTTGCATTTGCTTTGACAATATGTTACTTTGAATTTCAATTTAAGGCACATGTGCATTTATTTTTATCCCACTTGCGCTAATGAGCCTGATGCTAGCTTCCATGCTTTTGGCTCGTTATATAAGCCCCCATCTCTGATCTCATTTTCGTTAATCTATGTATCACTTTGCCTTTGCAATTTCGTATCCTTTACCCGGAGGAGAAACACTCTGCATGTCCTTATCTTTCTCATGTTCCTTGCATTATGCATAGCTTTGTTCCATGTGCTTGGAACTAGTCTCGCGTGTCCTTGACACTCGTCTCCTCCAATTACGAGCATTCTTCCACCTTTCCTTTGAGCTCATTAAAAATAGTAAGGAGGCTACGAGCATTCTTCCACCTTCACTTCGAGATCATTAAAAACAGTAAGGAAGCTATGATCATTCTTCCATCTCTCCTTTGAACTCGTTAAAAATAGTAAGGAGGTCACGAGTTTACTTTTTTAGGCTCATTAAACCTTCACGGAAAATATTTTTATGGAGTCCTCTTTAAGCCCTTTTCAGACTCCTTAAGTAGGAAATGATTGCCGAGTCAGCTTGTCTCTTTCATACTCATTAAAGTAACTGAAAGTATGTCTCTATAGTATAAGTTTACTCCTCTTACAGACTATTTAGAGTATTTACAAAAAAGGTATAATTTATTCATACTCAACTAGAAGAGTTATTCTCTCATTGTTTTACCCTTTTTCAGTTGAGGAGACTAACTTTAAGAAAAAGGACCCTTTGGAGTCTTCTTTAGGATTTTCGGACTCTCAAAATATGAAAAAACCAGCGAGTATCTACCAACTTGGGCTCGATGTGAAATCCACGAGTAGGTATGTGGAGTTCTTTTTTAAGTTTTTC
Source organism: Larix kaempferi (assembly GCA_027924585.1). NCBI lineage: Eukaryota > Viridiplantae > Streptophyta > Pinopsida > Pinales > Pinaceae > Larix > Larix kaempferi. Next base: position 58,341 of record BSBM01000122.1, read on the forward strand.
AGACTCCTTAAAATTTAAAACACCGGCGAGCAAGAACAAATCTCAGCTCGATATGAAAATCCCGAGATCAGTGTATCAAGTACTAGTCTATATCTTCTTCAAACTCATTAAAACATGAAGAAGGTCTTGAGTTTCCCTCCCATGGACTTGTTAAAATTACACATGATTGGACTTCTATCAAGCAGTCTTCTCCCTCTTTCTTCGAGATTGTTTTAAAAATGAAGAAGGGCTATTGAGTTTGCTTTCTTGGACTCATTGAAACCAACAAGAAGGATATTCTTTAATAAAAAGAGAAAAGGGAAGGGAAGGGTGTCCAGTATCTTTTCAATTCAAAGGCAGCAAGTTAGTCATATCCTTGAACAAAGCACCTTTTGAGTCTATCAAATAGTTGGGTTGTATTTTTTCGCTTTAGGATGAACCTGATCTCAGAGTGTTTACTCCTCCGATCGGTTACTCTTCTGATCGTATGGAGAATCTGTTAATGTCTCCTACATTGCAGATTTATATCATGTTCTTGTTGTGTCAAAGCTTCCTAAGTCACTCCTCTGTTGTGCTCACTGTTCAAGGATACTACCTGTGTTGGCCATTCTACAATTACCTTGTCCTCATGTGTCTGCCTTCCCTTGGTGTTAGTTTGTTTCATCTTATATTCAGTCCTACTCTAGATCAACTCAATCTTTTGAGTGTTCCTCGTGTTGGATGATGGAGGATGCCTTAAGGCCTCCCTTCCAACAAACTTCTTCCCATCAAATTCAACTCATTTTTCTCTAGGAATGAAGTTTTGAGTTTCAGATGTTGAATAGTGGGAATACATCAATGTCTCATATTCGATGGATTCTTAAAGTGTTCGACTTCAAGACCCCTTATTCACACTTGTAAGAATGTACTAGGTACCTTGGGCCTCATTTTCATTATCGGTGGGCACCCTCACATTTGTTAATGGTATACATCAATGACCGGTAATTAAACAGTATCTCCTATGTTCAACTTTAGCTCATTTATTCACATGGTTAGGATTAGTACCTTGAGGTGTTTTGGATGAATACATTGGGCCTATGATAGCATTACTACATTGTTTTATTTACCAAGTTGCGTAAGACTGAGCCACACTCATTTTTGTCTCTTGATGAGACATAGATCCAACTTGTTGTTATGGCTATGATCTCACGTTTTGACATGGATCCATGCTTGTATTTCAATGACCATGCTATATACGTCTCTCATTTCTGTATTGAAGAATATGTTCTATCATCATGAACATTTTCTTATATCAAGATTGTAATTGCTAGCTAATCTGGTATTTTGTTTTCAGGTACTTTTGTGAGTTTGTCTTGTGTTTTCCTCGTTCCTCCTCTGACTTTGGATTGTAATGTATTTCGGCCATCATTTCCCTCTAAACTCACACATTATGGGGCATCTATTATCAGTCAAATTAGCACTTCTCCATCCGTGATCACATCGCCTTGTCGATCACACAAAAGGACACTATGGATGGAAGAGCTTACTTAACCTTGGATGATTTGGAGCTGAATCCTTACTCCTTAAGCTTAAAATTAATTTTTTCTGACACCTTCACCATAAAGCTGCGGCTCCTATACTTGACACATTGCGAGTCACTCACGGTTCTCTATACTAACAACCCACGGGTATCAACTAAAAGCTGCAGCTACGAGTTGTTGATCCCATGTGCTACGAATCACTCGCTAGTTGCTAGTTGTCATAGTCGTCGGTGTCTTAACAAAAGTTTGAAAAATATATTAAAAACACGAATTGGGATTAGTTGAGTTAGGTATTCCAACTTCCCTAACTTCCCAATTCAGCCTCCTTTCAAAACCAACCCTCCTTTCCTTTCCATAAATGCAAGAGGAGGCCATGAGAAAGGGACCATTTTGAGTGAGAGCTATAGTTATGCTAAAGAAATTCCAAGTCTAGAGAGGAGCAGGAGCCTAGGGCCTGGTTATGAAGGTGCTTGATGCAGAATGAGGTATAAAATTTGTAGTTTTTGCATTCTTTTATAATAAAAGTTTGAGATACTCTTCCTTTCCCAATAAAGTGTTGATATCTATTGTGCTTTGATTATAATTTGATGTTATTGCATTCATAAATATCAACATTTATTTATAGTCAAACTGGTTTGAGGAAGGTCTGTGTATTTTGCAGGTTTGTTGTTGTGGAGATCAAGAGAAAAGCTTGGACCAATTGCCATAAACAAGGTACACTTTTTCTAAACCTTAATCTCATTTATTTAAAGTAATGTATGCATAACCTTATGTATCTATCTGTCAACCCCTTGTATGTTGGTAGTATCTATCTCCTACTATGAGGTAAATTCCCTAACAACAGAACTGGCAACTCCATTGGGGAGAAGCCTATCTTCTTTGGGGTATCCAAGGCCATTTTTTCCAGTATATTTGAAAGGTGTGTGTTTAATTTCATGTTAGGACCAGTCATTAAGCTTTGTTAGACCCTTTCTTGCTCAGTTTTGAGTTGGATTTTGCATTTTTTTGGGACTTTTTTGCATAGTTGCGACTTTGTGGTATGTACAGTAGAGGGTCTGAGACATATCCCTGGGTATGAGCCTTGTTCACCCGTGATTCACTCATGCTTGTATCCTTACACAGTCGTGGGTACCTCCTTAGCCTTAGTTTTTCAATGTTGAAGCTCTTTGGGGGGGTTTTTATTGCAATTTTCAGAGTCCCTGCTAATCCTAGGTCTGTGTAAAACCCCTTGGAAGTAGTGTCTTGTCTTTTGATTGGTCTTATTTTGATGTTTGGGATCATTTTGAAGCAATTTGGGCTTGTTTGGAAGAGTTGGGGCTTGTTGACCCAAGTTTGGGGATTGTGTACTAGTTTGGTGTTTTTAACCCTAATTTGAATCTATTTCAATCTACTTGCTCCAATTCTATTGGATTTGGAACGTTTTGAGTCTATTTGACTCTTTTTATATCCCTTTGAGTGAAAATTTCTCTTTTAGATTGGTTTCGTGTCTTTTCTTGTGCTTTTGGTCTTTCTTTTGTAGTGAAAGCTCAAGTGTCTTTTCTATTTTTTAGGACCTTGATTGCACTGTTTGTGTGCAAACCTAGCTTTACCAAACTGTATTTATTAGTAGGTCCTTTTCTTTGTTTGGGTCTAAAAGTAATTGGTGTATGCTTTTCCCAGTTTTGGCATGCTTACATGATATGAATCTGAAGGTTTATGCCTGCTTTCACTCTTTAATAAGGAGATCTGAAAGTTTTTGCATTTGCTTTGATAATATGTTACTTTGAATTTAAGTTTTGTTCTTACCTTGAAAAATCATAAAAATTTGGTTCATTTGATCAGTTAATACTTTGGAAGTTGCTTACACGATTTAGGAGTGCTTTGCATCAAAAAAAATAAATTATTTTTCATAGCTAGTTGTTTGAGTAGTTGCATATTTAGGTTTTGAGTTTGATTTTTCACATTAGACTTTAAATGTTTACCTTTTGCATTAGAGAATACTAAAAATTGCATTAGATACAAAAATTTTGCATATGCATTCTAGATTATATCTTTAGGACTTGCATTGAAAAGAAATGGAGAGTGGGTGAGTGCATTTTTGTGGTGATTAAGTGCTTCATATTTCAGTTAAAGGATATCTTTCTTTAGTTGCACTTGTTTTAATTCCTCTGAAATTTTTTTAAGTACATATTTAAAGCAAGCAATTAGTAATCTGGATAGGATCTTAGGTTTTCTTCTAGTTTAGAAACACACCTAATAGCTTAAGTAGGATTGTGGGTGTAGGGAGTTGTGAATTAACTCCTCCACGATCACTCAAACTTGTCAAAACATAGGTGTCTTTATTTTAGGGAGAAAATACATCTATGTAGAGGGTGAACGGGGAAGCTCCACTAAAACTGGAGTTAAGCACGAGTTCGTCCAATATTGAGTAGAGGAGATACACCTACGATATTCAATTGATCATCTACCAGGATTGGTGCTCGTACGGGGATTTATTAGTACCTTTTGGTGCTTTTGAGTTTTGGGCTTTGTTACCCTGACCATGTGCATTGATTTGACTGACGACTGTCCCCCCGGACCCTCTCTGCAAGGTTCGTAACCTTAGTATCCAGACTCTAGGGATCTACATAGGTGACGAAAGAAGGCTATTTCTGTTGTACCTAGGACAGACGTGGGAGGAAACCCTCTACATAAATTTGGGAAGGCGGTTTGGTGACTCAAATGCTTGCACCCAGAGGACCTGTATGTGGACCCCGTGTAATTGTTCTTCATCCTTAGTTGGTTTGTTTTGGGCCCTAATCATCCCAGAATTCCCTTCGGAAGGCATCTATTTTTCTGGTTTGGATTACCTAGGACCTTTCTAGTGGTGTTCTCTTTGTGCTACTTGTTCTTAGTTGGCCTTAGAGACTTCATGCTCATTGAGTTGGAAACTATGGCTAGCATTTCGGTGAGCACCAATCAAGGGACCTCTGTTCAGGAGGCTCCTTGTGATTTTTCATTCATTGGGAACGTTGGTATTCCCTTAATGGCTACTTTGAATATTCTGGGATTCACTATAGGGATACCAATTTGGTTGTTTTCCACTATGAACGCCTTGCATGATCATTGCGCTTCTCAAGTAAGAAAATCAAATCAAGAGCATCATAACCATATTCCTTCTTCACCAGTAACATATTCTCCTCCTCCTTCTACCTCATGTGGTGAAAGTAGTAATACTAGTAACCAATAGTCTAAAAGGAAAAGATGGAGGGATAATAGGGAGAAGATGCCAAAGCAAGGGGGCAGCCACCTAAACTCTGGAAGTCATGTTGGGGGAACCTACCCAACCTCTAGAGTTCATGTTGGGGGAACTCATTCAGTCACTGTAAATCATACTGAACCGATGCAACCAGCCTCTGGAGATCATGCTGGGAGCAAACTTTCAGCCATTGCAAATCATACTGAAAGTATGTCTACAACCACTTAAGTTATTGAACAAATTTGGCTCCTCAGTAAGTATCTCATCAAGTTCAGAAACCTCCCTAAAGTTTCAACCAATTAAGCAAAATCCAAGCTTCGAGGACGAATATTTTCAAGGCAGGATGACTTGTGATATATGTGATTGTATATTATGAGTATTATTCTTATTAATATATTTATTATTAGGTATTAGGTTATTAGTTGTTAGTATTTAGTTCAAGGGTCATCTCGTTTGTCATTGAAGCATTAAAACCATATGTAAGCTTAGCCTATATATGACAATATCTCAATGTACATTATTATAATCAATTATATAAAAACAATATTAAATATTATTTGAAAGATTATTTCTTTTGGGAAATGTTATTAGGGACAATTATATGAAAACTATTTCAATTTTTTATTGGTTTTGGATGTTGAGGAGGAACACTAATGGAATATCTATCCATTGGAGGGGTTTGATTAATTATTTTGACATTATTGTAGACTAGTTAACTTGGAGCCGCAGGTCTAGGGAATAGGTAAGAATTGGTTTGGATGCTTTTAATGGATGGGTGTCACATTATACTTATTCACAAGATCTTATTCAATCTATTCATGCAAAGGTATGTTTCTATTGACCGATTTGCATATAGGAAAAGGTGGTTGGTAGCACATGATTTGGACTTGAGGGTTCCTCTTGTTGAGGAATGGAATACTTATATCCTTGAGATTTAAAGGAATGGCTTGTTTCTATCTAAGATGGATGATTATCTTGTATGGTCTTGGGATGCCTCTACAGGTCATATTTATGATAATATGGCATATGATTATCTATATGCATTCAAGGAGTTGGATAACAGGTGGTTGATTATTTCTATTTGGAAATGGTGTATTTTGATGAAGATCAAATTTTTCTCCTAGTTGGTACTTATTCTTACTTGGTATAACTACATCAAAAGAGGAGGTTGTGGGACAAATATTTTCATCATGTGTAAAGAGGATGATTAGATAGTCAATCATCTAATTATTAAATGATCCTTTACTAGGAAGGTTTGGAAAGTTGTAAAATCATTGCATAATCTCTTTGCTAATCGTTTTCTTATTCTATTTCCTCCTGTCTACTCATGTGGTGAGATAAGGTTTGATATTGGAAGGATCTTCCTTTATTTGTTTGTTGGTCTATTTGGAAACATCATAATCAGGTTCTTTTCTAGGACAAGCATATGTCATTTTTCAAAGTGGGTTTGCTTGTTGTTGATGCTTATAAAGAACTACACAATGATCAATCTCTCTATCATGGTGACTTCTCTTGAAGACTTATTCCTCTACTTTTTGATTCAGAGAATCCTTTTGGCTTCTTCAATAGTGCATCTCAAAATAAAAATAAAAAAATTGTGGAGCTAGCGCTCTGTTGGTTATCAATCCTTCATTGAAATACAAGATTTTGTGCAACTGTGGAGCTAGCTATAAGACAAGGGGAGAACTTCTTTCTCTTTTCTATCTATTGTTCATAGAAAATCAAAAGAATATATCATCCTTTAAAGTAGCGGGGAACTCCAAGGTTGTGATAGATTGGTGCTTAACTAAGTGCCATATGTATATTTCTCTCTTTGATTTTCCATTTGAGGAGATCTATCCCCTTCTCACGCAGATCTATACATATTGGGAGGCTCAAATAGGGTGCAATACCTAGGCACCCCTCTTGATTTTTTGGGATGATCTACTTAAAATGGTGACCACCTGGTAGCTTGGGTAGCTCATGGGATAGGTTAACGCACTAAGGTGGAGGCATTCCAAGATATGGAGACACGACGCATAAAGGAGGGACAGCGTGAATGCTACGCATGGAGGAAGGGTGTGATGCTGAGCGTGGAGGAAGGGAATGTTGTTGAGCGTGGAGGAAGGGAATGTTGCTGAGCATGGAGGAAGGGCGTGATGCTGAACGTGGAGGAATGGAATGCTTTTGATTGGGGAGGAAGGGCGTGATGTTGGGCATGAGTGCAGGTCAGCGAAGGTAGCGTGAATGTTAGGCATATAGGCAGCGTGAAGGATGGTTGTGATGAATGTGTGCAGGATGGGCATGAAGAGGGCATGAGTGCTGGGCCTAAAAGCATCGCCAAGGATTCACAAAAAATGGAAGGGGATACACCTGCAGACCGATGGTCGGAAGAGAGGAACCATCAAGAGTTGATCACGCAGGAGGCACTACAGCAAATCTTGGAATTAGCATCCCATTTAGCATCTCTTTTTAGTGTAAATTTTTTTATCATTAAGTGGTCTAAGTAGACGCTAAATGGGATGTGTCATGGACAAAACTTAAAGAGTCTAAAATAGTGTCTTTTTTTGCTTCCTAAATAGCATCCTTTCTGATGTCTAAAATAGCGTGCATTTTTTAGCTTCCAAAATAGCGTCCAATTTTGCTTCCTAAACGACGTCGAGGTTTGCTTCCTAAATAACATCCTATTTTGCTTCCTAGAGATCGTCCTCTTTTACTTCCTAAATGATGTCCCCATTAGCGCCCTATTTGCATCCTTAAAAGTGCCATGTTAGCATTTATGTTTGCATCTACATTTGCACCATATTTACATCGAAATTAGCATCCAATATTACATCCATATGTGCTACCACTTTAGCATCCCATTTTGCACCACGTTTTACTTCCAATATGTACCAATTTTCGCTTCTAATTTTGCGCCAATTTTTGCTTCCTTTTTTGCATCGTGTTTTGCTACCAAAATGGTGCCAATTTTTTCTTCTATTGTTGCACCATATTTTGCTTCCTATGTAGCGCCATGTTTTTCATCCAAAGTAACATCTTATTTTGCTACCATATCACCACCATGTTTTCCTTCCTCGTTTGCGTCAATTGTTGCATCATTTTTAATGCCTATTTTCGCATCTTTATTTATGTCAACATTAGCACCATGTTTTGCTACCAATTTAGCGTCCATTTTTACTCCCACACTAGCGCCACATTTTGCTTCCTGTTTAGCTTCTTGAATTTCTTCTTGCTTTGCTTCCTCATGAGCACCGCATTTAGCTTCTCATTAACCATCTAATTTTGCTTCTTTGCTAGCCACTAGTTTAGCTTCTAGTTTGGCTTCTACTATAGCATCCAAAATAGCATCATAAATGACTTCCAACTTAGCACTAGGTATTCAATCCAATGTTGCTTCTAGATCTATGACATAGTGGGCTCCCATTTTAGCTCCTAGTTTTGCTTCCTTTCTAGCACCACATTAGGATTGCTATTTAACACCTACAACTATATCCAATTGTGTGCTAATATATTTATTATATCAAATTATTATAATTATTTCATTAATTTCAATAGTTCTCAAATATCATTTACTTCATAGTTTTGAAATAACATAATGAAACATTCAAATTAATTGTATATAACATTATTGAAATTAATTGCATAGCATTTGTGAAGAAAATTTAACACAAACAGACAACATTTATCCAAAGTAGTAACATCATCATATATATTAATTTTCCATGAAAAGAACATCGACAATCTCCAATATAGATAACGATAACATCACCATTATATTTCATCAAAATAAGTGAAATTATAAAACATCATCACATCAATAACCTATTATACAGATCATCATATTAAGGTTAAAAGAATAAGTGAACAATATATATAGTGAAAATACCAATATCACAATAAATATCTTTTTTAGTATCCATATCTAGAAATGTCAAAATGATCACGGATAATCAAAGTTTATATGTCAACCTAAATCCACCATACAAATCAAAATGACCCAAAGTTTAATATGAACTTGGATCATCACAAAAATAAGAATATGTGTCTAGTAGCATCGAGAAAGCAATAAACATCCACAATATCAATAGTAGCATCAATGGATACCATCACCACCACCACCACCACCACCATTATCATCATCATCCTCTTCTATCCCAACATCATATTCATCATCATTTTCATCTAATCCATTTGCATCATTATCAACAATATCTTTCTCCAGTACATTGGTGACAACATAATCTAGATCATCTGAGTCATCTTCACAAATTTTTTGCAAACAACAAGAAATAATCAATTTAAAATATTAGTATTAATTTCATTACATAATATGCATATTTTGTGTTATATTGCAAATATTAGTGTGATAATTTATGCATTCTCACAAGTTTTCCAACCATGAATATAAACATCACCTCATCAACAGATAGTAACCACACATATAAAGTGTATCCACAACCGTGCACACACTTACACATACACACACATGTACACCATAAATTTTCATATCACAACAGAACAAGACATAGAGGCAAGGAAAAATAGACATCCCGGTGATTATATATAAAGTGAAGAAAAATATGATATCACATATACTATTCGCTTCGACCATTTTTTTGCCTAAAGTTGGTATATCATTAAATCTCTATATATAACATGTTATTCAATCTATATCTTTTAGAGCATATTAACAATGGTTTTCATCTCTCAATCAAGTTCATGGATAAAGTTGAGAATGAAAGTGGCCTTAAGATCAAGTGTCTTACGTTAGATAATTGTGGGGAATTCACCCTAACTTAATTTAAAAATTTATGTGAAGAGAATGGTATCAAACGACAATATTGTACATCCAATACCCCATAGCAGAATGTCATTACAGAAAGAAAAAACATGACAGTCCAAAAATCATCAAGAACAATGCTCTTAGAGGCAAAGGTAGCTGAATTTTTTTGGAGAGATAGTGGCCATAGCCGTGTACATTCTAAACATAGCTCAATTAAGAATTAACAGTGATAAGACACCTTATGAGTTGTGGATAGGTAGATCAGCCTCTGTCAGACATCTTAAAATATTTGGAAGTAAGTGTTACATCAAAATAAATAATGAAAACCTAGGAAAATTTCAAACCAGAACGGATGAAGGGATTTTTTTGGGATATTCAATAGAAAGAAGAGCCTACGAATGTTACCTCCAGCGTCTGAAAAGAATAGTTGAAAGCATGGATGTTAGAGTAGATGAGAAACTAATGCACAAATTTTCATGTCATGAAGATGAAGAAATAGATGGTTAAACATCGGATGAAGACCAAGATGAAAACATAATAGCTGAAAAGGAACAGTAACTAGAAGAACAAAGAGAAGAAAAACAAGTATCTACTTCAAATTGTAAGAACTCACGAGCTCACAAGCCTTCACTCAAAATTGTGCAAAGAGATCATCCACAGGACCTTATCATTGGAAATTTACAAGAAGGAATGCAATTGAGACAAACATCAAAGAGAGATGTGGCTCTGTTTTCAAAAATTGAGCCCAAGAACATTGAAGAAGCTTATGAAGATGAGCATTGGAACAAGGCCATGCAAGAAGAACTCCATCAAATTGAGAAAAGCGATACTTGGGAATTAGTTCCATGTCCAAAAGATAAAAACGTTATTGGCATAAAATTGGTTTACCAAAAACAAATTCAATGAAAAAGGAGAAGTCTTAAGAAATAAAGCCAGATTAGTCTGCAAAGGGTATGCTCAGTTGGAAGGAATTGACTTTGATGAAACATTTGTACCAGTAGAACAAATGGAGCTGATCAGAATGTTCCTGGCATATTCTTGTTTTAATAATTTTAAGATTTACCATATGGATGTTAAATCTACCTTCCGTAATGGAGAATTTAGTGAAGAAGTGTATACAGAACTGCCTGAGGGTTTCAAAGTGGAAGGTAAGGACAGCCGTGTCTGGAAACTTAAAAAGGCCCTTTATGGTCTTAAACAGACTCCTCGAGCCTGGTACGACCGATTGGATAAATACTTGATTCAATAAGGTTTTCAGAGAGGCAGCACTAACAGCAATATCTACTTCAAAATTGGAAAGAACGGGTTGTTAAATACTGTAGTCTACGTAGATGACTTAATTTTTGGAAGCAATGAAGATGATTTTAGTCATGCATTTGCTGAAAACATGGCAAAAGAATTTGAGATGTCCATGATTGGTGCATTGACCTTTTTCCTTGGACTTCAAATTTCACAAAAATCAACCGGTATCTTCATATCACAATCCAGGTACTTAAAGGAAATGCTTCAAAGATTTGGTATGTCAGAAAGTTCTCCTGTCGAAACTCCATTGGTGACTGGCTGCAAGCTTAGCAAAGAAGATGAGTCTCTCTTTGTATATCAGACACTGTACCGATCTATGATTGGCAGTTTGCTCTACCTTACTGCTTCCCGACCAAACATCATGCAAGCAGTTGGATTAGTGGCAAGATTCCAGGCTAACCCAAAATAATCACACGTAATGGTTGTAAAAAAAAATTTAGGTATCATAAAGGAACATCATATTTTGGTTTATGGTATCCTAAGAACAAAAAGTTTGATCTAAAAGCTTATTCTGATGTTGATTGGGCTTGAATTTTAGATGATAGAAAGAGCACAAGTGGCAATGCCTTCTTTTTGGGAGATTGCTTGGTTGCATGGTCTAGTAAAAAACTGTCCTCCATTTCTTTATCCATTGCTGAATCTGAGTATACATCAGCAGCAAAATGTTGTACTCAACTCTTGTGGATGAGGAAAACCTTAGAAGATATTAAATTTGAATGCGATCAACCACTTCCAATCTACTGTGATAACACTAGTGCCACCGGCATTTCAAATAACCCAGTCATGCATTCCAAAACTAAACATATCCCTATCAAGTATCACTTATTGAGGGAACAGGCACATGACCAAAATATCAAATTGGAATATGTGAACACCAAGGAACAAGTTGTTGATATCTTCACAAAACCACTTCCCAATGAGGCTTTTTAAAATCTGAGGCAAAGATTGGAAGTAATTTATGTTCAGGAAGTTCACTGAGCTGGTACTTTGGCATTGATGTCAAAGGGGAAGAATTACCCATAGTAGGGTAGCTCAGAATCCAAGCAGTCAGTGGGAGTTCTTAGGGGGATTCGTGTGTTGACATCAATGCCAAAGAGGGATTTTTTTGGATATTATGGTTGGCATTTATGTCAAAGGATCAGTACTTATCTGCAAGATTTTTGAACGGGAGCATAAAGTGGTATGCAGATAAAGTAACTAGAGTCGGAAGAAAAACCATGCCAACAAAATGGTTTTGGCATAGTTTTTCTTCTGACAGATACTCAATGGTTTGATAAACTACTCCCTGTAGGAAGATAAGATTTTATTGCAATCAAGTTACACATCTGAATTTACAGTATATATGCATTAGCTTAATCCTTTTCTCTCGTTGTATCTACTTGGAATCTTATCAAATTCAAACTTGGCACTGACTCAAATCTAGGAGTCCCCAATTACCATCAAACAAACATAGTACAATACAGTTATGCTATAATATGCCCTACCAATGAAGGCCTGTGGTCAGCTCATAAGTTATAGCTTAGAGATTGAGAATAATGGAAATGTTTCTTAAATCTTTTCATCACTGACTTCACCTTAAAGAATATGCATCTTTCCTTGAAATTTTGAAATACGAGGGAGGCTAATTTCTAAAGAAATAGAAACATGCTTTAGGTACAAAATGCTTGCTGGAAAGGTGTTTATATGTTAAGAATCTTGCTACCCTTCAATGTTCATAATTAGAGAGTGACTTGAGAAAGCATAATTAGAAGAAATTTATTGCCCACTTCAAGAATGTAACATGACAATTATAGGTAGACTTCTTACTTATGCCTGTTAGAAAAAGCATATGCATGACATGTTTTCCTATAACAATTTCCAATATAAAAGGTTTTCCGAAATGATGAGATCGAGAAGGATTAGAAAAAAAAATACAAAAACAATGCTTTATGATCCATAGAGGAAATATGGTGGTATCTAGGAACAAATCACAAGAATTTGGACTACGCAAAGAGTTAAAAAAAAGACAACATTACAAAACAGAAAAGAGCCTTAGATATGTATCTTGGACGCTTTTTCTCAAAAACAGATGAGACACGCAGTTAAACAAAGGCAATTTCACTTAATAGAGAGAGGTTAGATTCAATGTGGTTCCCATCTTGACTAGTTTTAATACTCAACCTCTGCCCAAAGTCCATCCCTTTCTACAGTAATGAAACATCAGTAGCAGGTTAATTGTGACATTATATACAAAGTAACTTTCTTGTATCTTCTATTTCCTTCCTTTTCTTCTAAAACTACTACCAGATATTGGTAAGTAATCCAATTACATGTTTGGGGTGCTTAATTCTTCTCCAAGGAGAGGACCCACCACCTCTACAACCATTATGGTGATGCATAAGATATCATGTCCTTCCAAGGAATTTCTTTTTGTTTCCAAGCATATTGAGTTCCTACAAAGACTCTTATCACTACTTTTGAGTGGGCCAAGCTTTCCATAAGATTCCTTGACACCCCAGAAGATGTTGAGGAGGTGCTTTCTCTTAAAGAAGCTTTCATCATTGACTGGAGGATATTACAGGAACTCCTCTGCATATATTTATGTGGATTCAATCAGGAGACCTAGCTTAATTGTGGTGAGCCTTTCTCTACCTTTGAACTGCTCACTTCCCTCTTGTATGGAATGTGGTATTGATGGAGATGGGGTCACCATTGACAGCACCAGCAATGTGGTTGTTGTTCCAATTCCACCATGGTTTTCCTCTAATTCTGCTTGAAAATTTTCATTTATTATCTACTACCATTCATAATTGACTTTTCCATTATTCCATGCAAGGATCATTTTCTATATTGTCTTATCCCCCTTGTTGGATATGTGCAAAGTTGTACGATTACACCATAACACTTTGGTGAAAAATCTTTATTAACATTTCCATCTATGTAACCAACCTAAATTTTGGGTTTATTTTTTTAATTTGGTCACATATTGTAGCAGAGGCTTTTCTAGGTTAAATTCCCCCTTGACTATCACTTTTGAAATGGGATTTCTATTTCTCTATTGCCTTTCTTCTTCTCTTTCACTATTATAAGAAAAACTAATTTTTGTTGAATGCTGGATTTTCTAAAGGCTAAAGAAGAGAAGATGGAAAACATAAATATTAAACAGATAAAAATGGTAAATGGCACTCGCAGGCTTCGTGACAATTGTTCCAACCTTGCACCATGCTCTTTATAGCCTCTACACAACAATTCCAAGCTCCAAATTACATCCCTCTCTTTCAAAGCTATTATTTGATAAAATTCCAAGCAAAATCCATGTAATTTTAATCAGTTTTTCCTTACTTCTGTTTGGGGTGGGGGAGATTTGGAGTGGGATTTTTTTTGTATGTTTTCTTGGTTTCTAGATGGATGGGACATAAGGGATAACCCATTGTCCCCTGTAGGATCAAACGATACACCAATTCCCCCAGTTTTCAAGGGCCATATAGAAGATGTCCTTAAGCAATCCCTTGCAAATCAAGGATAGCCAGAGACATTTTTGAGGTGGCCCTGAATCCTCGAACATACAAAGAGCATGCCCTACATTTCCAGGGACATGATCCTATGAAATTTTGCCTCTCTCTTAGGGTTAGAAACATTCTCATTTATACACGGGTCTCTACAAAAATATATGCCAAACTCAACATAAATAATTTTCGAATGAATTTATACAGATTTTTAGTCTTTGAAATCTTAAACACATTACCTGCCCAAAATTTGTATTCCCAAGTCCATCAGCTCGACAACTATTTTTTTCCCATCTCTAATGAACACCATTACCTGCTCATGTTTTATTGCCATTACAATACTAAGAATTTACATAACCATTGTTTATACTACATGCACCTCCTCATTAAGATCAGAACAAAAGCAAGGTTGTATATGAATTTGGGGATGCTTCTAGCTTGATCAAACACCTCCTTAATGAAGGGAATTTTCCCCATATCCTGGGGTAAACCAATTATAGTATTTTTAGGGTATGAACTGGCTAGTCTTGATAGGCTGGCTAGGCCACCCACTTGTGACATGTTATCATGTAAATATGCACTAAACGAAAATGAACAGATCCGTGAGAAAACTCTAGGTAATCTAACCCTTGTCACAGTGATGCCTTTCCATTCATATTGGTGCTTTTCCAATCTCAGTGGGGTGTCCCTGTTAAGTGCACCACTACAGTTTAAGACTAATAATATGGATAAGTCTCTACATCATTTACTTGCAGTGAAAACAAGTACAAGGAATGGCAAAAAGAACGTGGAATGGAAGGCCGAACTTCTCTAGGAAACAAAAACTACTGCAGTGAAAATGATCTGCCCAAGTTAGTAGGAAACATATATAGGTAAACACAAGGAAATGAATATATACCAGTTAAGAAAACTAATAGATAAATCACATACATGATCAAATACTAACATTAAAGATTGAACATACAACTAATAATAATACTGGATGACTACACATTTGGCTTTTAAAATGTGCCAATCATTTTACAATTAATTTTTGTTAAGGAATTTTTACAGGAATCACTAAATTTTCTTCTGGGAATGGCCTGGATTTGTAACAGCTCTGGGTATAGACAACAATCAATTGGGAAACATATACCCTGAATAAATTTGTTCTTAAAATCGATCTGGGATAAGTATATAGAATGAATATGTTTTTTTGTGAACCTCATAATTTTAGTAAGTATGATGCCTTTCAGTGTGAGAAACCATCGCTATAAATTCTAATGCAAAAGCTAGAAAATAAATTTGACTAAGCTTTAAACAAGAAGACAAATCCAATTTCAAAAAGATCAATCAATTGGCTGAGCATTAAATCCTACGATAGCCATAACAATCTACGACTATTAGCATAGATAGAAGCCTCTATGCAAAGCATAAAGGTGACTAAGGTATTATATCAGAACTATAAGTTTATGGATGAGAGGAGTTAGAAGAGCTGGCATATCTTCAACATTTGAGATCGCTGGAGAACTTATGCATAATTTCATAAAATATTTGATCATATAATGAATCATGATATAAAGTCAAATAACATTCTCTTATCCTTAAGTGACATTTCAGAAGTACAAAGTATAGCAAGGCCCATAATGTAGCATTTTTATAGCTTTTAAGACCCCCTAATAACTGGATATGAGGCATGGTTTTACGTAAGGATCACTCGTCGTCGATGAGATTTTTTGAACCTATATCTTCAGTTAAGTTGCTTCACAACCTTGTGAAATACAAAAAATAATGGAGAAATCTCTGCACCTGAGTATGCATAGTTACCTGGTAAGGACGAAACAAATGTGGATGGAAAACACTTTGTATATTAAGCTGGTCCTCAACTGGAAGCAGGCAAGGTGGTGATAAATTGTGAATATTCCAAACCTTAAACCTCGTTCTTCAACTTAGGAAGCTACCATCAACCCCATAATTAAGGATCCCATATCTTACCTTTCCTTGTTCGCACAACAAATGAAAAGGCCAGGTGGAAGGATGCCCCTTATAGAATAGTAATCGTCAGAATGGTTGGAAACTACAAGTCCACTATTCACTATTGCGACACCATATTATTCTTGTTGCCAGTTTTCATGATAAAAAAAGCCAATTTGTTCTTGATCTAGCAGTTTTGGGTGATGAAATATTCCTCCTCACTATTTGTGTAGTTCTTGGCCATTATAACTGGGTGTGAATCGATTGCACTAGTAGTGTATACGCAAAATCTTTTAGGGAGTTGTTCAGCAAAGAGAGTGTAAGCCTTCTTAGCAATAATGTACTAAAGGACCCTACATTCATCTCAACATGTCCTTACTTTCTTGTGATAAGAGCACCACTTCTTATTTTATGCCCAGTAGCATTTGCTATTTTGGTAGGCCTGAGTTCTATCAAATACTCTTGGGATGCACCTTGGAAGTGCTAAGGGATTTATTAAGATAATTGTTTAAACTTTTTTCAGCTCATTAACTCGGTGAATCAATCCATTTAGTTAGCTCACAATTTAAGATTTCAAAACACCTAAAAATATATGCATATAAAAGCATTGTATTAAAACTCCAGAGTGTAAACACTACATATCACTAGATTTACACAAAAAGAAAAAAAAATGTTATCTACATAAAAACAATCTGGAAATTAATGACTAGATACCAAAATATGTAGATTATATACCTATCGATGCTTAATAGATCCAGGTTTAAGATGGATCTATGTTGGTGTATAAATAGTTCTTCACATGGGTGTAAAGAGATAACTTCCATGAAGTGACTATGACCCCTCAGATTCACATGTGTCCCTCAATATATTAATTTGAAGCTAAAACAATCTACACAGATTTGATTTTTTTTAGGTGCAGATCCTGCACCATTTGTGTAGAAAAAGACACAAAGTCTGCAAGATGTCCTGCCCATTTGTTCTTGGCACTTGCTCCCCCTCCCCACCTTTGAAGCACACTTTATATTTCATTTGAATTGTGTCACACAACCCTAAAGAGTTTGCTGAACAGGACAATAAAATCTACTAGATATTCTACCCATTTTCCATTGGCACTTGCTCTAGCCAAACCATATCATAGATTTTTGTTGCAATTGTATATCACAAAGCCCTGAAGAGAGGCTTACTTGATTTCTATGATACTCTAGTTTAAAGTTTAATAAAATTCAAAAGAGATTAATTTTTTCTTAGAAGCTAATTCTGCACCATTCATCCCCAACAAGGCCCACAAAGCCTGCTCTGGATTCTCCCAACTTTCTGTTACAATTTGTTCCCACTCTTCTCCACTCCCATCATTCTCCACCAGACTAGCTCCACCACCGTGGAGGGTGCATGTTAAACCTCTTGAGTTGGAATAGCAAGGTAAGATCATTCAGGAGCAGTATATAGTGGGATTCCACAAGCCATAGAAAATTCTTCCTAGGACCCATAAACTTTGAGGGGCATGATCCTTTCATCTAAATTCTTGTAGAAACCCACAATTTTCAAATCCATCTCCTGAAGGTAAAGTACAATGTTAATGTTGTTGTGTAATGAACCTTGTAAATTCCTAGTACATTTGTTGAAGTCTCTAAAAGAATAACCTCTCCAAGGTGACAATAGTAGGAGATGCTTGCAAAAATGACAAAGAAAGTAGATGTTTGCAAAAATGACAAAGAAAGGGTCCCCATCAAACTCCCTATGGAGTGTGAATTGTGATGACTACGAGGGGATGCGGGGTAGGGGGCATGGTTATTGTGAGAAAGTGGTCACTACTACATGCCTAAGCCCACAAGAACTTGGAACCGTCATCCAAGATGTCCATAGAGACCCTAGTTTGAAGTGAATCCCAAATGAAGCATGCAACCCGACCTAAATGTGGTAGCATGTTCCTCAAAGTGTTTGAGCTCAACTAATTTAGATTTGTTGAGGTTATCATTGGGGAATATCCTGCATGGAGAAGTCTAAAATGATCCCCCAAGGTCTGAAATCAGATGAAAAGTGGTTATCATGAATATGTAGAAGTAAATTTAATCCCTTCCAATCATACACATACATAAGCCTCCATTTCAATATCAAGATATTAACCATGAGGAAATCATTAAAAGTTGATTGGTTGTGTTCTATAGGTAGCTTGATATTTTTAGCTTAATTTGTTTTATAGATGGCTTGTTATTTTGAGCTTAAGTGAAATATAACACAACATACAAAAGGTAGACCAAAAACTGTATGGAAATTAGGTATATAATGAAAATAAAGAATAATAAATTTCTTTAAAAAAATATTCAAGGGAGTTAATTTGACACACCTTTGCAATCTTAACAAGTTGATCATAATTTTCATGGCCATAGAAGAATGGCTCCTTCTGAAATATCTACACAAGACACATGTAAGCCATAAAAGTTGAGTCACTAGTCAAAATATTGGAAAAAGAGTGTTAACAAAAATTGGCAAGATGGTTTGTAGTAACTCACCATCCCTACAAACAGATAGTCAAGGATCCACATATCTAGTGAATAATCATAGTCTTGCAAATCGACAAGGAGTTCTAGATCTTTAAAGTATCTATTGCAATAACATCAAGAAATGCCTTTTATAACCATATCATATACAAAATGTGAAGTTCATATACTTTGATTTATACGAAGAAAGGTAAGAAAAACCATTATTGCAATTTATATGTCTCACAAAACAAATAATTAGGCAACAGAAGTAAAGAAATGTTTATTAAAAGCTAGCATGTAAAGTAATGAATGTTCGCATCAACATACAAAATAATGTTTTATTGAAGGAAAGTCTGTAAAGTTAATGAATGCTTACATCAACAAATAAAATAATGTTTTGTGAGACTATGCTTCCCAACTACTAACCAAATGTTAAACTTAATATTCTCATAATGCTCTCCCAAAATAGATTTTTCATGTAGTCAAAAGTGTGAAAATCCTCATAGCAGATCTAAGAGATGATGTATACCTCACAAGAATGTAATTGATTAAGCAAGAAAATAGAAGAAGAGTGGTCAATGCAGTATAATGAGCAACAGAAAAATAATACAGTAGAACTCGGATAGAAGCAAAAATACTTCACACACATTGATTAATTAATCACAATATGGACAAATAAATAGTACAATGCATAAGGATTTGAATGCCTAAGGTGGCAATTCGAATTATCCTTCATGTAGTGATCAAAAGATCACTGGAGTGCCTTCGGAGCACATCTAGTAGTCTATCTTATCATCGGTGGAGTGATCAATGCACAAGTAACTGTCAACCATCAATCAAACTGAGTCTAACTGAGTGTGGTAGGTGTAACTGATTGTAACTGGGACATGGAGACACTAACTGAATAAAGGAGGCTCAGTGGAGGGTGCATGAGGAGCCAACTGGAGTCAAAATGGGCAGTTAAGTCTCACTGGAGGTCCATCGGAGTGATACAGTCAATTGAGAGTCAATCTAGCCTTAAATCAAGGAGATAACTGAAGATAACTGAATGGTAGGTAAGGAAGGGCACCTTTCTCATGTAGTAGGTGAAAGGAGGGTGCACTAAGCTCTAGGAGGGCTGAAATTGAGTGGAAGGAAGCTCCGGGGGATAGCTAACTGAGGGCTAGGTGTTGGGACTGATGACTGGGATGCATGCAAATGCATGCAAACCCTAAATAATGCATGCAAACCCTAAAAGTGCATGCATGACTGAAAATGCAAATACTGAAAATGTTGCTAGGACTAGGATGGAGTATAGGAATATCATAACAAAAAGGAAGGATATGATGTTCAAACCAATGTTATTATAATCATCCAAGATTTTTAGAAATCTAGTCTAAGTCAGCTACTAATTGACAGAAACCTACCCAGCCAAGTTTTGGAGCATTAAAGGATTTTACAACATTTGTATTATATTGTCAAGACCTTTCAAATTGGGGATCAGTTGTGAATGCAACCTGATTATTGACCACGATGTGAATAGTCCCTCCTGTGTTGCATTTAGGAAGAAAAATCAAATGCAATGTCTCATATACCATACCTTTCCCAACAAAACTTCCATCTACGTGAATCAATACAACCACGTTTTTCTTCCTCTCTTTGCCATTAGAATAAAGTTATGTTGCTCTAGTTTTCCCAACAACGATTGGATCAACTGCTTCTATGTGACTAGGATTAGCAACTAATGAGATGTGGATCCTTTTTCTATCTTTGGTGGTCCTATCATATAATGTCCCAAAATGATAATTCACGACCCCTATTCCAATGTATGGTCCAAAGTTGTAGGTTGATAGGAGCTCTGGCACTGTCATGTAATGAGGGAACACAAACAGGTTGCAGATCAACTACCCAAGAAAGGATGTGATAGGTGAGTTGGATCTCTCATGGTTTCCCATTCCATTAATTGCCAAGAGCATGAAATGAAAGGATACCTTTGTTGAATGTCTATGCTTTTCTCAAAGATGATAATACTTACGACAAAACCTTACAAATAATTTTGATGATATGGATGATGTAATCCTCATCTCATCATGGCTTGCACTTGATGCCATCAAGAACATAGTCCACCGTGATACACGATTATAACAAATGAAGCCAAGAATTATGTGGATGCCATACAAGTGTCAAGCAAAGGGATTTTCAACCACCAAATCACCATAACTAAATGTCACCCACGAATGTAAAAATTCTACTAGCAAGGTCAATCTAATGATTAATCAATTGCTTCAGAAGGAAATCAAATTGAAGGAGTGTTTTGGTTCCCTTCATTTCCCTTAGTAAGAAAAAATCAAAACTATGGATTGATTGTGGTCATGTCCCAAAAAAAATAACTAAGGAAGAGTCGCATATATACCACACATGGGTATGTATGAGACCTCTGGTTGAATATTCAATGATAGATTGTGAACAATCAAGGGAAACAAAGGAATAAAATCATGTATACTCATTACTTAGATTTGAATGCATGCAAGAGGTTAAATGAATCTAGGATTTTGTGTGTAGTATTTACCTCAGAAATTAGTAAATAGGGATTGCAATAATGGGTTGAAACCACAAGAGAAGATGGGTTTCATTTTGGAGGATGAGAGGAACACATAGAACACCCATTACTACTCTTACTTCAGATATTTAATACAAAAATATAATGAAGTAAATTCATTTCCTATTAGTCCTACCTTCTCTCCCTTGTGATCAGGTTGCTTGAGCTATTTTATTTCCATACTTCAAAGATTGAATTGCAACAATGCTGCCTTCAAACTAGATTTGAAGCACACTATGAGATTATGTTACTTCACTAAGCTCATCCCTGATCCTTTAGGGACTAAAAATTCTCACATCAAATAGAGGAAATATGGTATTGATGATACAACATAATCTCTCAACCTTTTAAGTAGATCCTAATGAATTGTGTACCCTTGGACATAGCCACAATTCTACCATAAAAATAGATCTATAGCACACTATGAGATTATTTTATTTCACCAAGCTCATCACAGATCCTTTAGGGATTAAAAATTCTCACATCAAATAGAGGAGGGATGATATTGAGGATACAACCAAATCTCCCAACCTTTTAAGTAAATCTTAATGAATTGGGTACCCTTGGACATAGCCACAAAGGGACTTGGCATATTAAACTATTGGTTTTAATAAATAAGTTTGTAAAGGTCAAGTTCAAGTTTCAACATAGGGATGGAGAAAATGGTAAATGAAAATGCCAAGTGTGGATTGTCGTTGTTTATTCCAAAACTTTTCTAGGTCCATCTCATGGTATCCAAGTAGAAAGGGATAACTTGAACAAATATGGCCATCGTTTATTGTGATGTGCCATCAAACCAAAATTGGGTTTATCGGCTAAGAACTATGGTAGAGTAGTTTACAAATGTCTATGTGGTGGACTTGATCTACTAAGGACAATGGGTTTCCTTCATCTTGTTTGTCCCATGTTTTTGCATGCTTGAAGGAAATATCTTCTTCCCTCCCAATCATTATGCATTTCTAGTCCATGTTTCGATCTTATCTTGCTCACTTAAAGACATTCCACCCTCTCCATCCCATCATATAATGAGACCAGAGCCTCTAGTTATGGCCTTACTCTAGGGAGCATTTTTTCTTATGTCCCCAAGTATTTTGAACTAGAATTGGGAAATAGATCTCTGGAAATAGGTATGCCCAAGGTCCAACAGTATTGGAAACATTGGGGTAGTCAACATAAGAAAGTATCCAGAAATGAAACCAAAATTTTCAAGTAAAATATATCTAGTTTATGGTATCAACTTTAAAATCCATAATTTCAATATGACCAGAACCTATGGCTCAAAATCAACCCTCTATAATGCAAAATCAAACCCTTGTAACACAGAACTAGGCTTCTGCAATAATTGGCATGCAAAAATTAAATCTCTCATAACAGTGTCGAAGGAATTTTATAATAGTTTTGAACATAGGTTTTGGCTGTACAAAATAGTTCTTTTAGAACTCAAATCAACACCCAATCAGAATTATGCTATACAAAATCAGACTTTAAATACTTAACCCTAGATACAATAACTCAAAATAACCTCTCTGTAATGCAAATTCATACCCTATAAAACAAAATCAAACTTCTACAGTAACTCCTAGCAAAAACCAGAACTCTGTAATAGTTTGTGTACATGTTTTTTTGGGTTTTGAAGCTAAAATACTAGGGAAAAAAGGTAGAGAAAAAACTCTACAGACTACTTGGAGCTTGATAGGTGTCTGGAAACTGCTCTAGGGTCTGGAAGCATTTTGGAAACCAGAAATGCTTTTCACAATCTATAGATTTTTTCATTTTTCTGTAGAATATCTTTGTAGTTTGTCGGAAATGTTTTTGACATGGTTGATGGTATATATGAGTAGACTTTGCATATTTTATCTCTAATGGTTTGGAATCATAGCTTGAAATGTTAATATTTTTTTTCATTAAAATTGCAAAATTGTATGTATTTTTAATAGTCTGAGTCATTGAAATCAAACCGCTCAGAGTCATTGTCGGTTCCAATTCCAATCCAAGTTGACCCTCAACTGGTTCAAATTCTAGTTCCAAGTTTTAAAACATTTGTTGTAGCCTCCGAAAAAAACATAGCATAACAATTTCATACATTTGACATACCCATTAATTCAATCATGACTTCTTCCTACTTAAATAAAAGATACTGAAATAACTTAAGTTAAAATAGCGCTCTCGTAAAGAAATATGTTACCAATTCAATGTTTAAGATGTTGATTCCCTTTAATCTAGTACTTAGGAGCCAACAATAAGCACCATAAGGTCACTGTCAAAAGTTAAAATTGATTCACAATTGTGTGTATATATATAATTTTTAAGGATATTCTTAGAATCAATGGACCTAAGGAATTTAGTGACAGTCACCAGTTGCAAGGTCAGAAAATCATCTAGTGGTGTTTGGACTCTAGAGTAATTTTCAGTGTTGACCTATATCTGAAAATATGAGCTATAACATGGAGGTGAGACAAAAACCATCCTCTTCCAAAATACAATGCTCAGTAAGGAATTTTAGTTTTAAGAGAGCATCTAAAGGTTTTCCATAGAATCCTATATCTGCCAATTGTTAGCCAAAAATTATCAAGAATAACCTATGCTGTAAGAAAATGCATGGCATAATGCTAGAGGTTGACTAATTTTGACTAAGTGTCTAATAGAAAGTAAAGACGAGGCATATATTGGAAGGATAGATATAATAAAAATGAGAATATAATAGCTTGCATACTCTAGGATGAGAAAGCTATAATAAAATAAAAAGAATAGTTCATATATAATGAGAAGTTAGATCAGATGCAACTGCAATGAGAACATTATGGTACAAGGGTACATGGGAAAGAAAAGTATAAAATAAAATATTAGCATACAAATATAGAATAACATGAAATGGGTTGACTTAAGATAAAAAGGGTTCAGTACCTCTCATGTGATATTTTGAAGGATGGATACAGCTATAAAATGTCAACTTAAACAATATGCCGTATATATGTTTAGAAGGTGATACAACTAAGCATCTTATATATGAATTTCTTGTCATTTTTCCACAAAGACTACTAGAAATGAGACATATGAATGATGAAAATACTCATCTCACTGAAACATGGCCAATGTTGAAAAAACAACAAAGACTATCTAATATAGGGAAGAAAAGGTTGAGGTAAAAGACAAACAAAGAAGTTTTATAAAACAGGACCTGCTCTATGGACATGCCCCCTTGCTCTATATCTCTAAGACTAAGACGAATTTGAACAGATTGACAATGTTTGGGAATATCCTTTCAGAGGAGATGGGGCAGGAAAGTTATGGTGACCTTTGCTTGGATGTCCATAGAATAATACCCCGGAAAAAGGCTTTTGGAGAATATTGATCTGGGTTTCACAGGGAAATCTCAAAGACGATAAGAAACTTTTTTCTGGCTTGGTTTACTCTCCTGAAATCCTCAGAATATGACAAGGGAGTAAAATAAAAACCTGTAATTCTTGAAATTTCAGATAGAGTTATCTCAAGGTATGGAGGAATAAATGTCTTTAATGGACAACCACTCAATTACAATCAAAATTACTATGACTCGATTTGAAGAACACAATAAATCAAGTTGAATAATATAACAAACCCTACTGTTGAGAATGGTCTAAAACTCACCCATTAAATCTAAGATATGAGGATACTACCACTCAATTTGAAAACCATAAGTAACTCAAGTTGAATAATGGAATAAACCTTAGAGTAGAGAACGACATTCACTGTTTTTCTAGATTGTTTAGTCAAAGTGATTCTATATATGTAGCCTCGATCCAATTGACCCATATTCCAATGAACATAACAAAATCCTATTCTTTGAATGTCTAGAATGTGTAAGAAATATGAAAGTGCAAAAGCGAATTTGCAGTCGCATATGGTATCAATTTTTCAAGGTATTTTTAAAGACATTTCAAGTACAATGCTTTTGCAATCCCAAATTACAATTTCCCTATCAACAAGCCAATTTTAGTTTAATTGTATGCATACATTGATCTTGAAACATAATGATCCACACAAACTTTCTTTTATGACCAAACCTCTGTTGAAAATTTTGCTAAGCATGTGAAGTAATATAAAATCAAGAAGAAATTCATGCTCGTTGGTATTATTTAAAATTGTTCATTTCCATAAAGAGAAAGGTAAAAGGTCATCCTAGGAAGGTACAAAATAATCCTAGGGGAAGCTAAACAGTCATTGATCCTATTATTTAAGAATAGATCTGTCATTGGGGGTGTTCAAGTTATGGTTATAACTATCATGTCTGACTCTCTTTAGTTAGTATTAGTATGTAACAGTTAATATAATAGTTAACTGAGAATGGCCTTATCAGGTGACATATTGAATCAGAAAGGAAACCCATGTAAGAATTTTTAAGCCAACGTTTCAGACTACATAAATATGAGTCCATCATCAAGGCGATCACTCAATCCTGTGATTGGGTTAAGGGATAATAATCCCCAAAGAGCATATAAATAGAAGATATTTGTTGGAATTCTTAGTGAGGTCGGCTGCTTAATTTTCTAATTCAAAATAGGCCGACGTATCACATGAGATTTCAATGCCTCTTAATTAGGTTAATAATTGGCTTCCACATCTCACTAAGCATCAGTCCTTCATCTCTGTTTAGCGTGTTGTTTCTTTTCTCGATTTCCAAAGCCTCCCTCATTCTTCTTCTATTATAGTGTTCTTCTCTGACAATTAACAAAGCTTTGTCCATGTAGATTTGATGAGCATTGGTGTGCGAGTGTTATGCTAAAGTAGATTTTTCTCTTCGATTGTGAAATATGTCTGCACTATGTTCGTTTAGTCGTACCTGTAATGAGCGTCCGGTTTCCTCGATATAGACCATTTCGCAAGAACAAGGTATTTCATACACCCCCTTCATTTGCCTAGGATCTATTTTTCTTTTGCTGTGTCCAGGAACCTCCTGATAGTGTTCGGAGGAGTCAACGCAACTGCAATGTTTTTTCTTTTTAATATTTTGGAAATCCAATCTGTTGTTCCCTTAATATATGGGAGAGTAACCTTTGGGATATTGAGATCTCTTTGTTGCGTAGCCCGAGATTTTTTTACGATTGTGTTTTTAATAAATTATTTATGGTATCCATTCTTCATGAAGACTTTTTCGAGGTGCTCAAGTTCTTGTCCTAGGTGCTCTATATCTCAGATTCTTTTTACTCTACATGCAAGAGTCTGGATCACACTGGCGTTCTGAACTGGGTGGTGGTGAGATTTGGCATGGAGGTATCTATCTATGCGGGTCTTCTTCCTATACACTTGATACCCTAATCTCCCATTTCCCTTTTTCGTGAGCAGCACATCAAGAAAGGAAAGATTCCCATCCTCCTCTATTTCCATCGTAAATTTGATATGCTGAGAAAGGTTATTTAGATGTGCCAAGAAATCTTCAAAATGAGCCTTCCCGTGTCGCCATTTCGAAAATATTTCATCAACGTATCTTTTCCATTCTTCTGGGGTGAGGGGGAAAGGACAATGAGAGAGATGAAGATGGACACTAATTAGATGGAATTTCATATCTGGTGTTACACCCATTTTAGCATGGGTGTGCCCTAGTTCAAAAGTGAGGTTGTTCTAGGTTGTTATGATATTTCAAATCAATTTTGAGTAGTCTTGCGGTCACCTACAGTTAAAGAAGAAAGGTTGTTCTAGGATATTATGACACTTCAAAGCAATTCCGAGCAGTATAACTATCACCTACAGTTAAAGCAATAGTTCTGGGCAGTCCTAATCTCCGATCTGAAGCAACCTACAACCACTACAATTTTAGGTGTTGTAATAAAACATGGAACAATTGAATATCGATAGCAAATAAGATGAAGAACTAGGGACTTATGGGAAGTTTTGGGTGCAATCAAAGAGGACCTAATGTTATCTACATCAAAATAGTCTTTAAGGAATCAAACAACAACAGTATTGGGTAGTAAAATTTCACCCACAGTCATGGTAAAGCACTTCCGAGCATAATGCATTTAGTTTTTTATTAAATAAGCATCAACCTTTGAATCTAAAAAAAGAGGAGATCTCATAGAGTAATAAAGTGCCCTGAACCTATTCGAGAAAGGCCACATTTGGGAGGTCGAGATAGTTGTAAAGACACTAAACTCAAACCTGATGCAAAATTTGATCATGTTTAAGCTTTCTTGTAGCCATAAAAGGGCAGTTCTGCTCCTAGAAACATCAACAGAAGGTTTCATTTCCAGGTCTAAGTGTGGGAAACATAAGGAAACAATCAAATAACCATTATTTTTTCTAAATCTGGCTAGATCTGTGTGAGGAACAACTGGATTAATGTGTCCCTGGGCATGCTGCAACAGTCAATTAATAAGTACCCATTTCTTGGTGTCAAATTAGCAATGACACTTTATCACTCAGTTCTGGGTATTTTTTCATCATATCGACATCAAAGGAGCAAGCTTGGGAATTATTTTCACTGCTATAAAGCATTCAAATGATCATTCTGAGGTAACCTAGGCCTGATTTGTTCATTGAGTAGCATGTAGACAACTGGTCTCTCATCTCTGGAAAGTTGTAGCATTATAAAGGAGGGGAAGCTAACACTCGGTTTTGGGAACTCTTTCATCCCAATACAACATCAACAATAGTATAGTGGTGACCAGCATATGTTTCAGAATCGTTATGGGTCTATTCATTGGATTTTAGAGAGCACTAAAAACAGAGTGATATAAAAAATAACCCATTCTGTCAATGATTTTAAAAAAACATACACCCATTAACTTCATCACTAAAATGATTTAAAAAAAACATACACCCCTGAGAAAATGATAAAATAAGATAAGCTTGTCAGTAAAAATACATAAACACAATGTCAGAATGACAAAATAACATAATCCATTGGTAAAAATAAAAACACATCCAATTCATTCAATAAATGCAAATGTTGTTATTACTAGTCATAATTGTGTTGGTATAGACATTTTCTTCCTGTAGATGGGATAGCACTTTGGGGTTCAATCTAGAGTCGTCCCTGAGCCAATAATATTGATCGTTTCAGACATCTCTAGACATATCCATGATGTGATGCACTTTCTTTGCAATGGGAGGCACTGGGATCATCATGTTTGATCTTTGGGAGGCAGTTGAACTTGATATTGCTAGTGTTTTGTGTTGAATACTCGGCTGCTTCCTATGCATAAAAATGAATTCATGAGATAAAATTGAATCTCTTACAATATGAAGCATCATTAATGCCAAAGCACGCAACCATGACCACCCTCTTACAGTCTCTCTCACCCAACAACGGCTACTCGATTTACTTCAAAATAACCATGGAATTCAGTCTATGTGTATTTTTCTCTTGGTAATTGGGGGACTTTTGTATTGGGTTACTGAAATTAAGTTGAAATGGAAATAGAAATGGAAATGCTGACGAGTGTGTAGTTTCTCGCTCATCCCAAGGTCGAATCTGGCAATGGCGGAAGTTGTATGGGAATTTTAGATCACTGGACTAGAAGAGCTGCATCGAGGGTTTTAAATTCACTACATAAAGGTGTTTGGAATCTATCGAGGAAGGAAGATCCTAAAAATATTAATGGAATTGGTAGTAAAGGGTTTCGATGAGGGGTTGAGCAAAGGATTCGTATCCTTGTGGCTATGATGTGGTCACATGTGCTCCCTTATGCAACTAATTTCTATGTTGGAAGTGGAAAAGCGGTTAAAGAAATGCCTCTTAGGAAATCTCCATGAGTGGAGGGATTTTCTTCATAAGTCTATCATGTATATTGGGACTGTAGATCATCTAAGATGGTTTTCTAGAAGTGAATCTATCCAACATTTCCAAAGGGTTTCCCCAATCTAAAGCAAAGAAAAATTTCCAAAGGTTTGCCTCTGAGTATGTGACTTTTCAAGAAAAGCATTTCTCATTATTTTGAAGGATGTAACAAACATGTTCTTTCATCCTTCAAGTGCAATCACTCAAAGGAATTTACAATATTTAAATGATGGATTTTTTAAAGCAAGCAAGCTTCACTACAATGTGGGTAAGCCACAACATTTGAATGATGGAGTTTTGAAAGCAAGCAAGCAAGCTACAAACATCATCTCTTTGTGGAGTATATTGCCATATTAAGGTAGGTACATCATAACAACATACATTTGATAAAAATAAAACACTATAATGAACATATTATAAGCTTTGGATTGAGGATTCCACTATATGATCTTATTGGGACAACCTTCTTGCGAAATGGCTATTTTTTATCAACTTAATTACAACATATGATCACCTTCATTTTCCATGGTATATTGCTTGAAAAGTGCTAAAACCTAGCCCTTGAAATTACCAAGGTTAGTATTCTTTATTTTATGTTGACAAAAGCATATGACAAAAGAAAGATTTAGAATAAAAATACCGAAATTCTAGGAGAAAAGCATATGATCCAATATTTATTATAATATTGATATTGAATTTTATAACATGCAACCCATGGGAACTTGCTTAACTAGCTTCAACTTCGGCAACATTGCACCACTAGTTAGGACATGATCATTATTCAGGTCCTTAACATTAGCATCCCAAACACATATAATGTTAGGACAATGTGCATCAAAATGAATCTACTAAAAAATTCCTGAGAATGTTAAAAGGCTTGGTAGAAGATCCCTAAACTAGCCACATTGACTCTTCATTCATATGAATATGTTATTTTGACATCATTCTTGGCAATTTATTTGACCCTTAGCACCAATTTGACAAACTATCATGAGCATGGCCAAGTGGCTTAGGCCATTGTGAATCAATGCAAAATTTGGGGACGACATCCTCTCCATACTGAATATCAAAGAAAACATGTAGCTTGGAAGCATTGAGTGGAATCTCATATGACTTCTCCATCCCTTCCCTGATAGAACCAACCTTGCACCACACCAGCACAAAATGAGGTTTTCCCATCTACAAAGAAAAACCCCACCCAACTCAGAAATATTACAACAACAATAAAAATTGATTGCAATGTCCAAGGGACTTACCTTGCCATGGTGGTCGCAAAATTCATAGAAGGCCATGGAGGCCTCTGACTTGGCATCTTTTCTCAACCCTCTTGTAATATTCAACAAACCAAATGCAAACTCCCCCCTCCTCATTGCAAGAGACCCACTATAGGCTGAGTTTCTATTATTTTGTTCACAATATCCTTCACTCTATCGGGTTTCTCTAGGTATGCTCTCACCATGCCTCCTATTTCTTATTGTTTGATGGGCCTCAAATCCCTAGACATTACGAAATTAATTTTAAAAAAAGTTTAATACCTAGACATTAAGGAGATTACTCACTGAGCACGATATTTTGATTTTGAGACAATTCATTTTTCTTACTCTATGTTTGAATGCATCACATTTCCATTGTCATTGTTGATATGTTGTCTCTCCATTTTTTTTCTCCTTTGGATTTGATGATAATTACGTTAAGCATAAATAGTTTAATAATTTAATGCCATGGGGTTGAATGCTAGAACTTGTTCAATTCCTTTTAAAAAGTGCGCCCAACCTTGGTGAATACCAATATGCAATTGCAAGGATGGGATTCTATTTTGATTCCATGCTATAGAAATATATAGGGCCTGTTGTTTCACCCTTAGGTTGCCTCTCCATTGGATTGCCATATGATAACATAACTGTGAAGGTTGCTGATGGGTAAGGTAGCCAATACATGCCACAGGGGTGGTCCACAGCCTCAAGTCCTTTTATACAAGGATGCCTTCCTTGCCATGAGTATACAATTAAATCATGGAGCCAAGCCTAGGTTAATTACATTCTGGGTGATTTTTACCATCATAGAGACATTCATGGTCTGATATCTCTCTTGTCTATTGGAGCTGCTGGTCCACTATAGTTGAGTTGCAAATTTTGGATGATGGATTAGCATTGATCGACAATCAATCCATCTTTTGGAAGGGGCTAATCCTAAGTATCAAGCCAACATAACCTTGAAAGGGGGATTTTGGGACATTACCTTGTGATCACTAGTTATTATAATGAAGCATCCCTTATTTAAATGCCTTTTTTATATGTAGTTGACATTGAAAAGGTGCCTTTCACCACTATTTATGCTTATTTTGAGGTTAATCTACCTTTGTTGATGGATTAATAAAGATTATTTTGTGGACGTGAATTCATTACTTTGAAGAAACCTTAGATTGATTGCTAAGTGGATAGCATTGAGGATTTTGAAGCCCGTAATGAACATTGCTTAATGGACAAGTTATCTTAATGATTATGTGGTGGTAGATGTATAGAAGATTCCTTTAAAGCCTAGGGTTTAGGTCTCCTCCACTAACCATGTACAAGGCCCTAAGGCCACAAGATCCAAACGCATAACACTATATAGATACCACTCAAAAATATTTCATGGTACTTTGAGGCAATGTTCATTGCTTTGAATTCCATAACAATTTCTTTAGGTCCAAAGGCATGGTATTCTTTCCTAGAACACCATTCCCAAGGCCCCAAGACACCTACATACTACTCAAAACAACTTGTTTCCACCGACACCCTAAATCATATGCTAATAATACACTTAAGAGGCCATGTGTGGTTGGTGGAGCCCACCTATTTAGCCTTGGATGGCTAGAAGATTCATTAGGGATTGAGGATAAAGTATTCATAAATCTTAGTAGAGGTTATCTTGGGGAATGTGGTAGAATGATCTTAGGTTTTGTGAGAAAAACTATGATCAATTCATGCAACATTTTCATCTTCCTCCAACAATGTGTACATTATGATGTTGATCTTTGTCCCGAGCATAATAATATTTGGTTGGCTCCTTCTCCTTTCATTTGGCTCCCTCGCATGACTATGGAAGAGAAGTCACTATAGGAGAGTTATGGTATTTACATGGTGTTTGGAAGTTTGGATCCTTTATAATACTCGAAGGGTTTGGTGTCATTGTTACTATGACAAAACAAATCTTTATGTTAGGCTCATTTATAATACTTCTTGAAGGGTTTGGTGTCATTATTACTATGAAAAACAAACATTTTTTGGAACATATGTCAAGTGCCTCCATGTGCAAGAGCTTGTCTTGCTTACTGATAATCCTCCGCTGCCAACTATTGTGCAAAATACTTGACCACCTATTAATTTTCTTCCTAGTCTGGGATCTGAAGTAGTTCTTTGAAATTTGAACCATTTTTTATGCCTATCAAAAATTGGATGAATTCGTTGACTTGTCAAATGCCTTCAAATATTATAATGATTTGAAGGATGACCTTCTACCTTTAAAAGTTCCTCCACTTGTCATAAATCTCATTAGAATCTTGTAGTAGAAAATTGTGGATTCACCAACATTAGAAGAGGAAATGAGATGATCATCAATAATTCTGAGAAGGTCATTGCAAATCTTGTTGATTTCATCCTCAACTTTGTGACAGTACTTCTTGATCTGTTTGAGAATAAGCTTAGTACCCTTTGTCTCTTCTTTCTGCTCAATGGAGGACATATATGCTATGTAATCACTCAAATGTCGTCGACAACAATTGAATGTGATTAGAGTCATTTAGGTGATATTAGTATGTCACTCATATGTGATTACATAAATTTAGGTGCCATTAGCATCAATCAGTGTCTGGAAGTATTATCACATGCATCATCATCATGGACATCAACATTGCTGTCATCATCATCATCAATGTCATATGGTACATCAACATCATCCTCGTTTTCATCGTCATCGTCACCATCAAGTACATCATCAACAAAATCATCATCATCATTGTTATTATGGTAATTCATATGGCATTAGTGTTCATAATCACTCATCACCATTAGGATTCATGTCATGTAATTGTTAGGGTCGTTTAGATGTCGTTACAGTGATATGAACCGTTACACCAAAACCTCGAGATGTTAGTGAAGGCCGCCCACTAGGATCTTAACATCCCACCACGCTCCGCAGTCCAGACTCTGGGCTGGATGTGCGCCCGTACGGTGGTGTCCCCTTTGTGCCGTACGAGCCCCGGGCGAACACTGCAATGCCGGCGTTTCCACCCGCTCTATGACTTGAACCTTGGTGGAGGATCTGATACCAAATGATATGAACCGTTACACCAAAACCTCGAGATGTTAGTGAAGGCCGCCCACTAGGATCTTAACATACAGTCATTTTGGTGATAGTAGGGTCATTTAGATGTTGTTACAGACATTTAGGTGCCATTAGGATCAATCATGATCTAGAAGTGCTACCACATGCATAATAATTATTTACATTTACATCATCATCAAGATCATCATCATCCTCGTCAGAGTCATCAAGTACAACATTGTCATCATCAATATAATTGTGATAATAATGAGCAAGGAACCCTATTTCCTTGTAAGGATGGATGATATAGTCTTATAATTATCAAATCATATCCATAAGCTCCATCATAATTATAATAATGCATCATCATCATCATGTTGTTAGGGTCAATCAGATTCCATTAGGGTCTATCAAATGTTGTTGGTGAAAATCAAATGCCATTAGAGAAATTTAGGTGACATTAAGGTAATTTAACCCACATTAGGAACAATTGAGATCCAAAAGTGCAATGATTATGGTAATTTAGGTGCCACTACGATAAATAAAGATCCATAAGTACTATCACATGAATCATGATCATTGACATTGATAGCGTCGCTATCATAACCTTCATCATCAACACCATACATGAGTAGATAAACATCATCATTGGCATCTGATCATATATCATCATGATCATAGTCATTCATCTCAACCTCATTATTATCATCATAATCATCATCATCAACATCCTTTCCATCATGCATCATCAACATGATCATCCTCATGCTTTTACGGTGAGTCAAGTTTCAGTAGGGTCACTCAAATGTTGTTAGGGATAGTCAGATGCGATTAGGGTCATCTAGGGGATATTATGGTCACTCTGATGCAATTACGGTGAATTATGATTCCATTAGGACCAACCAATATCAAATAATGCTATAATAACCTGGATCATCATTATTGGCATTGACATCACCGTCACCATCAACATCCTATTAAATATTGTATAAATCATCATTGCCATATTTATAATTGTTGATATATGCATCATCATGTCGTTGGGCACACTATAATGTCTTTATGGGCCATAGGATTTCTTAGGTTTATTTACGATTAATTAGGGTCTCTCAGTTTCCAAAATGGCCATTTAGGTGCTACTTCTGTCAACATGCCTAGCATTATCCCTGGCACAACATTGGAGTTTTCTTGGCACTTTTTTCTAGCGCAATTCCTTTCAAACTTCTTGGAGCAATTCCAGGCACTATGCCTGGCGATATGCTTGGCTCTATACCTGGCGCTATATCGGGAATTTTTTCGGGTGCAATTCATGGTGTAATTCCTTTCAGAATTCTTGGCGTAATTCCTTTCAAAATTCCTGGCGCAATCACTTACTCTATACCTGACACTATTTTGGACATTATTTTGGAGGCTATTCTAGTCATTAAATGGGATGTTATTATGGACGTTAATTGGGATGCTAATTGGGATGCTAATTGGGACTCTAATTGGGACGTTAATTGGGATGCTAATTGGGACGCTAATTGGGACATTAATTGGGTTGCTAATTAGCATCCCAATTAACGTCTACTTTAAAAAAAGGATGCAAATAACACCATTAAAAGCGCCATCTCGTGGAAAAGCGTCCACTTTGTACAAAAAATGATCAAAAATACACTAAAAGTGATAATGAATGCTAAAAAGGGAGCTAAAACAGACGCTAATTCCAGGATTTGTTCTAGTGAGGGAAGCTTCAAATCCTAAATTCCTAGAAGCAAAGAAAACGAGAGCAGAAGTAATGTTGCTCAATAAGACCACCTCTGTATTACATGCGAGTTTCCTTTTATAATAAAGGACCTACTTATTTAAATAATATTCTCTAATACACTTTAATAAAAAACTTATGCTAAGCTTATTAACTGATCCCCTATTTATACTATGGGTTGCAAAGAAGGCTAGCTTCTTTCTGTCCCAATTCCTCCCTATTTAGATCTAGAAGCATCCCTGCTTCCATGAGAAGATGAGGAAACAAACGTTGCACCATCTCAGATGTCATCCACTTTGCTTGAGCTAGAGTTTTTTCGCCGCGTTCCAGGAGGTAGGAGGTGTAAGCCCAGTAGGAGGATGGACGATGTTGAATGGTCTTAGTGGTACCAAAGTGGCCTCCACATGCAAATGCATGAGCTTCTTTAATGAGAATCAGACGATCGTCGGAGTGTGGGACACATAGCAGATTTATTTTGTAGAGCCACCCATCACGGATGGTGTAGTCCAAGAATGGATTTTGATTGATGCATGTAGGGTCCTCTAATATATGGAGCACTGGAAGGGGTGTCTTGTTGAGCAGATCTGTCATCTTGTTAGAGGTTCTTTTCTTGTATCTAATAACCAGATGGAAATACTGAAGGTAGGATGCCCATTTAATATCCCTTTGTTCTTCTATCTTGGACTGTGAATTAATGAAAATCAGTGGATGGTGGTATGTATGTAGAATAGTCTCCTTTCCCAACAGATAATGGCTCCATTTCGTGAGAGCTTGCACTAGGCTGTAGAATTCCTTGTCATAGGTGTTATACTTTCTCTTAGCATCTGAAAGAGATTATCAGTAGTAAACAACAAGATGTCCTCCATGTTTAAGGACTGCGCCAATAGCATATTGTGAGGAATCTGAATCAATCTCAAATGGTTGAGAGAGGTCTAGAAAACGCCATACTGAGGAAGAATAGAGAGCTTCCTTGAGATGAACAAAGTGGCTGGTGGCTTCTTTATTCCAAACAAAGGTGGAATTGCTATTGGAAATCTCATGCAACGGATGAGTAATATGAGAGAAACGTAGAACAAACTTACAATAAAAATTTATGCCACCGAGGAAGATTTTTAATTCATTGGTCGAAGAAGGTTTTGGCCACTGTTTCAATGCTTTAATGCAGGAAGGACCAAGTTGAATAGCTTCTGAGTCGACAAGAAATCCCAAGCAAGTAATTGAGCACTAGCCAAAATATGGATTCTTTTCTTTAACTTGCAACTTGTGTTCTATGAGTATTTCGAGAACTTGACCAACACATTGAAAGTGGGTTTCCCATAACTTAATGAATATTAGAAGGTCATCTAAGTAGACAATCACAATGCGACCCAAGTGCTTCCTCAAAATATCATTGATGAGCCTCATGAAGGTGTCGAGTGCATTAGTTAGTCGAAAAGGCATGACCTTCCATTCAAAAAGAATGAATTTGGTCTTCAATGTTGTCTTCCACACATCTGATGGGTTCATTTGAACCTGATGGTATCATGTTGTCAAATCCAACTTAGTGAACCCTTTAGCACCTTGTAGGGTGTCAATCAACTCCTCAATCCGAGGTAGGGGGTAGCATTTCTTCACCATGGCCTTGTTAAGGGCCCAATATTCTATGACAAGGCGCATTTCTAGGGTGTCTTTCTTGGGGATTACGAAGGCTTGGGAAGCACAAGGAGAAGATGAGGGTTGAATATGTCCTGATTTGATTAGTTCAGTCAATTGCTTTTCAATTTCCTCTATTTCTCATAGAGCAAGGTAGTATGTAGGTGTGTTGGGTAAAGTAGCGCTTGGGATGAGGTTAATAGAATGGTCTACGTGGCAATAGGGAGGGGGGGTCCAGTAGGGGGTTGGAATACATCGAAAAATTCTTGGAGGAGAGGAGACATGGATTTTGGGATGGGATGAGTGGTGTTGTTTGGTTGAATGGGGCGAACTAGACAAAGAGATACACACTAGTTGAGATGGACATGAGGGATTTTTTCTTTTGTTGGATTGGCTTTGGGTGGGGTTGTTGTGAGGATATAGGTGTGGCCATCCTTGGTAAGTTTATTTTGGCGATATTTGGTTGTATAAATGGAATTTCATTGGTCCTAGTAAGAGAGGCCGAGAAGTAAGTCAGCACAATCTAATGGTGATACATCACAGAGTGCAAGGTCTTTAAATTAACTGATGGAAAATGTTAACAAGCGATGATGAGAAACCAATAGATGAGAACCATCATTTTGGACCCATATTAGATGATATGGTTTTGGGTGAGGAGTGGTGGGTAGATGGAGGTGCTGCACTAGCTCTTGTGAAACCAAATTTTTCTGGCTGTCGTTGTCCATGATGAGCCAGGCCAAGGAATATTTGATTTGGCAATTATGAGTAAAGAGGGGTAGGGTAGATGAGTTCGAATATTCATATTTCATCAATATCAATGAGGGATATACTTCAATAGGATTCTTAAGAGAAACCTCATCAATGTCATCTATAGGTTAGGATGGAGTATATTTTGTGTAGAGAGTTTTGTTGGTCTTGAGATATTTTAAAATGCGACAATCTGAAGTGTTGTGGGAATTAGTCTTGTGGAAGGAACACCACTGTGTATTGGCATTTTGGTTGGTAGGATGGGTGGAGGAAAAGAGAGATGAAGTATTGGGTGTGGGAGTTTGTGAATCAGAGGGATTCTTGTTGGGATGGGATTGAGGAGTACGACCCTGAGGAGCTATCTTCCTTTCGACTGCCAATGCTCTTTGAAAAGCTTTATCTAATGTAGAATTTTCAAATTACTGAACTTCTCTACGAAATTGAACCAATAACCCATAATTAAATTTAAGGATTAATACCTCTTTTGGGTTTGGAATGTGGAGCAACAGTCAAATCTTGGAGAAGTATTCGATATAGGCTGGTACCCCTTGTGTAGTTAGTTGGCAGAGCTGGTTCCATCAAATCCATAAAGACTGAAGATACCCAGGTGGGTAAAAACGGTCTCTCAATGCTTCACACAATTGAGCCCAAGTACTGATCGATTGAGAAGAAGAAGAAGACTCTGCTAAGGCTCCAATGTCTATTACCACGGTGGTCTTTTCCTGCTTTGTGTCTCACCAAGTTTTAGCAAGTCCTTCCAATTGTAACGCTACAATATGTAGCTTTCTCTCTTCAGTAAGGCCTGTACAAGTCCTGAAATAGGTGGAAAGGATGCAGATCCATGGATCCACAGCCTCTCCATTAGTTTGTCCAATGAACATAGGGAGCTGGAACCGACTATCTAACTGGAATGGATCTGTGTTGGTGTGTTGTTGCATCGTCATTAACTCATTGAGAGCAGATGCGAGGTCCTGGAATGGATTAGAGGCATTTGAATCAGAATCAATGGCCAGTGGATCTCTTCTAGGAGGCAGCTTGTGGATTATGAAGGATTGGAGGCCAAAATTATTCTTTTGAGATAAATCTGGCTTATGCTCTGTGTTGAGTACAGAGGGTGCAATGCACTAGGGGTTGTGAGCTTAAGAAACAAAGTCTTTACTAGAGGGAGAGATCTATGGGCATGAACATTTGTGAATCTCCTCTCTATGGTGGAGATCTGTGAGTGCCTGGGGAAATATCTATTAATCCACCGTCAACTGTGGGAAACCTTGAGAAGAGAAACCTTGAGAAGGGTGTGAGATATATGAAAATCCTAAAAAACTCAGAAAAAAATATAAAAAAATAAAAGATATTTGAAAACCTTACTACAGATATTTCTCTTCTGTTACTTCTCCTTAAGATCTCAGAGCTCTGATACCAATTGATCTTCCATTCGAGGAGATATATCCCCTTCTCACATAGATCTGTACATATTGGGTGGCTCAAATAGGGCGCAATGCCTAGGCATAGCCCCTCTTTGTTTTCTAGGAAGATCTTCTTAAAATGGTGGCCGTTAGGTATCTTGGATAGCTCACGGGCTAGGTTAACGCGCTTAGGTGGAGGTGTTCCAAGAGATGGATTCACAACACAGAAAGGAGGGAGAGGATGAATGTTGCGCGTGGAGGAAGGGCGTGATGCTGAGCGTGGAGGAAGGGAATGTTGTTGAGCGTGGAGGAAGGGTGTGATGTTGAGCGTGGAGGAAGGGAATTTTGTTGAGCGTGGAGGAAGGGCGTGATGTTGGGAGTGGGTGTAGGTCAATGAAGGTAGGGTGAATGTTAGGCATAGAGGCAGTGTAAGGATGGGCTTGATGAATGTGTACAGGTTGGGCGTGAAGAGGGCATGAGTGCTGGGCCTGAAAGGAGATCCAAGGATCCACAAAAATGGAAGGGGATACACCTGCAGACCGATGGTCGGAAGAGAGGATTCACCAGGAGTTGATCATGCAGGAGGGAAGCTTCAAATTCTAAATTCCTAGAAGAAAAGAAAATGAGAGCAGAAGTAACTTTGCTCAATAATCCTACCTTTGTGTTAGATGAGAGGTTCCTTTTATAATAAAGGACCTACTTATTTACATAATATGCTCTAATACACTTTAATAAAAAAATTAGGCTAAGCTTATTACCTAATCACCTATTTCTACTATGGGTTGAAAAAAGGCTAGCTTCTTTGTGGCCCACTCTTGGAATTTTGGATGCATAGGATTAAAATTTTAATTGATTCCTTTTCGATGAAATATTTTCAACATATTTGTAGAGAAAATATTTATCTGGCAAACAGTTTATCAATGAAAGCTTTCCAACTCTAGGAGGGTTTTATTTTTGTTGAGGAATATATTGGAGAGACTTGTGTTTCTATGGAAACTTTTCCACTATACTTCATATAACTCAACTCTTCAATTTTGGTTGATTTTTTATCAGATTGGTGTTTGTCATTTCTCCAATTTTGTTAGAACTCAATTCTCAAATCACATGAGATTTTTTTTCTTTGCAAAGGATTTGGCGATCTATAATTTTTGTTTGAGTTATATTTTTTATCAGGGGATCTCTTCAAGTGAGGGTCTCTTCATGTTTTTTGGTCTTTGGTTATATACTATATTTTTTATGGACCTTTCTCGTTGCTTTCAGCTGAGATCTCTAGCTCATTTTTTGCAAGATCCTTAGCTTTATCTTTGTCTTTTCAGATGGTAAGACTGGTAGGGGATATGTTTTGTGTCAATCTTATTTGTATAGTGATCTGAATTATCGCTTTTACTTATACTTTAATAAAAATTATAGCTCCTTTATTATCCTATACAAATATTAGCTATCAATATATTGCTTTCTTGATGCATTTTAAAAATCAATACATTCACCTATAATTTGTGAAAGGGCAAAAATGGTTGATTTATTTAAGAAAATTTTTTCACAGGAAAACAACATCGGTTACTCGGTAAAATTGTTGGTTGTGGAGCCTGATCTTCCTGATTAAGAGATGTTGATTCAGCCGTGTTTGTACCCTAGTTTTATATTTTGTGTAGGTGGACTGCACACTCATCCTAGCATGGGGTGTGGGGGGGGATAAAATAAATTTTTGTGTTGGTTGTTCGCCAATAGTTTATGGGCTCATGGTATTGGGTAGCTCGTAGAATTTTTTCATGCTAATTCCCCTTTAAAAGGAAGACATTGTAATACAGCTATGTAATATATTGTAGCATTGTAAAGATCTCTGTGATTGTCTAAGAGAGACTGAGAGAGAGTGAAGATGAAGTTGCAGCGGATGTGTTGTAGGTTGTATCCCATCATTTGTTGGATAGTATAATAATAAGGATTGACAATTTTTGTATGGATGTATCCTATCTTGGGTAAGCCACATTATATTGTTGGCTCTCTTGCATTTTTTTTATGTGATTTATATTTGCATCTTGTTTATTGTTATTGCTCAATCTTGTTTTTTTAACAGAAAACATCATTGATTACCCAATCTCACAAATGTATAATTGAGTTTGAACATTTTGTCTAGAGAAAACATCAATGATTTCCCAAAATAGATTGTGGCGACTTTTCTAATA
Organism: Larix kaempferi; assembly: GCA_027924585.1. Taxonomy (NCBI): domain Eukaryota; kingdom Viridiplantae; phylum Streptophyta; class Pinopsida; order Pinales; family Pinaceae; genus Larix; species Larix kaempferi. The sequence continues at coordinate 99,390 of BSBM01000122.1, forward strand.
AGTTAAAACTCTAAGTTGTAATATCTCTTACCTTTTTCTCTTCTTTTTGTTATCAAATTAAAAAAAAATGGATTTGTTTGGAAAAAGTGAAAGACGAGGCAATTACTCATGATATATGAATATGGGAACCCAATCGCACGAGGAAACATGTGATCATAAGAGAGTAGGACAACATAATACATAAAAAAATCAATGGATAGTCTAACACATGATTTTCAATTTAATGGAAATGGATTGAATGCATTAAACAAAAGAAATAAAAAGAAACGAATAACAACTCGAAAACAAAAAAAGAATCAAATAAAATATTGGGAGTCTTTATGGGAATGATCAGCAATATATACAATTAGAAAATGAGGTTCCAAATCTAATGGCAAGTTCTTATTAGTCTCTCTCGAGCCGCAAGGACTATATAAACTGTTTAGTGAAAAATGTATTAATCTTAAATAGGTTCTTAGGTCATTTAATCTAAGCTAGAAAAGTTAGAAAAGTTTGTGTTCTGATCAATTGATCATTTGAAATATTTATTTTACCTCTTTTTGAGATGATCTAGTCCACAAAGGGTTTTACCTCTGTGCTATGGAATGGGCTAAACTCTAGACCGAATGCACTTTTGTTGGCGATTTTCACTGGAATCTGGCGAATGGGAAATTGCTGAAACTGCAATTTGGGTTGTTTGAATTGCAATTTTGGTTGCAGGAATGGCTTCAGCGACCTCGATTACCCCTGGGGCATCCCAATTATGCAATTCTAGCAACCCAAAACTGTCATTTAAACAATTTCAACCGGATTTTCGCCTGAAAAATCGCCAGATTCTTGGTGCATTCGATCTAGAGTTTAGCTCACTCTTTGTGCTGTTCCTACCAACATTCCCAACCCTTTCCACATAGCTTGCTTGACTTAGCATAGCTTGCATGTTGTACACATCTTTTCCATCGTTTCATTTAACGTCGATAAATGCTTTAAGTAATATAATTGGAGTGAAGTCTTTAAAGAAAAATGTTAATGGCAGTCATGCCGATTTATAATTTTTTGTTACATAGTTCTTCAAGAATTTATGGCCTAAACAATTGGAGCAAACATAACATGGAATTAATCATGGCAAATTAAAAAGTTAAAAATCTAATTTATTTGTATAAAAACAAATTAATAGTTATTTTAAACAAAGATTATAAAAATCTAAATCAATAATTATTTTAACAAAGGCTACACAACCCAAAGGTTGATATATGACTTATGAAAAGCTCCAAAATATAGAGTTGTTTTGTTTTGAGCTTGGTGCATCCACATATATAGGTGGTCTCAAGATATGAATGTAAGGCAACAACCATCATACTATAGTCACGCAAGTTGAACGACGCCCTACTATGTAGATTATCGATATGACAACGCTTCAAGGGGACGAAGATCCACGTGACTCAAACGACTCTAATATGGAAAATGGACATAACACCGGCAACGATGGTGATAATAATTCAATGCAAAGATCTTTTACATAATAAAAAGTTAAATTTATACACCTTTCAATTCTCAAGATCTCTAACAATCATGTTTGTTAACAGAATTGTATAAAGTGTACAAGTGTCTGGCCTTATTGAATCTTAGTCCTAGTTTAAAAGTTTAAATATTAAGTATCAAACTTGGATATAATATTACAAAATTATTGTATTTATTTTTTTCTTTTTCAATAATATAATTAATTAGTATACTTTTGAAGTAAAGAAATGAAATGGTGAAGAGAAAGTAAAATGAAATGTATGTTAATTTGTCATACGAGAAAGTATACACATGTGAGTAAAACATTAAAGGGTTAGGTAGTGATAAAATTTGACTCTAATTATATTGGCAATAAACATTGGTATTTTCATTTGGTAGGGGAGTGCAAGGATTAAGGGTTGCAACTTTAAGTGTGAAAGGGATAGAGAATGAAGACATGTCTCTTATTTTTTTTCAAAGTTAGACATATAAAGTGTTTTTCATATTTTTATAGCATTCGAAGGAGAAGGATGGTGCAATTCGCATTCCTCCTAATGTTGTAGTGTGTGGCATTGTTGTAAAGGTCAAGCCTTTGTTAAAATTCAATATGCTAAGACAGAAAATAGCAGCATTACATTCCATTTCACAATAATAGCATATACAGGATCACTGAAGAAACAACAAGCATAGCATAAACACAAGAGACAGAGATTTATCCTGGGAAACCCTCATGGGGTAGAAAACCCAGCAAAGCTTCCTCAATATAGATGACCAGCAATATACAAAGATGCAAACCCTGAGCATAAGCTCCTTCTCCTCCATAGCAGACCTCTCCTCCACAAATGCGCCTTTCTCAAGTGAGTGAGTGTGTATAATGAGGAACATACCTCCTCTATTTATACACTACACTGACATGTATTTTACACAAGTACATGTAGGCTCGTATTTAACCAATGGGTTAAATACCCCACTACAACTAACTGGGCCGACCCCTCTAGGGTGGTCTAATAACCCTTTGACCCACATAACACATACAGGGCCGACCCCCAATAGGGAAGTCTAATAACCCAAGTTACCACATTCCGACGGAGGAATAAACATCTCCGGATATACAATAAGATCTTCACGGAGGAATGAAACATCTCCGGAATAATAAAGTACAAATATAATATTCTTTGAAGTTACAATATCTCAACACTCCCCCTTAACGAGAAGGATATTATAACAACATCTGCAAGGAATCATCATACATGATACATCTATAAATCACTGGAAGCTTTCTCAACATCATCAGTAACTCAAGCAGTTACTGGAACATCACTGTCAACATCAATCATCAACATCACGATCTTTAGCATCGTCTTCATACGATCAGCAGCATCGTCATCACACGATCAGCAGCATCATCATCACACGATCAGCAGCATCGTCATCACACGATCAGCAGCATCGTCATCACACGATCAGCAGCATCGTCATCACACGATCAACAGCATCGTCATCACACGATCAGCAGCATCGTCATCACATGATTAGCAGCATCGTCATCACACGATCAGCAACATCGTCATCACACGATCAGCAGCATCGTCATCACACGATCAGCAGCATCGTCATCACACGATCAGCAGCATCGTCATCACACGATCAGCAGCATCGTCATCACACGATTAGCAGCATCGTCATCACACGATCAGCACCATCGTCATCACACGATCAGCACCATCGTCATCACACGATCAGCAGCATCGTCATCACACGATCAGCAGCATCGTCATCACACGATCAGCAGCATCGTCATCACATGATCAGCAGCATCGTCATCACACGATCAGCAGCATCGTCATCACACGATCAGCAGTATCGTCATCACATGATTAGCAGCATCATCATCGCATGATCAGCAGCATCGTCATCACACGATCAGCAGCATCGTCATCACACGATCAGCAGCATCGTCATCACAGCGATACATCATCAATACAATCTCTTTCTCGGAGACCATTCGTCTACGGATCAATTTCAGGGACCGAAGTCCGGGGATGATACAATCCCCATCACGTACATTTTGAACTATCAGTTCCGGGATGATGCAATCCCCATCACGTACATTTTGAACTATCAGTTCCGGGATGATGCAATCCCCTTCACGTACATTTTGAACTATCAGTTCTGGGATGATGCAATCCCCATCACGTACATTTTGAACTATCAGTTCCGGGATGATGCAATCCCCATCACGTACATTTTGACCTATCAGTTCCGGGATGATGCAATCCCCATCACGTACATTTTGAACTATCAGTTCCGGGATGATGCAATCCCCATCACGTACATTTTGAACTATCAGTTCCGGGATGATGCAATCCCCATCACGTACATTTTGAACTATTAGTTTGGGATGATGCAATCCCCATCACGTACATTTTGAACTATCAGTTCCGGGATGATGCAATCCCCATCACGTACATTTTGAACTATCAGTTCCGGGATGATACAATCCCCATCACGTACATTTTGAACTATCAGTTCCGGGATGATGCAATCCCCATCACGTACATTTTGAACTATCAGTTCCGGGATGATGCAATCCCCATCACGTACATTTTGAACTATCAGTTCTGGGATGATGCAATCCCCATCACGTACATTTTGAACTATCAGTTCTGGGATGATGCAATCTCCATCACATACATTTTGAACTATCAGTTCAGGGACGATGCAGTCCTATCCTCTATTCTCGGAGACCTCACGTCTACGGCTCTCTTTAGGACTGAGAGTCCAGGGATGATCCAATCCCCTCAAGTCCATCAAGGACTTCATTCTCGGAGACCTCACGTCTACGGCTCTCTTTAGGACTGAAAGTCCAGGGATGATCCAATCCCCTCAAGTCCACCAAAGACTTCATTCTCGGAGACCTCACGTCTACGGCTCTCTTTAGGACTGAAATTCCAGGGATGATCCAATCCCCTCAAGTCCACTAAGACTTCATTCTCGGAGACCTCACGTCTACGGCTCTCTTTAGGACTGAAAGTCCAGGGATGATCCAATCCCCTCAACTGTCCACTAAGGACTTCATTCTCGGAGACCTTACGTCTACGGCTCTCTTTAGGACTGAAAGTCCAGGGATGATCCAATCCCCTCAAGTCCACCAAGGACTTCATTCTCGGAGACCTCACGTCTACGGCTCTCTTTAGGACTGAAAGTCCAGGGATGATCCAATCCCCTCAAGTCCACCAAGGACTTCATTCTCGGAGACCTCACGTCTACGGCTCTCTTTAGGACTGAAAGTCCAGGGATGATCCAATCCCCTCAACTGTCCACTAAGGACTTCATTCTCGGAGACCTTACGTCTACGGCTCTCTTTAGGACTGAAAGTCCAGGGATGATCCAATCCCCTTCTGTATTCTCATCTATACAAGAGCAGTTATCACATTAGCATGTATTCTCACCAATACATCAAAACATGTATACATCACACCAAAACATGTATACATCACAACTAGCATGTATTCTTACTAACACATCAAAACATGTATACATCACATCTAGCATGTATTCTTACTAATACATCTAACATCAAAACATGTATACATCACAACTAGCATGTATCAAAACATGTATACATCACAACTAACATGTATTCTTACTAATACATCAAAACATGTATACATCACATCTAGCATGTATTCTTACTAATACATCTAACATCAAAACATGTATACATCACAACTAGCATGTATTCTTACTAATACATCAAAACATGTATACATCACATCTAGCATGTATTCTTACTAATACATCTAACATCAAAACATGTATACATCACAACTAGCATGTATAAGTAAAGCTAAGTATTCTAAGTATAAGAGTCCTAAATCTAAATAATTCTAAGTAACTGGGTGTAGAGAACAGGTTACCTCATCAACGACCTTGTTGTTCGATGAGACAATCTCATCAGTAGTGACTATACTACTCCCCCTTTCGAGGAGGGTCCTTTTAAACTACACCAAGCTTGTCTCGGAAGTATTCAAACTTCACTCGAGACAGAGGTTTGGTTGGTAACTTCTTCACTTGACGTAGAGGTTTGGTTAGTACAACGGTAACCTGTTACAAATTCAAACTTTTAGAGTTCCTTTCTGCATCATATCTTGTTAGTTCCCTATGTTCTTTGACTTATCATGGAACACTAGATTCTATGTCATATTGATACAACTCTAATTATCACATAGGATCTCAGTTGGTTCTATCTCTAAGTCAAACAATCCTAAAGCCAAACTTCTTCACAACTAGCAGAGCAAGCAGCCATATATTCCGCTTGTGCTGAGAGCCACACTAGACTGCTTCCAGCTAAACCACGAGATCATGGCTAAACCCAGACAATAACATCCTCTCGATGTGTTCTTCTTGTCTGATACACTTCCTGCCCAATCAGAATCTGAATAGCCATCTGAAGTCATGATCTTCAAGATATCATAGATCAAATTCTATCGTGTCCTTTATGTGCCTCATCACATACTTTGCAACTATCAGGTAAACACATCTAGTTTCCACTAGATACTAACTCAAGGTGTTCATAACAAAGCATATATCTAACCTAGTATATGTTAGATATATCAAAGACCCAATAATTTGACTGTACAGAGTTATATCCACTAACTCTGATGAGTTATCCCCTAACAGCTTCAAGTTGGAATCCATAAGAGTGGCCATTCCAACACCTCAAGTCATATTTCTCATCATACTTTCCCTGGTTGAGAAATATTCCTTCTGAGCCTTGCCATACTTCCAGACCTAGGAAGTAAAGCATCAATTTGAGATCTTTCATTTTTCATTTCTGCATTGAATGATCTTCTGCATATCTATCTGTGCCATCTCTCGTTAGATGGGTCTACTGATATGAGCCTCAATATCATTCGAACTCTGTGGTGAGTTCCTTCTTGCATCCATGTCATATGTGTATCATATTCAACCTTGTAGCAAAGGTTGAGATCCACATCACCCATGGTGATCATTAAGCTTATCAATTTATTATCGATCCTAGGTACCTATACAGAACCTGATTCATACTTCTTCTTTAATTACACCATACTTGGAGCAAACATCTTGTCGTGATTCTCTTCCCCTTTCTAAGAGAATCTTCTAGCCATGAGCCTTGATTTGTAAATCTTCTTGTTTGAACATCCACCACTTGTACGGTGTCCATCATTCTTCATGACCTTTCCTACAAATCAAAATTAAGTACATGATTAGTAATACTTCATAATCATCAAAAGATAACCTATTATGCATACAGATATCATTTACATAGTGATGCAACTATTTTGACCAATACTTTGGCACAACACTTTCCCATATCCTGTATGCATACAGTGGCTATCTAGATGCCTTCCATCTCTACCAGAACATACTATCGAGAGTGTGCACAACTCTCAGCATGTCAGCAAAGAGGTTTCATTCTAGACAAGCAACAATGGAATGTTTGTCCAAACATATGCAGATTAGTTGTATACTGTTCAATGCTCTATGAATGTTTACACTCAGCATTATATAAATATGCATACAACCTATTACAGGCAATATCATTACTATTTCAAATAGCAACTCAAATACTTATCTTTTATGTTTGTATGACTGCCTCCCGCTTGATCTTCTGTATGTCTTTTGAACTTCTATTCATTCTGTACCATTGTGCATGCTCAAGAGTCATCCTCATACACAAACATACACTCATTAGTATATTCTAAATGCTATCAAAACATTATAGTACTAAATAATCTTGAAAATGTATAGTCATGATTATAGTTAATAAACATTAGTATTCAAGATTTCAGGGAAGTCTTCTTTTACTCATGCATATCATTGATAAAAGATATAATATGCATAATCCCTTGATTACTAACTTTATGAATAAGCATAACCAATCATTCCAAGTATACTTATATAAGGGATCCTAACACAAGGTAAGATTCATGGGAAACATACCTGGATTAGTATACCTACTTGGTTATGTACAACATACCTCGTAAGTAGAACAAAGATTATGGATGAGTCTTTGTCTTCATGTTTTCATGGTCATGGAGCCTGATTTGTCTTTTGTGATGTACCTGTATCTTGTTAGCAGACAACATCAACCTCACACAACACCATAATGCATTAGTACAATCATAAGTGTCAATACCCTAACCAATGAATATCTTCTATCATGCATTCATAATTTTGTTAAGGTGATACAACAAATCTAAAATCAAGATTGTACTAACTGTAATAACATGAAGACAAACATACCATAAACTTAATCATGAACAAATCTCAAAACATACCTCGATGAGTCATACCTATCGAGATCGCTTGTAATCTCCTTATGTAAAGCCTTAGCCTCATCTCCCTCTGAACATGAACTCCTTCACTTATGTAGGTGACCAATCCATCTTTTTCTAGGATTAACCCTATCCACTTGATTTGCGAGAACTGGACCTGGAGCTGGATATGGGTTTGTCAGAGAAACCCTAAAAATTCAAACTTTGAATTTCAAACTTTCGAAAGGATAGAGATATGCGCCTTGATGAGCTGATCAAACTGATATATTCAGAATTTGAAAACTGCAAAGTTTTACTCCTCAATTTTGCCTTTGAAACTTTCGGATTCACTGGACGTGACCCTGAACTGGGGTTTGATGAAGCCCACTCTTTTGCCCCATCAAAAAGTTTGATCCAAAGCTCTAAGCTTCTATTTTTCTGAGGAGCTTCCAGTCGTGGTCACAGATTTAAAAAATTCCCATTTTTACAGAAGCCCTAATTTTCCGCTTTTCTGATCAAAGTCCCGAACTAGGGTCTAATCAAGCCCGGCCTTCTGCCCAACCAAAAATTCTGATCTTGGTCTCTAAATTTCTATTTTGATGAGTAGCATCCAGCCGTGGTCTCCGATTACAAAAATTCCAACTTTCTTCAAAGCCCTAAATTCCGGAAGCCATGAATGAAGGTACCAAAAAATAATTCTGTTTTGACAGAAATATGTACCTGATTGTTTCTGGTGTAACTCCGAAATTTTTGATCCACAGGGTCTGAAAAGTTTTTCTGAGATAGCCTGACCTGTTAGCTTTCCATCCTGACAGGTCTGACCTCAATTGGATGTTATGAGAGAGAGTTATGCCAAATGTCGCAACGTGACCTGTTTTGGGAAAATACAGGAGAGCGAACTTGTACGGCGTGCCACGTGTCACTGTTTGACCTTCGGCCTCTGAAAACGTTTTCTGAGATATCTCGGCCTGTTATCTTTCCATCCTGACAGGTATGACCTCAATTGGATTCTCTGAGAGAGAGTTATGCCAAGTGTCGCAACGTGACCTGTTTATGAGATAATACAGGAGAGTGAACTTGTACGGCGTGCCACGTGTCACTGGTTCAACTTCGGCCTCTGAAAAAGTTTTTTGAGATAGTACAGTCTGTTTAATACCTGTCACTTTTCACGAAATTTAATTTGAAGCTTCCTAGCCCAAGTTATGACCTTTTTCCCAAGGTCACCTGATTTTGACTCAGATCTGGAAGAGGCAGAAACCCTATATTGTACAGATCATAAATCACAAATTAAAACGAATTAGAGGTTGTCCTTTGGACACAAGGTACCTGGAGATTTTATCTTCGTCCTGTGACAATTTCAGATCCGAAAAATTCGCCAAAACGGATTTATAGCGAAAGTGCTACGATGACTGGTTTTTGCTATGTAAAACCCTAACCTTCAAATTGTCGTAAGTAAAGCAAGTGTCTTTAGTGCCATACCTTGTCTTCCTTCAGGTTAGCTCTGATACCATGTTAAAATTCAATATGCTAAGACAGAAAATAGCAGCATTACATTCCATTTCACAATAATAGCATATACAGGATCACTGAAGAAACAACAAGCATAGCATAAACACAAGAGACAGAGATTTATCCTGGGAAACCCTCATGGGGTAGAAAACCCAGCAAAGCTTCCTCAATATAGATGACCAGCAATATACAAAGATGCAAACCCTGAGCATAAGCTCCTTCTCCTTCATAGCAGACCTCTCCTCCACAAATGCGCCTTTCTCAAGTGAGTGAGTGTGTATAATGAGGAACATACCTCCTCTATTTATACACTACACTGACATGTATTTTACACAAGTACATGTAGGCTCGTATTTAACCAATGGGTTAAATACCCCACTACAACTAACTGGGCCGACCCCTCTAGGGTGGTCTAATAACCCTTTGACCCACATAACACATACAGGGCCGACCCCCAATAGGGAAGTCTAATAACCCGAGTTACCACATTCCGACGGAGGAATAAACATCTCCGGATATACAATAAGATCTTCACGGAGGAATGAAACATCTCCGGAATAATAAAGTACAAATATAATATTCTTTGAAGTTACAATATCTCAACAGCCTTGACATTCATTGTTACCAGTGTTAATGGTTGACCTTGTTAATGTCAATCCTTGGGATTTATGGATAGTCAATGCCCAAGCCATCTTGAGGGGGATTTGTTTCGTGTTACTTTGATTTATGGGTGGAATTGATATGTGTTTTGGTTGAGATTGGTCCCGTGGAGGCCCAATGTAATTATCAAATGCCATGGAAACATAGGATGGTAACATAGGAGGGATAGATCTAGGTTTGTATACAATTTGCATGACCACTCTGAGTGCGCCTTTTACTAATCTTGATTGGACCCATAAATTGCAAGATAACATTACTTGCATCCCTACACATAGGAATATTTGTTTTTTGTAGATGATGGTCATCATTTCATTGTGCGTTTGAATCATTGGTGAAATCTACAATAGATCGTGCAATAGGCATAGCCAATGCTTGGAGCATGTATTTGCTATGATTGTTTGTTGCAAAGAGATGGATTGATGTGTCTAATCTCAAATGCTCCTCTATTAACAAGAATCTATTAGTCCTATATGAGAGGAGGCTCTGGTCTTCCAAGGTTGGTGTAGCATTGTGGATGTTTGTCAATAGCTACCGAAAATGAAGTTGGCCGACATCAATACCCCTTTGAAGGAACCATTAATAGCAAGATAGAATTACTGTGCATCTGAACATTGGTGAAATCTACGACAAATTGTGGAATAGGAATAGGAAATGCTTGTAGCATGTATTTTTTATTATTGTTTGCAATATTGTTTGTTGCAAAGAGATGGATTGATGTGTCAAACCTTGAATGCTCCTTTGTTGATAAGAATCTATTATTCCTAGATAAGAGGATTCTCCGGTCTTCCAAGGTTGGTGCAGCACTGTGGACGTTTGTCAATAGCTTCCAAAAATGAAGTTGGGCAACATCAGTACCCCTTTGATGAAAAATTGTTTCCAAAATGATTATAGTGGTCAAGTATGTCCATAAACACTTCCCTATAGTTTCTCCTGCATATATAGGTTTTTGCATTACAGGTGGGAGTTGGCCCAAATAAATGACAAGAATTATTGACTGGTTGTCGAATGAGTAATTTTTCTTTTTCTTTTTTTTTCGGGGGGGGACACTCATGCAAGCAACTCTCAAGCTGCACGAACAATTTAGGCCCTATTAAGCTCATCTCATCAATGAGAATGGATTAAATATGCTTCATCTCTTCTTGCAACACTGATAGGTCTTGTCCATGTAAAGGATTCATGTCCTTTATAGGAATTCAAAGCCCTACATGTATGGTGGTTGCATGTATGTTAAATGATGCAACTCCAATACACGAAAAGAGTAGTAGTGGGATTTGGCCATAGGTTGCTTAAGAAGATAGTGCCTTTTTTATGGTGCTTATAAGGTAGGATTTACCTAAGCTTGCATTGCCTTGGATGATCATCCTTAATGGCTCTTTATGTCCTTGTACTTGTGAATGTTGTCGGACTATGTCAAATGAAAGTTGTTGATTGTGAGATAATGTATTTGTGGAAGTAAGCAAAGGATTGTTATCTTGTATTATTTCCTCACTCCTTCGGTTGTAGTCAATGTAGTTTGGTGCAGTCTCTAGTGTATTTGTTGATACTTCTAGATGATTCCATGTATGGTTGGTGTCAAAATAGCGTAGACCAACCATGTCAAGCTCAATAATGTGGCTATTACCTATAGGGTCTAATCTTCACAAAACTTGTCATTCATTCATATCCATGGTGGGATGTATGTTCTGATTGGTATCCTCATCTCCAGATGTTGTTTCATCGGGAGTGGGTGTAGGGATGCGATCAACATGCCATGCATAGTAGGTATTTCATATGCTCTCCCAGTTTGACAAAATTTCATGTTTTGTAAGGCTATGTCTTTAGTGAAGGAACAAAAGGGATTATATAATAGCAGTTCACTCTAACGGAATTCAAGAAAGGCATTGGAATCTTTGGCTAGAATTGAAGTAAATCATCGTCATACATGAAAAATTGCAAAAATGACTCTCTTCTTCCACTTTTCAATTTTGCATCCTTGGTTATATGGGAATTGTTGTAAATATAACATTTGTTCATAAATATTTGATCAATTCTTTCAAACATTAATTTCTAAGTGTTATAAAGGAAAAAAATTCAAAATTTCAAGAAAATATATTATGAATAAGAAGTTAAGAATGTTAGTGATTAGAACCTATTTTGATTCATGGTGAAAAGGACTTAATAAAAATTAGAAAGAGGAAAGATCCTTATATAAAGGATCAAAATAGCCCAGCCGAATAAAAAATCCATTGAGATTTTGTTTTGATTCCCTTTTTTAAATCAATAAATATAGGATTAAGGCTTACTATATTTGACATTGAGCAACAACTTATAATTTGGTATTCATCTCAGGCATTGGAAATGTATTAATAATACTATTTATAAATATATAAATATAAAAAGTATGAAATTTTTTTGTCTTTAGAATTTAAGTTTCTATTAAAAAGTTTATAAGTATGTTTGTTAACATTGAGCAACAACTTATAATTTGGTATTCATCTCAGGCATTGGAAATGTATTAATAATACTATTTATAAATATATAAATATAAAAAGTATGAAATTTTTTTGTCTTTAGAATTTAAGTTTCTATTAAAAAGTTTATAAGTATGTTTGTTATTGATAATTTATTTTTAATTGTATTAAATTTTATTAAATTTTAATAGTGACTTAGTAAATGTCTTTTTTATAAAAATATTTTTATATTTTATTTTGAAATAGAAATCTAAAATATATATATAATATAATGAGTTATATTTATAATATAGTTAAAATAAATATTTTTACTTATAACTTTTTTTCAATAATAATTTAAAAATATCACAAAAAATCACTACTATTTATATTAATAAAAAATTAATAAAAATTAATAAATACAAAACCTTAAAATCAACCATATAAAATAAAATTTATATAATATATCACTTCATTATGATGATGATGATGATCTTCTTTAATGTCCACTAAGACAAAATTTGGTCTATCAGACCTCAAGAGAAACTACAAAACAAAAATTATTTGATTAGTTTTAAAATATTATTCCTATGCTCAAGAATCTTAAAGAGGAGTGTCCCTAGCTCGCCATAGTTTTGAGTTAGAAGGTTAGAGAGGTCACTGTTGGAGCAAAGATTATGGAACTGTGATCTAATGTGGGTGTAGGAAAGGCATTCTAAGAGAAAGTGATTTTCATCTTCAATGCTCATAGACTCGCAAAGGTGGCAGATCCTTTAGCCTACGATGTTTTAGGGGTTTTCCAGCACCCTGTTTCACTATGAAGCTCATGAGAGTTCGTTCAAATCTTGGCAATATTAATTTTTTTTCTTTGATTTCAAAAAGATAGAAAGATAATTTTGATCCTTAAGATTAGGGTTGATGATTTCTTTATAATATTGTAGTTTTTTTTTAACCTCTAAATCTTCCTTGCAATACATTTTCTTTTTGAAAGTAGAAGTAATAATATTTTTAACATTACGATATTTTGCAAAGTGGTAGTTTTGTCAATCCCCCAATAATTTAAACAAATGGTGGCATGTTTAAGCCCACCTTACTTGAGGCTTAGGTGGTTTTGAATCAAATTAAAAACAATTTTAAGTAGCCAATGATCTCTTCTATGAAATAAGAAAAGTATTTATAAATGCGGTTATTAGAATGTAATATGGGACATAAATTTGGTTGTTAGAATTTAATATGTCACGTAGGCTATGTGTATCGTCTTCAATGTGTAAATGTCCAGGACATTTACACATAGTGATCGCGAAGAATAATGCATGTCATAAAAATATTAATAAATAGTGAAAACACTTTCTTATAATTCGGAAGCGTGGTGTGCATAGTGAATTGTTAGATACATCCTGAAAACACTATCTTATAATGGATACATAGGATTCGAAAAGGTTCACCGGAATAGGCTCACAAGGAGTGGCTCCTCGTAGGCCCGTGATCCATAGACTTTGTCCCCTGAGAAAGGTGTAATAATAATAATTTCTATTGAATATAAAAATATCTTAATGTGAATCTAATGTTTAAAATAAAATATATCCAAAAAAAGAGGTCACATAAAATTAACAACTAAAGATCCAATAAATATTGAAATGGTAGACAATGTTAATACAAAAATGTAAAACCGTTAAATTTATTCCACATTTAAGTTATTATTAAACGTAAAATGAAATTCGGTTAGAAAAATATATGTTTTTAGTTTAAAAAAAAAACATAATTTTATTTATGTTTTCATAAACAGAAACAATTACATTTGTATGTGTTTATCAGCATGTTATAAATATTTTTTGCATTGTTTTTGTGTGTCCTTTCACTACAATAGATCACTTGTCAAAATTTAATGTGCACTAACTTCAACCTTCCAAAAAAGTGATGCATATCAGATTTATATAGTTTTTGTATATCAAATTTAAGGCATTTTTTCCCCAAAACATCAGTTATGTCACAAGGCACTCATTTTAATATAATGTTTCGTCCTCATAAAAAATGGTGTTTCCATAGAACGTTTCTTCGATGATCCATCTCCAAGGTTCTAACTGCAACCCTTCTTTTGATAGCATGTTAGCTTCATGGTTTTTTCCCTATAAACATGTGTAAAGAGGAGTGACCCTTCTTTTGATAGCATGTTAGCTTCATGGTTTTTCCCTATAAACATGTGTAAAGAGGAGTGTGGTGAATGCTTCTCTAATTCTTTGAATCTCATCATATATCGTTCTCAAAGTAAAATGTTTCAAATTGCATAGTCCCTTTATCCATGGTATCACCATAAGAGAATCACCATATATTTGTATATTTTTTGCTCCAAACTCTTTGTCCAGAATGAGTGTTAATTTAAGTGCCATGAATTAAGCTTCCTTGTTTGTTCCCCTTTCAAAAGCTTGTTTTATACGTGTAGTAACATATTTTTTGTAGGTATATAATTCTTCCTCCTTCACTAATCTGTGAATGATAACGTGAAGCTCCATCAAAGAAATCCCAACATTTTGATTTGTCAATATCTACTTCTCATGCCTATCTTGTAGCTTTAATTATTGATTTTTGTGGGAAACTCATCATAATGCTCATCCCTTGGGTTGCACATTGTATAGATAAAATATATTTTTCCTCAAACAGTGTTGTGTTTCTTGCTATCCACACATCCCATCCACAACAATTGAGAGTGCTTTTACACTGTCATAATATTTGTTATTAATCCAACCTTTTATACTTTCTTCAATAGATACACTTATCCATGCTACATTGATTCTAGTACGCTTCCTCATCTCCTTCCAGTCCTCCTTCATGTATTCACAAGTGACTAGTATATGATATGATGTTTCTTCTTCATTCTTGCACATTGCACACCTCCCAAGGCCTTGTTTGGCTCTCCTTTAACACATGTCCCATGTCAGAATTTTGTTGTTTAGTGCCATCCACATAAAGATTCAATATTTATGTGGAATTTTACGTTTCCACAATGTCCCCACCACCACTGTGGTTCCTCTGCAGGATAATATTTGCATAACACCTTATATCCAATTTTTGCCACATATCGTCCCTTGGATGGGTTCTTAGACCAAAGGAGTTCATGCTCTTCATCCTTTATCCTTTAATGGATTGTGAATGGATTACACACAATGATTTTATATATTGGTCCCACTCTACATTTTCATTTCCACTCTATCAACATTATTCCAAGCATGTTTGCATTTTGTTGTATGCTCGTAGTCTACCACCTGATATAACTGATATAGGCCCTTATCCCTAAGTGATTGGATCAAATTTATTGAAATCCTAAAAAAATCCCCACATTTGATCCAAGGATCTTCTCCCAATGTTACATTATTTCCTCTACCTACTTTCCAGAGAAGCCATCTTCCCACCAATCGAAAGCTAAAACTATAGATTTCCATACTATTGAGGTGTTTTGATTATATTTTGGACTTCTTCTAACCCATTACTGTATAATATCTAGGTCAATGTATTTCTTCTTAAGAACATGGCTCCACATCCCATCAACTGTCAATAAATGCCATACACACTTTGTAGTTAATGCCCTTACAAATAGTGATAGATCCTCAATTTCCATTCCTCCCTATCTTTGGGAAGCACTACTCTTCCCAATTTAATAAGTGCTATGCCTGGCTTCTCCTTGTCTCATGACGAAAAGACTCTTGAGCTCATGTGTCTGATTTTTTCTTTCACATAGTTTGGAATTTGAAACAATGAGAACCATTATACCATAATTGCTTCTACAACTAATTTTATCAGTGTTAGCCTTCCTCCTTTAGTTAGCTAGTGATTATACTAGGAATTTATTCTTTTTTATTCCCTTACTATGAGCCAATCCCAATCCCTCATTCCATAATTGTTTGGTTTTATATAAAATCCCAAGTATTTTAATCCCTCTTTTATATGAATTTTTTTTAAAGGATAACATCATGCAAAGAAATTCAAATCTTCTTCATTGCTTTTCATCTGAGAGATAGTTGATTTTTCAAAGCTTATCCTCATCCCAGTTGTTGTGTATAATACAAATCCATAATTTCCTTAAGCTTGGTCGCATCCCTTTTGGATCCATCACATAATATAAGTATATCATCCACAAATAGTATATGTGTCAACTAAATGGATCTCATACCATCCTTATTCCTTTAAATGTGCATGATCTTTTGGCTTCTAACAGAACATTGCTCATTCCCTCTTCTAATATAGAAACACCAATGGTGATAATGGACTTCCATACCTTAATCCCCTTCCTGGCCCAAATAATGAAGAAGAAGATTTGTTAATTAAGATTGAAAAAGATACCAAGGATATACAATTCATTATCCAATTTATAAATGGTATATGTATGCCCAGGTGTGTCATCGTCATTCTTAAATATATCTAGAGGACCCTATCATAGGATTCTGAAACATTAATCCTAACAACCATTGTTGAGAGCTTTTTTTACTTGATAATGTGCAATCCTTCTTGTGCAATTCCAACTGCCTCATGAATTTGTCTACCTTGAATAAACCCAAACTATTCATTAGAAATTGCCTTTGATAACAATCTTTTAACTCTTTTGGATATGACCTTTTCAATTCTCTTATATATACTGTTATAGAGTGATATAGGTCTGTACTCTTGAAAGGTTGTTGGTTTATCATTTTTTGCTATCAATGCGATAAAGGTGGCATTGAAGGCCACTAAATTTTTCCCAAGGTTTTGGAAACCTCAACAACTAACAACAAATCATCTTCAATGTTATTGAGGTATCCAATAAAGAATTCTATTGGCTACCCATCAGGGCCAAGGATTTTATCTTTTTCAAACGAATACAACACCTCCTCAAGCTCCCCTTTTGTGATGTACTCCATTAACCTATGATTACCTTTTTTTGTGACAAAGGATGGGAAGAAGGTAGTCGTCTTTACCACTTCAACAATAGTTATTCTACTTTCTTCCTTGTAGAAATCTCTAAAGTGATCCACTCCCTCCTTATCCATATCCTCGAAAATTTTTGCATCGGTTCAAGAATTGTTCTTCTTCAAGCTCCAACAAGTATATGCATTCCTTCTCTGATTTGCATATTTATGAAAATAACTAGTGTTCTCATCCCCTAAAGAGAACCATAAGGTTCTAGCTTTCAATCTCCATGCAACCTCCTTATCATCCAACAAATTTCTGCACTTGTATTCCAACTTTTTGACTTGTTCCTTATAATTCTTACCTGGAAAACCAACCAACTCCTTGTCTATAGGTCCTCTAAACCTGCTTTGGTTTTTTCCAATGTGTGTTCATCATGTTTCTTCTTATCATGCGGCCATTTAATATTTTCTTCTTTAATTTTCTTTAATTTTTATTCAAATTGTATCACTACAGATTCCATTTGTGAATAAACAAATAAAGACCATAATCCCTTAACCAAATTGACAACTCTTTCATCATCAAGCCATGATGGATTAAAATTAAATGGGTGAGAAGGTTTTTTGTTTGTAGAAACCATCTCCATTAATATGGGCATATGATCAGAATCTCCTCCCATTGTTACCCATTGACTTAAACTTAAATTCTCATTCAAGAATGATTCATAAATCGGGAAGCGGTCAATCCTCTTTGTTATCCTTTCCTCCCCTATTCTTTTATTAGACCATGTTGGCTTTAATTCCGCAGGTTCGATATCTAATAGCACAACCTCCTCCTATCTAGATATGAAGAAGTCTATTAAATTGTCCTCTTGTGCATCTGTTCCATGGACTTCTGATCTCCCTAAAGATAAATTTAAATCCATTCCTACTATTGCTAAGTATTTTTCGAACAATTCCATTATGAAAATATTTTCCCAATAAATTTGTTTATTAGCATATGGTCCATATAAATTCAAAGCTGTGATTTCTTTACCTAGTTCAATTGAGTGGAGAACTATTCCCAAACTTGATACACATTACCATGTTTTAGTGCTTGTTCCAACATTATTTCTTTCCAACCTTGAAATCAACCCCCCATATCTTCCTCTGTCATCGATAAAGGAGAAAACCGATCCCCCCAACAATCTCTATAATTTCGAAACAATATTTGATCTATCACCCATTGTTTCTTGAATAATTAGATATCGAGCCTATGTATGTCAACTAATCTCTTCAAGGCCAATCTTTTAAAGGGATGCCCCAACCCTCTGAAGTTAAATGAAAGGTATATTATGGGGCCATATTTACAAGGCAATATGCTATAAGAGCCATTTCCAAGGTTTATTGTTTTTCGGATTTTGTTTCAGTATGTACCCTATCTTGAGAAATTGTAAATTGAGATTTCCTATCCCGTCTAGGATTTTTATATTTCTTAATCCCCTTCTACACTCCGGTAAGGCCTACTCTACCTTCTTTCTTTAATCTTAGATTGTACTTATAATATCATTTAATAAAGTAAAATATCTATCCAAACTTAAATGAATCACATTTATTGAATTATCCTCTATTAATATTGTTCCACAAACCATAACATTCAATTTCCCATTGATGGTAAGCGAATCGCTTTCTTTTTCTTGTACACTTTTATTAGATACAGTATCAAACTTAAATGAATCACATTTATTGAATTATCCTCTATTAATATTGTTCCTCAAACCATAACATTCAATTTCCCATTGATTGTAAGTGAATCCCTTTCTTTTCCTTGTACACTTTTCTTAGATACAGTATCATCCTATATAGTCCTCATTTCTAACCCTAACTTCCTATTATTTAAAGTGATAGATGCGGTGAGATTATCATTGAAAAATATATGTTATAAACGAGATCACAAAATATTCCCTAAGATTTGTTTTTGTCTTACACATCTTAATTGAAATATTCCACTATCTAGGAAATCAAATAGCTAATTAAACTTTCCACATTTTAATAAAATATTCCACTATATAGGAAATCAAATAGTTAATTAAAGGCTCCACTATTAAGAAGATTTGATAGACTCGGAATCCACAATATATGGTTGATATTGACATGTTAGGTAATAGTAATATAAAAACAATACAAATATACTAGCCAAGTGGAGTTTTGTTGTGAAACGGTATTCTATATAAAAAAAAAAAAAAAAAAATGATGACATGTCTTTAAAAAGTAAAATAAATTTATTTTTTTGAAAATTGAATAGATATAGGAAGATATTGTTTGTGGAGTTTTGTCGTAAAACGCTATTTTTTGAAAATTGAATAGATATAGGAAGATATTGTTTGTAGAGTTTTGTTGTAAAACGCTATTTTTTGAAAATTGAATAGATATAGGAAGATATTGTTTGTGGAGTTTTATTGTAAAACGCTATTCTATTAAAAAAAAAATATGACATATTTAATATATATATATATATTTTTATAAAATTTATTATTTTTTTGAGAATTGAATGGAGATACGAAGATAATGTTCTATGAGAGAGGTTCATTTCAAGAACCCAAAGTTAAATGCCATTTATGAAAATTACATATATTATAAGGAAATATATTATGAGAATTAGTTTTATGTCAACTACATTTTTGAATGGAATATTTTTTTTTTAAATGTTATTTTGTTTAATAAGATTTAAATTACAAAATTTTATTTATAGATTGATTTTGATATATTTTAAAATCATTTATAAGTCATTTATATTAAATAGGTTAATTTCTAAAATAGAGAAAACATATATAAGAGTAGTATAAATATGTAGTAAAATTTATATATTTATTAGAAATAAGATATATAATTTCTTGATGATGATGGTGGTGGTGGTGGTTAACGTTCATTGAAATGAAAATTAGTCTTTTAGACCTTACGAAAAAATATAAGATATAAATTATTTAACTTGTTTTAAAGTATTACAAAAAACTTAAAAAGAAGCGTCCCTAACTCACCATAGTTTTGAGGAGTTAGAAGGTAAGTAATGTTAGTATTGGAGCAAAGATTATGGAACTCAAATCTAATGTGGGTGTAGGCAGGACATTCTAAGAGAAAGTGATTTTCATCCTCAACACTCGTAGACTCGCAAAGATGGAAAATATTTTTGGCCCACAATGTTTTAGGGGTTGTCCGACATCTAGTTTCACTATGAAGCTCATGGGAGTTTGTTCTAATCTTAGCAATGTTTATTTTTTTCTTTGGACTCATTAAAACAAAAAGATATTTTTGATCCTCTAGATTAGGGTTAATGATCTCTTTATAGTACCATAATTTTCTTTTAACCTGTGGATCCTTCTTGCACCACATTTTCTCTTTAAACTTATAAGTAATAATATTTTTAATGTTATTGATATTTTGCAAAGTGGCAGTTTCATCAATCCCCCAATGATTTGACCAAGTCGTGGCAACTTTATGTCACTTGCGTTTGAGCCACGGGTGGTTTTGGCTGGATTTAAGAGCATTTTTAGGAAGCTGATGGTCTCTTATATTGTTTAACTTGTGCTTGTACAATAGATAGCTAATCGTAGCCATGATTTCAATGGGGGAGATCCCCACTTATAAGAGAATATGTTATAAGGTTTTATTGCTCTTAATTTTAAGATTATAAGTAATAAATCACTTATGGATTTGCTCAAATTTTCTCCACGGTTCTATGGAAATGTTGTGCAACCCCACGCATCACATTCATATAAGTTAACGGGAGTGACAAGTGTTTTAAAGAGGGATTTATTCCTATCCCACTTTACAAGGTTTGTTGATTTACAGTTGCTTTTAAGATCGAAGTAGGCTTTCGACCCTCCATTAATCCTCTTCCCAATGCAATAGTTCCAATTAATCTTGTAATGGAAGTCAATTCCAAAGATATTTATAAGAACTCACTATCTCTAGGTTTATATTTTCATATACAAAATTATCATAAGTGCCCTTACTGGATTTGATAATCATGACTTTTGTTTTGTTAGTGTTTACAATCATACCCATATTGGAGCATAAATCCTTGAGAATTCTTAACTTCTTTTCGAGGTCAAAGGGTCACCTTTCCATAAGAACGATATCATTAGTGTAGAGAAGAAGCATGATGCTTTTTCCTGCTAAGGTCGTGCCAACACATCCTGCTTCTTCTAAAGAATCTTCTAGCTTATCATTGTAAATGCCAAAAATGGCAGGGGAGAGGGGGAAACCTTGCTTAACTCCAATGTTATAGTTAACATCTTGAGGCCATCCCTCAATGTTTTTGAAGTTAGCAACGACGTTCTCATATAACCTTATTGCCACATCCCTCGGCTCGAAAGGAACCTTTTAGTCTTTTAATCTATATTGCATAGGTTATTTATAGGCATTGTATCAAAATATTTTCTAAAGTCCTGGAAATAACACAAAATATTGGATTTATTATTACGACGCTCCTCCACAATGATTCTAAGCATAACAAGATGGTATGTGGTTGAGTGATGCCTTCTAAAGCCTTCCTGGCTTTTAGACCGTTTTCCTTTGCTTTCTAGCCATGTGCTAATCTTCTTTTCCAAAATAATATCGTAAAACTTGACTAAAGAGGACTAATCATAATGGTTTCATAATTAAAGGGGTTATCTTTATCACCGCTTTTAAAAATAGGGACTATAAGACTCTGAGTCCAAAGCTTAGGGAATCCATGCTTGACTGTTGGACTAAAAAGATTGTTACAAGGAAAACTTACTTTGTTGCAAGGAAAACTGGAATGTTATCCATGATTCCTAAAACTTTTTAGAATAAGAGTTACACTCCTTCAAAGAAATCTTACTATTTCCTTATTCATTTCATAAATTTCAAAAATTTCATAATAAAATAAAGCCTCTAAAAATATCATTTCATTTATTTTAAAACAATAACAATTTATATTCATCAAACAAAGATTAAATATTAAATTAATAAAATCTTAATTTTAACTAAACAATCAATTTTAATTTCTATTCGTCGAACAAAGATTAAATATGTAATTATAAAATCTTAATTTTAATCGAACACTCAATTTTATGAAATCTCTTTATTCCACATAAACTAACCCTCATCCATGTTTTAAAAACAAATACTGAAAAATGTATACAAATAAATATTGTGTTCTCATATATTATAGTTTAAAAAATAAATATATTTAAAAATTTCCATTTCAATTTATTATACAAAAGAGCTCTAACCATATAAATCTTTGACGTGTGAAATCTCCTTTAACCTCTTAACATAGCCATGTTGGAATTCCTATCAAATATTTGTCGCACTAAAACTTTGACCATACTTGAAATTCCTATCATGATACGTGTACATAAAATTCATAATAAGACTAATTAGTGATCAAATTTGAAGATGGGTCAATTTCAATTGTAACGGCATTTAATATTTGAAGGACAATATAAATAATTGTATTTCAATATGACCAATATAGATTAATTAAATTTTTTTCCAAAAAATGTAAAAAAAAAAATATTATTTATCTATTTTTTTACAATCTTAAACAATTGAGAATTCTTTTTTTTGCTTGAATTTTTCTAACTTATAGGAGTGGTCTATGGTTTGAGAAACCACAACCCAAGGGAATCTAAGTTGTCAAAATCACCTGGGGATTACACTTGTCCTAGACTGCACCAACCTCAACTTGACTAGGTTTTTGGGTGTCGCCTCCCAACTAAGTCACCCCTAAGTGGAATTGAACTCGGGTCGCCTTGCTCGCGAAACCCACACCTTAACTGAGTGAGCTAGTGGGAATTGACATGGAATTGAGCACTCCTTAATATCTACATGAAAAATCGTATATTTTCAATAAAACCTAATTTGAATACCTTAATTTGACATATATGTAACATTAATTTTACGGTTCATTAAAACAACAACTATTCTGTTGTATTTTTCTTGGTTGGAGCACACTTCATTATACAGAAAAACTACTTAGATTATGCAATAACCATATTGGGTCATCTACATAATCTTATGCATAGTTCAAGACATTGTAACTAGATATAGTCTTAAAATAAAAACTAGAACCATGAGAAAATTACTTACTATTAACTATGTACAAAAGGAAGCCACTAAGCAAAACAAAGCTATAATAAACCTACAATGAAAAAATACATATAAAACCAACCAAAAACATAATTCAAACCAGAGATAGGGCAGCCATTCAAGCCCGAGAGATGTAAGAATGATGGGCATTGGGTGCCTAAGAAGAAATAATACATAGCTCAGAAAACATTAAAAAAAATCCTCGATACCAAGCAAGTTAGCAACGCTAGCATCACAGGGGTTGGGCCATCAAATTTTGTTGTTCAACACTTGTCACGACAACATACAGGTATGGGATGGAGGGGAAATGGAATCAATCCTAAGTCAACTTGAGCCTTGCAACTCGCTACATGTTTGAGTTTCGACAATCTGCCTTTTAAATTGAACCAGAGCACCAAAAGGAGTTTGTTAATGGCTTGATTTGAGAAAATTCTAGATGTGAGAAATTAAGAGCTCGAATCTCTTAAATTTGTTGTGTTTTGTACAAATCCATGATTCAACGAATTCACAGTCACTAGCATGAAATTTAATTTATTTAATGAAAATAATTAATGGATTTACCCCTATGTCAAAACCGTTTTCAATGTTGATATGGGCCATAGTCTACCCTCCTTATTATCTTACCAAAAGGCATGAGAATGAGGAAAAAGACTTAAAATTATGGACCTCACCTTCAAAGAGTGCCTTACAATCACATTGGTAAGGAGTGATATGAAGCTCACATTGGTAAGGAGTGATATGAATCTCACAACAATCCAACGTATTAAATCTGAGTTTATAGCATCAATTAAAGACTTATATGGTAAATTTAATAGAAGACTTAATTATAGTTGTCTCTTACTCTTTGCGTCATGACACATTTGATATTTTATGGTTGTCTCTGCGCCGTGACGCAATTTATATTATAAGGTAAGGATGCGCATCCATAATAATCCTTAGTTATGACTATGATATGAGGATTTAAATAGAAGAGGATGTAAAGCCATGCAATTTTTATACATATTTTGGTGGCGAGCGCTGAAGACAAATGTGGTGAGAAACAACATATGTTTGGAAGGACAGAGGGAGATTACATCATGATCATGCCACCTATCAAATTGAAGACTATTCTTGATGAAAAATTGTTTTTATTTTATTTTATTTTATTATATTAATTTAACCATTGTGGTGCTTTGGTCCAATTTTTTTTTCTAATTCATTATTTCTCCATATCATGTTCCCAATGCCACCTCTCTATATCAATACATAAATCGACCTTTAAGTGGTTTCTGGTCCTAGTTGCATGCCATTCAGTGTTGTTAAGAGTTGTCATGAGTCCATGACATTCATGCAAGAAATGAAGTCTTATAGAGGAGGACTCATCAAATTGGCCATTTGAATTTCATTTCAATGGAAAATGAGTGGACATTGGTAGGCAGGTTCACATAGATAGTAAGAACAAAGTTTAGAGCTCATTCTGGGCCTAGTAATAGATTAGTAGTGGTTCTTTATTGTTACAACCATAATTGCTAACATATTGTCACACCTTAGATCTCACCCAGAAATAATTCAGGAGTCAAAGTCAAATCTCGATCACTCGCAGTCATCACTCGTCATCTTGCACTAGAAATTTCAACATAAAAATTGAAATTATATGTATGCTTAATTTCAAATATTGCCTTTATAAAAAAATGTTGATATAAATTATGTCCTTAATTAGAAAAGTAAGATACTTAAAATTCACAATTGTTTTAGTAAAATTTTAACGTTACACTTATATAGGAAAGGTTCAAATTTGAAGGCTGAGCCTAACCCACTCACCATGTTCGAATTTACTATCAAGTCGATTTTAAAATTCCTATCACACTAAATTCCCATGCTTGAATTTCGTATTGGATTCATGCTTAAATATTGTATCGGACATTTGTCAAATTTCTGAAAGGGAAAGACTTTAGTATACGATTAAATTACTCCGACAAAGCATGGCCGCGGCGGCACGTTGTCGGTATGTCGGACCACATCATCGATTAAGCCGCCCCGTCGTGCCTTCCCGAGCCAGAAAACGCGTATATTCAATCAGGTAAAGGACAAAACCCTAACGAGTAACGAGTAGCATTCATATTATGTCGATAAGTTTGTTCCAACGGATAGACTGCGGCGTTCAGTAGACTGCTGTTCTTTCCAGATTCTCACGCTGCTATATTTATGTAGGTAATTAGTTGTAGCCAATGATGGCGTTGAAGCCATGTACTGGGACTAATTTGGGAGTCTCTCAAGATGCCCATAAAGGTCGCCTGCTTTCCTGGATCTGTTTAGCGGTCCTCTGTCTCGGATGGATAGATAAATGTTCTGTAAACGCGTGCAGCTTTCACAGGTTCTGGCTCTGCTCTGATCATTCAGTTTATCCCCGATTCACTACCATCGTACGTTGTTCAGGGATTTGCAGATTCTGTTGTTTTTTGCCGTCCTGTCAACATTAATTCTGTTGCAGATCTTGATCAGCAAGCTGCCCGCTCAGTTTAGGGTTACAGCGCTAGGGTTCTTCGTCCGATTCATTCTTTAAGATCTTTAGGGTTCGTAGCTACGAAATGCATTCTCAAGAGGCCTGAGAGGAGAGAATACATGAAACCTCCTTGCGGGGATTTGCTCTTTCCTTGGCCGAGAGCAGCATGCAGTGGGCAGTTCGAACTTCGAACACAATGGCGTTCGATTTTTTTTGTCATCAAGGTTTCTTGGAAGGAATTTCGAACGAGGAAACCGTGGGTCGAAAGACGGAGAGCTCTAACGTAACTGCAATGCATTCTTTTTTATTTTCTGCTCTGTAGATACATATTCATGGAGGTTTGGTTTGGATTATTCAGAAGAAAAATACAAGACACAAATACGTACCAGGCATCCAGGGAAGGCCAGGCATTATTTTCTTTATTCATGTATTTCATATTTTTGCAGCAAATTTTGTTCGTTATATTAATATCTCCGATCTATGGAAGTGCTGGAAAATTTTATACGTTTGTTGCCGAGATGATCAGTACCCAGTATTAATATAAAATTTGGCATCCTAAGCAGATGTTCTTGCATTTCTTCTTGTCTCGATTTACTTCTATGTCTAATGTTCTAAATTCATGTTACACTGGAGAGTGATTAATTCTGCCGAATAGGCATTATGAATTGTGCTTGAAATATGTACATGGGTATTCAGGACCTTTCAAAACTTCTTGATGTAATTCAAACTGTTTATGAAAAGATAAACTCCAGGGCCGTAAGAGTTTGACGGAAAATATCGTCAGCGATTTTAAATATAGTAAGATGAGACAAGTTACAGACATACCTGCAATACCAAACGGCATTACCTAGTTCGCCTTAAACAAAGATAGATGTTCGTGCATTTTTTTTACTGAAATGTGTGCTAGGTTTTTATATTGCCTTGGGTTTTAAGCCGGAGAGACTGAAAGTCTTCGGTTGTCTGGGTTAACGTGGAATTAACGCGTGCAGTGGGCTCGTGCTTTGAAGGGATTTCAATATTTAAACCAGGGAGAAGCTCCTTGGAAACGCTTCTTTGAGTTTAATGTAATTAGATATTTTGTCTGTGTTAAAGCAAGATATATGGCTGTCAACGCCGGCGATTGCCACAATGAAATTCACATAGTTTACTCAGTAGTTTGGAATTATGGTCGGCTAAAATGATACAAACCAAAATCCAAGAAGTTTTGAAGTTAAAAAGAAATCAATTAACAAACCAAACACTACTTAGGATATCGATGAGAGAAGTTGACAACCAGCTTCATGAATGAGGTCCTTGGTCGAGGTTACAATCAATACAACCGTTGTTTTCTCGTCTTGATTCATACGTTATCTTGTTATTGGGAAGAGGAGCCTAGCTTCTCGCTCTGGGCTATGGTGAAATTGTGCAGGGTTGTGTTACAAATGAGATAGGGGCTCTCCGTGTTGGTTTTTATTATTACTGCAAATATGTTCGTTTCTGTATTGATTTCTTATTATATGGTTATTGATGTGTTATTATATGGTTGAGGTGTTCCTTTCAAAGTCGTTATGTGGTTTATGGTTTGGAATTCCATTCAAAGTCATTGTGTGGTTGATGGTTTGGAATTCCTGCTGTTGCATATTGTTGTGGTTTTGGGCATTATAATTTTTGGTTCATCAAACCTTTATGGTTGCATATTGTTGTGGTTTTGGGCATTATAATTTTTGGTTCATCAAACCTTTATGGTTGTTTGGTCCCTCATTTAACTTTAATAGTTGTTGCAAGGCATCTCTATGAAATAAGGTTTTGAAGAAGAAGGGTAACTTGACAGCGATGTGATGGTCTAATTCCTTGAGGAGGCTCCATTCAATGAAGTGTTTGGTCTTTTATGTGTCTTCCATTTCTCATTCATTTGCTACCTCCATCATTTCTTTAGAAGAAACATAGATGTTTACCCTATTGGCTCTTGCAGTGGTTACAGGTTTGCTCCCATGGATGTTCTTGTGTTTATTGGTTTCAAGCTCTGACTTGTTAGTCATCCATACCATTTGTAGGCTAGTGAGTTGGCTTCCTTGAACATTTCTTTCATTGTTTTCCAAGGAGAGCAGTTTAGCTTGTTGCAACAAGAAACTCTATGATGTTGTCGTTGGAGATTGTTCAAGAAAACCATCACTTGGTTTTTATTTGTTAAAGTGCAAACCATTAGTAGAGTGGTCATAACCGAACTCCCCTTTTCTATATATATATGGGTATATAAAGAGTAAAGACCATAGAGGTGACAATTTGCATTAATTTCCACCAAGCTATGCCACTAAATGAATTCCCATGTCCATGAAGATCTTGCCTCAATCAAACTCATTGCTAAATGTTGAGTAGTTTTAACTTTGAGTTTGAACCTTTATTAAAAAAACTATTTTTCGTAAGATTATGCAAATGCAGAGACGTAGAGCGAGCTCGTCTATGTGTCTTGTGTCTAAAGCTTGCGATGTGAAAATTATAAATATTTTATTATGGTAAAAGAGTTCAAGGAGTTTATAGACTTTATTTAAATGTTCCTTTGGAAATTTCTATGCCTCTTAAGTTTTGAAATTGAAGAGTTCTTTAAATTTTCCTTTAAATTTCCACACCTTTTGAATCTTTCAAAATCAATGGGGCAAACAAATAAATGTTTTGATTCATCGTTTAATAAAACTCCATTGTTAAAATTTCTCTGGTAAGTTCTCTAAGTTCTCTATTCACTGTTGATGCTTGTTTTCCATGGAAATTTTCTAGGTATAGAACTTGATCCAGCCAATGAAAATACATCCTTTGGCACGATATCTCTTTGAAAGAAAACCTGTTTTTTTTTCGCAGGTACTGTTTCAAATAAATAAATTATGTTGCCATAGTGCATAATAGAATAAACTTACATTCGTGACGTCCTATAACTCACTTTCTCACTTTCTGCAAATGGATCTGAACAAAACAACAAACGTTTTCACTGTATTTTCCGTAGATTTCTTTGCCCGTGATCGTGATGCTCCCTTTCCATTTTCCATCAATTTTCCAGGACCAGTTGACCCCTTTGCGCGTCGTTCACATTCAATGGTCATCAATATGGAAACAATGTAATGCCGGTCAACAAATCTAAAATCTACTTTCACGATGAACTTATCTTCTCGGTGTTCATTGTTTCTCATGTACTTCATTGAAAATGTGTGATAAATATAATTTTTAAACTAGCATAACCATAATTAAAGTGGTGGTGAATATGAATAGATTTAGTTTAGTGGAAATGATTGATTGTTAAACAAAAGTTAAACATTAAACTAACGTAAATTATTAAATTAATTAATATAAACATAAAAACAAATACTATTTAATAAATATACCTCTTTTCTTGACCACCACTTATTTAAAGAATATTTGTTACACTCACATTAATTTTGTTTTTGTTGATTCATTCAAATAAATCCAAAATCTCAAATAATATCTAAACACCTATCCATGTAATTATATATAATTAATAAAAACTACATTAATAATAATTTATTTAATATAAGTAAATAAATTTATGTTTAGTACATTCTACATTAAAAAAACATTATTAATATGTTAAATATAAGTTTAAGTTCATTTAAATATATAAGACACATTATAATTAATTAAGTGTCATTAGTTTTATTAAAACTTAAACACTTATTAAATAAAAATAATTCAAATTGAATGAAAAAAATACACTATAAAAACCACAAAGTTGATGCACTTCAAATCTTATATACTATGGTGTAACAAGCTTTTATTTTATTTTTTATTTAAAAACACTAATACCACTAAGAACAAGCCATTGCACAAAAGGGTTGGAGATACCAAAATCTTAAATACTAATTGTGTAGCAACAAATTTTATATGATTTTCAATTTTATTTTAAATATAATTTAAGTAATGTATATTTAAATTTTTCATAAAAAAATATTTTACTATTATATAACTTTAACCGTGTGAAATATATTTTTCGAATTTTTATTAAACATAAAAGATAGATTTAAATACTTTCCAATAATCATAAACAAAGATAAAATTAATCATAATAAATTATAAAATATTTTTCCAAATTTAATCTTAATAATTATATTCAAATATTGTCCCTCTTCAAATTTTCAAGGATCTTCAATATTCGATACTTCTCCCTGCGTACATGTACCTATGAAATCACAAATCACAAATACATTTTTATTCGTTAGAATGAGTATTCGTGAATCTTAAACGTATTTCTTTTTCTGCGTACATGTACCTATGAAATCACAAATCACAAATACATTTTTATTCGTTAGAATGAGTATTTGTGAATCTTAAATGTATTTCTTTTTCTATTAAGAATAGATTATTTTATACACTTTTGTTCAGTAATTTTTAAATTTCTATATTGTAGACTTGTAAATATGATTGCCTATGTGAATTTCTTAGGTGTAAAATACTAAAAGAAAATAATTTACTATAAATTACATAAAGCCAAATATTAAAAGAAAATAATTTACTATAAATTACATAAACAACAAATCATCAATGAAAATAATTTACTATAAATTACATAAATAATAAATCATCATTCAGATTCCATACATACCTCAAAGACTTTTGAATTATTTGATTAAATATTTTTATTTCGGAAATATTCTTCAAACAATTTTTTTTTTTTTCCAAGAAAAAAAAGCGTAATTTCATTCATCTGTAGAGATCAAAATTACATTCTGTAGATTCACCATAAATAGTGAATTCTTCAAGATCATATATTCCTGTGTTGGAACTGATATGTCTTCTTTCAGATTACAAAAAAAAACATACTATGATGCTGCATAGATAAGGAGCTCAGCCCCGTAAGGCTACTTTCATAACTTATTTCTGTCAGTGTTTCTGGACCGTCACATAAAAAACCAGTGGGTAAATTATATGCTTATACAGTGTATCAAAATATAGTGTCTGAAAGGTAAATAATGTGCTGCTATAATTCATAGTTCCTCTATAAATGGCCTATGATAGTAATTCTGTGTCCGGCCATTAAGAGTTTCTGTCACATGCCAAGTGCCATAGTCCCTCGATAGCCCCTCCTTGGATGCGGTGTCCGCTTCTTTGTTATTATTCCTGTAAACATGTCGGCAAGAAATATAGTCAAACCGCAATAGGATCATCCTAATGGATGTGAGTATATTCACCAGTAGCAAATTTCTGCATTCTTGTATCTGTTGGATCCAATTAATAACATTCATTGAGTCCCCGAAACAATTCAATGTGTTGCATCCTTTCTCAAGAGCAAAGATTAATAAAAGTTTCAAGCTTTGCATTTCGGCAAAGTTGTTTGAGCCCACCCCTAGACCCATAGAAAGAGTGAATGAATGCGTGTCTGAAAGATGGAGTACCGCGCCACCCCCACACAGATTATGCTGTGAGGCCCCATCGAAAAAATCCCATGGCCGGGAGCGATCAATCTCCACCTCCAGGTTCCTACGTTGATTGTCAGCCCTTAAATGTACAGGTAGTGACTTGCTGATACCAATAGTTTGAGTTGCAATTATCTCTGGAATGCATGGCTTTTCATTGAAGATAGCATTGTTCTGTGCCATCCATATCGCCCAGATAACTAGCAGAGGTAGTCACTTATAAGTCTTAACAGTGTTCCTCCTCCACCATGTTTCCCATGCTTCCCCAATCGACTCTCCATCCCATTGACAAAGAAATCCCACCAATATTGTGCACTCCTTCCAAACTACAACAGAATATGGGCAAGTAAGGAACAGATGTAAAGCAGTCTCATTTTCCCTTTTGCAGAGCACACACCAGCTTGGCCCCTGAAAGGACCTCTTCAACAGATTATCCCATGTAGGTGCTTTGTTCTCGAGTACACACCACATAAAAAGTTTCGATTTTGTAGGGCATTTTAACTTCCAGAGAGACTTCCACCACCAGACAACCTCCCTCTGTTCCATTTCTAAACTTAATAATGTATAACCTGCCTTGGGTGTATACTTACCTTCCAGATCCACCTCCCAGACCAGGGAATCCACCGCATCAATCAGCAATACATTTTCCACTTCCAAATGACGGATATAAACCTCCAAGATAGTCGACTCCTGTACCTAAAGCCCCAAAGTGTTTGCCCTAAACCATCCCTGTCTCCAAGACTCGACAGGTCTCGGCACAGCCAACTGATTCAGTGTGTGAATCCCTAATCTTCCAAGTGCCGCAATAACATGACCAGGTTGAATATGTTCATGTGTGCATCCCAACCATGGGTCCCTTCCTACCAGCAGCTTTTCACCATTCCCCACATTCCAGGCTAACTTGGATTCAATCAGACCAAAAGATTTTACCACAGCCTTCCAAATCATCGATCCCCCCAAATGTGATTTTCTAGAAACCCTAATCCAGTCTTCAATGCTATAATCAGCCAAGTATTTCTGTTTGATAACCCTGGTCCATAGACTAGTGGTCGTCACCAGTCTCCATCCCCCTTTGGCTGCCAAAGCCTTAGCAAACAAGAAAATGTTCTTAATCCCCCAGCCCCCCAAGCCTTTTGGGACTGCAAGTCTCTTCCAATTAACCCAAGGAGTTACCTGTACATCCTTCTTGCCGCTCCAAAGAAACCTAAAACAGATCCTCCTAATGCTTTCAAGAATGCCTTTAGGTATCCAGGCTAATGACATCCAGTATACAGGAATTGCTTCCAGTACTGCCTTGACCAGGACCAATTTGCCTGCTCGTGAAAGCCACCTGTGGCTCCAAACCATTAGTCTCTTCTCCACCTTCCCAACCAACCAAGCCCAATCCCTCTTCACATATAAATTAGCTTTTATCGAGAACCCAAGGTATTTCAGACCATCCTCTAGTCCCGTAGTGTTGAAAGGAAAAAACCTAGTGAGTTCTGCCTCCTCTTCTGGTCTCAGCAAATGAGTGGATAAGGTAGACTTCCCAGCATTTATTTCCATACCAGTGGCCTTAGAAAAAAGTTCCAATATCTCATTTAATACACGAGTATCCCCTCTGATGCCAGAACAGAAGATTAAAACATCATCCACGAATAGCAAATGTGTAATATACAGATTTGTAGCCACCGGAATCCCCTGAAAATGCCCTTCGGCCTTTGCCCTGTTAATGGCCCTACTGAGTCCTTCAGCAACCAATAGGAAGAGCAGTGGGGATAAAGGACATCCCTGTCTAAGTCCCCTTTCAGCATGGAAAAAAGTCGAAGCCGCCCCATTGATAAGTACAAAGAAGGATACAGTAGTGATGCAGGACATAACCCATCTAATAAAAGCAATACCAAACCCCAGATGAGTAAAAAGTAGGCGAAGATACAACCAACTCACTTTATCATAGGCCTTGGAGAGATCAATTTTTAGTATGGCTCCCTTCAGATTCTTTGTCTTCATACTATGCATCCCTTCCTGAGCCACTCCAACAGCCTCATGTATTTGTCGACCCTCCAAAAATCCAAACTGTTCTGCAGATATATGTTGAGAAAGGATACTTTTTAACCTTCTGGCTATAACTTTAGAGATGATCTTATATATACAATTGCACAGTGAGATAGGCCTGAATTCATTTAGTGATAATGCATTATCAGACTTAGGAATGAGGGCGATAAATGTAGAATTGAAACTTGCCGGTATTTTCCCTGATTCCCCGGAGTCTTCAACAACTGCCATAAGGTCATTCCCCAGAATCTCAAAGAGATCCAGGAAGAAATCAATAGTCCACCCGTCAGGTCCAGGGCTCTAGTCTTTTTGAAAGCTTATGAGTACCTTCTTAAGCTCCTCCTCCGATAATGCCTTCATCAGTTCCCTGTTACCTTCATCATCAACAAAACTAGGAAACAACTCTACCACTTTGATCACCTCAGCAATAGTAGCCTGATTTGGTGCCCGAAACAAATTTTTAAAATGTGTTACCCCACACCTGGCCTTATCATCGAAATTGATATGGGTGTGTCCTTCATCGTCCTTCAGACTCCATATGGTATTAGCTTCCTTTCTCCTTCTAGCATAAGCATGGAAAAATTTTGTATTATCATCCCCACATTCCAGCCAAATCACTCTGCTCTTCAGACGCCATGTCTCCTCCATATCACATAACATTTTGTTCTGTCGCCCTTCCAATCTGATAAGAGCCTCCTTGGATTCCTGAGAGATAATTCCTCCCCCTTCACCCTCATAAATACGCAAGAGCTCATCCTCCACTTGTTTCAATTCTGCATCTTCCCTACATCTCTTAGCAATAGCCCAGTCTTTGACCAATCTTTTCATCTTTTTAATATTATCTGCAAACTGAAAGGCAGCTGATCGATCCTGATCCCTATCAAAGGGTATCCAGTTAGTAAGAAAGAGATTCTTAAATGTCTCATCTTGTAACCATAATTTATTGAATTTCAAGGGGCTCGAAGGATTTGTAGGCCCTTTTTGTATCTCAAAAAAGATAGGGAAATGATCAGATATACCCCCATTACCAACCCACTGTCGAACCTGAAAGAATCGGTCCACCAACTGTTCAGCCACCAGAAAACGATCAATCCTTTTCGCCACCCTAGCAACCCCACTGCGATTATTTCTCCAGGTCGGTTTCAGCTTGAGAGGTTCTATATCCAACAAACCCTTTACCATTAACTTCTGAACAAAGTAGCCAGCCAACGAATCCACATGAGCATGTGGTCCCCATACCTCATTCATCCCCAGTGAAAAGTTTAGATCCCCCCCAATGATCAATGTGTCACTACTCATTAGGGGATTTCCAAACAGTGAGTCCCAAAACTCAATGCGATGCAGATAAGGTCCATAGATATTAATCACCTTAAAAATGTTCCCCAATTCAACCGACATAACCTCAACACAAAGAATAGAATCCATTCCCCATGAATTCACCAGCTTAAAATTACTAAGCCTCCATCCCACAGCCAGCCCCCCGGAACGTCCCTTTACATCCAAAGTGAGAAAGGACCATCCAGGCAGCCAGCTCTCCAAACGATTCTTAACAACATCTCCTTCACCTAAGGTCTCTTGTAGCAAGATCACATCCGGGTGTTCAAGAGTAAGCACCCTTCTGAAGGCTGATTTCTTGTTGGGCCCAGCCAGACCCCGACAATTGTAAGACATTATCTTCATAAACGCCCTTTCTTCAAGGCATTCCCCACTCAAAGTGCCTTAACAATCGAAATTTGTTTCCCTTCCATAAGATCAACCCTTTCCCTAGATTGTGCCTTATGAATATTAGATTTTCTTCTCCTTCCCTTGCGAGCAGGAGTAGTGTTTTTCCCCAGCCCCGCAGGTGTGGTTTTCGTACAGGATCGAAGTAAATATTCGTATTTATGTGACTCCGTGGGAGAGAGGTAATCCTCCTCAAGAGCTTCACCAGGATTAGGGTCAAATAATCCATGTTTGGTATCATCCACAACACCGATACTAGCAGTAACGGGTTCCAATATCGGTTCCAAAGTGGGAGAAATCATAACCGTTTCATTCGTCATACCATCGTGAAAACCAGACCGAGACCCCCCAGGACCCAAATTGCTCGAGAGAGAAAGGTTGCACAAACCCTCCACCCAATCTTGCCTCATTAATGTAATAGAGTTCATAAATAAATTGACAGTATGGGGTAAAGAGAGAGAGGAGATACTAGGGAAGTCAGGTCCCCGAAGTACATCTTCAAGCTTCTGTGTAGTCACCAGCTCCATCTGTTCAGCCGCATTCTGTTCCACCACCGGACACACCTGAGTAGGTTCCTCATCAGACGGCACATTCCCAAGGTCATCTGAAGAGGAATGTACAAAATTGGAAGAACCCGCTCCAATCTCTGTGTAGCGAGCCTCATCTCCTGAAGTAAGATTTCTCCGACCCCCCATCTGATTCCGAAATGGAAGGCTGCAATCGGATACAAGGTGTCCATAAGCGTGACATCGCCGACACCTAAACGACACATTTTCATAGTCCAGAATTTGAGTGATGGTCTCCGGACCCCATTCCATCTTAATATCTTCTGCCAACCCCTCTCTGATATTGATGTTAACCAGAATGCGCGCAACCTTTTGACATAGAGTCTCCTCAAATGACATATCCGCCTCCAGGAAGGTCCCCAATATATCCCCAATCCGTTTGAAATGATGTATGTCCCATAAGTGAAGAGGAAGGGATGGCAAACGAACCCAAAGCGGAACTACATCCACCCTTTCACGGCTGGCATCGAACAAAGAGTGCCATGGCTTCTGCAGCATTGGAGTATGATTGAGATGCCAATTCTTATTCAAAACCCTCCACAGCTCCTCCTCTTGAGAGAATTTGAAAGCGAACCACCCCCGATTCAGCTCCACCACCACCGACAGCTAACCCACTAGATCCTTCCAATTTTCCCCAACCCAATCCGCCACCGTCTTTCTAGAGAAATTGCGTCCCATAACCCTGCCAACAAGGGTAAAATGTGCCATCTGCAAGATATTACCCCATGCTATGTCTTCACCCACCGCATAGTTCCTGACCACTTTTATCTTGATCCAGCTCTTCCTCCACTTCTTCACAGGGCCTCCTCCACCCTTCTTCGTACCCTCAGCAACCTCAAAGGTCTCCTTCCCCCGTCTCCCATCCAACTCCGGAGAGCCAAAACCCCGTTGCTCCGTAACCTCGAGGGAAACCATTCTATCTTCCTCCGACGAGAACCCACTTGAACTTTTGTCCAACCGACCCTGTCGAGCCACACCTTTTGCCGCAACCCTGTTGAAACCCTCCTTCACCTCAGATCCACCCGGCGCCGTTGCAGCAGAAAACCCTAGGGCCTTTGAGAAAAAAAACCAGCTTCCCTCCAGCTCGTATCCCCAAGCAGATCAACCGGCTGTTGTTCCACCACAGGGCCCTTCCCACTCCTAGTTGTAAGCTGCTCCAGCGAAGAGAAGAGAGCAGATGGAGAAAAATCAGTTGAAAATTTTAACGGATCCATTCCCGCTGGATGAAGCATCTCAGATCCCATCACCAGAAAATCCACCAGCTCGTCAAGTTCCCCACCACATGGCATCCCCCATCCAACACGACCGTCTAACCTGTCACATACACTTCCAACGGCTTCCTGTTCTTCCATGGTTGCAGAAATGGTTCAACCAAACCGTCACAGATCTCAAAACCCTAGATATCCAAACTGCCCTCCTGTCAAATATAATAAAAAAAGAACCCCCATCGTTGGATAGAAGTCCATATCCCAATCAGCGTCCCATGACAATGCTATGCACGAGGCTGACCGATCCCTGACAGGGATGGCCCTCCCAAAACCCTCATAGCCCAGCTCGTCGTCTACAACCTGTCGCCGTCGTTCCCCTCCTCCGGTAAGTTCAGGTGAAAGGTAATTATTAGCTCATTCTTCAAACAATTATTTTGTAAAAGAGTTATAAAAATTTATAGTCACAATTATGTTGGTGAATATTAGGAATAAGAAATAGTATTTTATTATCAATAAAAATAGACACTTGGAGCCACTAGTTGAAAGAGCGGACACCATCATGAGACAATGAACAAGTGGATAGCAAGCAAGATATTTGATATCAATGAAATCCAAGTCAAAATCTCAGCAAGTCGACCAAATCCACAATTATAGGGATTGAAATATATCGGCTTGAGATTTGATTGAGATGACACAAGACCTGGGCAAATAAATTATATAATGGTGCACTTAGAAGACACATGACATTGTGTGGTGCATGGAGAGAAATTGTTGTTATGTTGAGGGAAAGTTGTTGAGTGCTCTCTATGTTTGAAAGTCCATCCTTTGAATCTGCTACAGAATTTTGGGAAAAGTCTGCGTTCAGATTGACTTAGCTAAGTTCATTGGTCTATGGTGGTAATCCAGTCCGAGGGTGAAGTTGGGAAAGTAAGCGTGGTTGTCCTCTTGTACAGTTGGGAGGAACTGGGAAGCTCCAATGTTTTTCCATTATTTTTTTCAAATAGATGGATCTTTAAAAGTTATTATCATGGATTATGTTGTATCCTATTATTTCATGAATTGGATTAGTATAGAGTTATTCCGTGATTTACAGTAGTATAAGTGGATATTTTATGTTAAATATGAGCAATGATTATTGTCTCGAATTAATCGATTGACCATAAATGTTAATTTGATTGATTACATGTATTAGATTTTGTTATAGGAAATTTGGAAGAAAATGGGCCTTTTAACCCTAAAGTACAATTTCTTTTCATCACATATTAGCCAATCATAATGCTTTAAAATTCAAACAAGGTGCATGTAAAAGAATTGGAGGGAAAAAATAAAAACTACATTTTTGGATCGTATTTTCAACTTATCTCCTTGTAGGTTTACTTAAATTTCAAGCGGGGGGGCTCGTTGGATGCATAATTAAATTATGCATCCAACGAGTACCATGTTGCATACTTTTAACAACACTCACACCATGAAAAATTGAAAATACATTAAAAAAGTGTTTCTAGTGAGAGAAAACACATTTTTTAATGTATTTTCATTTTTCATGGTGTGGATGTTGTTAAAAGTATGCAACATGGGTACTCCTTGGATGCATAATTTAATTTATGCATCCAATGAGTCCTCCTGCTTG
Source organism: Larix kaempferi (assembly GCA_027924585.1). Taxonomy (NCBI): domain Eukaryota; kingdom Viridiplantae; phylum Streptophyta; class Pinopsida; order Pinales; family Pinaceae; genus Larix; species Larix kaempferi. The sequence goes on from BSBM01000122.1 coordinate 137,774, forward strand.
AAATATGAGTAAACATACAAGGAGATAAGTTGAAAATACGATCCAAAAAAGTAGTTTTTTTACTCTCTCTGTCTACTATTATTTTATTATTTTCTTTAAGAGGCCCATTTTTTACCCAAATTTCCTCCAATGGGGAAATCAAAATGAACAACTAATATAATGTTAACTTTGTATTGAATAGATCGAATGTATTTGAGTTTATTCTGGTTTGTTAATTGAGTGATTGCACACTTATTATTCCTTTTTTTAAGTTTTATGTTTGAATGTATGCCTTATAACATTCGGTTGATGTGAATGATTATCCGGAGTTGGGTACCGATCATATAGGTATGACATGAATATTTCCTTGTTCTATTCGAAGCGAATGAGTTGCGTATTGTGGGTTTATGCCTTTCTTTTGATGTTTGATAGTCAGTAAATGAGAGTAGTTTGGAATATAGGAATGAATGCCTGCATGCTTAAGTATTGTGGTTAAGTTGCACCATATTAAATCCTGGGTTATGGAAACCAAGCGGATCTTAGAGAGCATGACCTCGAAACCATGCACATTAGAAATTCTCTCATGGGAGTGAATCATGTTAATCAAACCGTTTGGAATTGAATCATGTTAATCGATATGCATTTTAAAAGATAGCTTGTTAGTCGAACCATTTGAAATTGAATCATGTTAATCGATATGTATTTTAAGAGGATATCCTCTTAATCGAACTATTTGGAATTGAATCATGTTAATCGATATGCATTTTAAAAGATATAATTATTTGCATTTTCAATGATAGAATTATTTGCATAGAATTGTTAATCGATCTGTTTGGTAGTTTATGAACTGTTGTAATTTTTGAAACCGAATTTCGACCATCTACTGTTTCCTTAGTGATTACCCAACTCCGTCGGCATTATGTTGTTGGTGACTGGTAGCTGATAGCTTCTTTTACTTACTCTTCCATTGTCCTCATCAAACTTGACCATGCACCCACTTTTTTTGTAAACTGGTCCAGTGAAATGGATCTTTACCTATCATAGGTGCATATCATTTTTCTCTGTTGTGATCGAACAGATTGGTTACGTCTATGATGAAGCATGAGGTTCTCAGAAATTGAAGAACTGTGGTTGGCATTTCCACGGGTTCTGGATCTCGGTGTAGGAATAAAGGTGTTGTGTTTAATGCACATCTCTTCTCTGTAACCTAGGGTTGACCAGATGACCATGCTCGAAATGTTTCCATACTTAGTAGCTCTACTGCGCATCCTCCTCCTCCTCAAGAGATCCGCTTACATATACCTTGCTCTTATGACACTGTATAGGAGGATCCCATCGGGCATTGGTGATGAATCTTGGAATGCAGACAACTGCAGTCACCACCCCTTAATATCACTTTGTCTGCTCGTCGTTCCAAAGTCATCGCAGTTGTGTACTTTAGCGTCTAAGCGATTTTTCTCATTGTCCCCGCATTCATCGCAATTATGTCCTTTAGTGTCTAACTAATTTTTCTCGTTGTTACCGTAGTCATAACAGTTGTGTCCTTTAGCATCTAACCAACTATGCTCATTGTTCCCACAATAATTGTAGTTGTGTCCTTTAGAAATCCTTGGCATCTAACAGATGTCACCTTACCCACTTACCGTCGAACCAATGGTTTAGTATAGGGAATATTTCCGGAAGTTATGTTTAATACTATGTATATAAATACTTTATTAGAAGTGCATTTTATGTATTTTATATGTAAAATGACAAAGGCTGAGCATATGAAATGGACTATGAAAAGATACATGTATGGTTTAATATATGTGTGTGTGTGTCTGTATGTGGAATTTAATTTGCATTTTATATATATTGTACATATTTATTGAAAATGATTAGTATGTGTAAAGATTTTAACGTTATGTTTAGCTTTGTGTATATACTTAAATAATATATAGAAATTGCATTTTATGTATCTTGTACACATATATGAAAAGGCTAAGTATATGCATTGGTAGATGACACTTTAGATATTTTTCTATACTAATGCACTTATATAATTTGTAAGATGGAAGTTATATACATCGAACATGTTGGAAGAATTGGGGTAGCTAGGTATTGAATAATTCATATAGTTATTTTTGCTTGTGTAACTAGAAATGAATTGTATTAATCTTGAAAAATATTGCCATTTGTATATTCTTTATTTACATTGGGAGAAATGGAAATTAGGCATTGGCTTGCAAATTTACATAATTTCTAGGTCCTTCAAGTATTGTAAATTTTTTTTTTACATTTTCCAAAATTTACTATGTTGGGGTTGTTACAGTGTGGTATTAGAGCATAGGTAACAACACTCGACCTCATGGAGTCCATTTATAGTATGAGAAAATTAACTATGTGTGTTATTTTTTTCTTCTTATTTTGTATAGAAAAAAGTTGTGTTATTAAAACTGCAGGAAAATGATTGAAGGATGCCCCCCTACCCCACCTATCTAGGTAGAACTTAATGAGGAAGAACAACATCATACTAATAATAACATTAACAACAACCAATATGAAATTTTACAAAGAGTAATGGATTTACAGGCAGAACTCCAAACTTTTAAAATTAAACATGAATGAGTAATGAGAATTCAAAAATATTTGAATGAAGCTATTTTATTTAAAATAACTGGGATATCTAAGGATACGGGTCAAACATGTAGCAAAAATAAATAAAAAAGAATTGATTCCTCTTATGAACCTTTTCCCTCTAATGATAGCTCTGTTGATAGTGAGTCAAATGATTCCATCAGTAGCACTGAATGTAAACGAGGGAAGAAGAAAAAGTATAAGGTTGAAATAACTGGTGAATTTACAATGTATAATTATTCTAAGTCAATGAAAGCAAAAATTGCCATATTTAATCTAGTTGGAAAAGTTGAGATTTGGTGGAAAGATTTAAAGAAGGATAAAGAAATTAACGAACGAAAAATAAGCTGGAAATGGTTTAAAAAGAGTTTAAGAAAGTTCATATATTTTAGAATATTATTATGAAGGGAAAGAAAAAGAATTTTATGAATTAAAATTGGGTCAGATATCGCTCCAGAACTTCTGTACCCAATTTCTATCATTACTAAGGTATGTACCCTACCTTACTAAAGAAAGGCCAAAGATATACATATTTCTAAGCTATTTACCAATTTTTTATAAAGATAGACTAGAATTTGATAATCCAATGACACTTTATGAAGCAATGATAAAAACTAAGTTGGCCTATGATCAAACTAAGAATAAACATGAAAACCCAAAGAACTTTAAGAAAATAGAAGGGTGAAATTTTAAAAGAAGAGATTTTAAGCCCTTTATTTAATACAAGAGTTATCAAAAGAACACTTAAAGATAAAAGGCCACCAATCATATATGAGTTTAAAGATAATTTTGTTAATAAGAAAACTGAAGAAGTCAAAAGAGATCCCTTGAAATCTTGGGGTTGTGGAGACAATCACTTAGATCAAGATTGTCCTCATTAAGGGATGGTCGAAGCATTCACATGGTGAAAGCGTAGCATTGGATAACTATCAAGCTAACAACCTTCTATGATAGAAGTTGAAGTTAATATTTTTTATAAATCCATCTATATTTTGATTGATTCAGCTTCTACTTTGATTTATATATCTCCTAAATTAGTAGAGATGTGTAATATGAAAAAGCATGAGTTTGAAAAGTCATGGATACTACAGTTAGCTATAGGGACCCAAAGAAAAGTAACTAGTTTTATTCATAATTGTGAGTTTTTAATTAATGATTTAGTTGCAAAAGTAGTTTCGAATATTTTTCCTTTGAGTTCATATGACATGTTGATTGGTATGGATTGGTTAGAAAAACACAAAGTGATATTAAACTATTTTGAAAAGACTTTTACTTGCATTGAGGAACAAGGTAATAGTAGGCTTGTTAAAGGTATTCCCATGAAAGTCTTTACTCAAAAAAATATGCTTTACAGTTAAAGAAATAAGCTCAAAAAGGATGTCAAATGTTGTTGTTCATATAAAAGAAAGTTCTGATAAAAAAAATCAAACCTAGATTGGAAGACTATCCCATTAAAGATTTATTTCCATAGGAAATACCTAGATTAACGCTAAGGAGGGAGGTTGATTTTACTATTGAATTGGTACCTGAACCAGTACCTGATTCTAAAGCCCAATATAGAATGAACACACAAGAACTAGTAGAACTAAAAATGCAATTAGAAGAATTGCTAGATAAAAATTACATAAGACCAAGTGCGTCCCCATGGGGAGCACTGATATCTTTTGTTAAAAGGAAAGATGGTACCTTAATACTCTGCATAGATTATATAAAACTTAACAAAATGCTATTAAAAACATATACTCATGCTACCATGTATAGATGATATGTTTGATCAAGTACAGGGAGTTGCGGTATTCTCAAATTTTGATTTAAGGTCTAGTTATCACCAAATAAGAAGTAAAGACGAAGATATTTACAAAATGACACTATTTCGGACATGGTATGGGAATTATGAATTTATGGTTGTACCATTCGGTTTAACTAATGCTCCGACTATGTTCATATGCCTAATGAATAGTGTCCATCATAAATATTTCGATAAATTTGTGGTTTTGTTTATTGATCATTTAATGATCTACTCTAAAAATTAACAAGAACATGAAGAACACTTAAAAATGGTTTTACAAACTTTAAGGGAACATAAACTATATGCAAAATTTAGTAAGTGTGACTTTTATCAAGATAAAATGTAGTATTTGAGACATGTAATCTCTAAAGAAGGAATTTTTGTAGACCATGTTAAGATTAAGGAAATCATAGATAGGCCAGTTCCTAAAGATGTAACCGGATTTAGATCCTTTATGGGGATCACAGGTTACTATCATAGGTTCATTGAAGGGTTTTCAAGGATTTCCTAGATCCAATAACTTCAATACAAAAGAAAGGAACACAATTTTTCTGGTCTAATAAATGCCAAGAAAGTTTGGAAAAACTTAAACATTTACTCGCTACAACACCTATTCAAAGGATAGCGAATCCATAAAAAGACTGCGTCATATGTATATATGCTTGCTTAGATGGACTAGGTGGAGTGTTTTTTTTTTCTCAATAAAAGGAATTCATATTAACTGCAGATAACAGAGATACATAGCCACTTAAAGCAAAGACGAGTTTCATATATTAATCCCCAAAACCCCAGTCTGTAACAGCAGTACATTGCCGATTGAAATAAAGACTACCCCCATAACCAAAGTTTAGACATAAGAGATACATATTATAGCCTGTGCTCTAAGACCGAAACATCCATCTGGCAGTCAAAATTACAGACACATGACAAAAAAATACACTGACTCCTATCACTGATAAATCTATTTCTGACTAAAAGATGGACTATTGAAAAACAAGAAAAGAGAACCTTTAAACAAGCTTCCTAGTCCCAGGTCCATCAGAAGCCCTGGCTGAGGAGCCGCTCGCATCTTTCTTCTGAGCTTGAGTGACCACCTTTGACAACTGAGGAGAAGTAGCAGTGAACGCAACAACCGTTGGCTGATGCTCATCCTTCCTGGGGGTCTTGCTGGAAGAGATCTAGTTTCCCTTGTCATCCAAGCAGGGATAGTGAATTGAAAGACCAAGCTTTTTTGCAATTGCATCAATCTTACAATGCATAATCCTGTTATCTGCATTGTGGGCCTTCCATGGCTTGATCGTCTCGTCATCCCCTTTCCTCTTCAGGTTCCCCTCCATCAGCACATGAGCCAAGAGGTTCTTATTTACCCAGTATTTCATCACCATCATGTCATATGCCGAAGCATGGCCCATCGTAGAACCTGGATTAGTTACCCAATCTTCCACTGTGCTTCGGACTTCCATTATAGGCATGGCCTTAACGTCTTTCTAGAGCCTTTCCTCCATAACCTCAATATCTTCCTTAACTGAATCAGGAATGTGCTCTCGGAAGAAAACAATGCTAGTTTGTGCCCGCAATTGGGCTCTAGTGACCCTCCCCCCCCCCTCCTCGAGTTCCTGAGACCTTCTCCTTTCCTTTTAGAGCCATACCAGCCGGAGCTGACTTAAAAGGAACTCCAGACTCTCGTTTTGGGGCCATGACGAAACTCAAGACTAGGTGGAGTGTTATTACAAGAGATAATTATATGTAATAAGTTACGAATCAAGAAAAATTAACGAACATGAAAGAAATTATGCAACGCATGACTTAGAACTGGCTCCAATAATTCATGCTTTAAAAATGTGGAGACACTATCTTATTGGAAGAAAATTTACCCTGATGTCCGATAACATAAAGTCTAAAGTATTCGTTTGATCAACAAAATCTGAATGCTCAGCAAGCGAGGTGGTTATCCTTCTTGGGCGAGTACGATTTTGAGATAAAGCATATAAAAGTCAAGGAAAATAGGGTGGAGGATGCCTTAAGTAGAAACACAATTCAAAATTTTACAGCTGCTATTAGTACGTATAGGACAGATCTAGAAATTTTAATTAAGGATGCATCTAAAAATGATGAAGAATATCTAAAGGTTAAGGAAAAATTGAAGGAATCTAAATGGAAGTGAATGGACACAGTTTTTTCTATGGGATCAAAAGACTTGTTAACATACAAAAATATGTACCTAAATTTGAAGAATTCAAACACTTAATCCTAAATGATTTACATAAGAAACTATATTTTAGACATCCAGGATATCAACAAATGATAACAATGCTAAAAAGATATTATTATTGGCCTAATATGAAAAATGATATTGCTAAGTATTTGGCTATATGTCTTGAATGTCAACAAGTTAAAACTGAACATCAACATCTAGGCGGTTTAGGTCAACCTTTACCCATTCCAGAATGGAATGGGATGTAATAAGCATAGATTTTATAACGGGTTTCCTAGAAATGATAAACAACATGATTCAATTATGGTTATTGTTGATAAATTGAGTGAAGATGCACATTTTATACCAGTAAAGTCCACTTTTAAAGCAATAAATATAGTAGATATCTTTATCAAAATGATTATTCGTTTGCATGGTATTCCTAGAGATGTAATATCTGACAGGGATGCAAAGTTTATAGGTAACTTCTGGAAATATTTATTTAAAGGTTTAGATACTCAATTAAGTTTTAGTACTGCTTATCATCCTCAGGAGGATGGGAAAACTTAAAGAACTAATCAAATTCTTGAATATATGTTGTGTATGTATGTGATGGACAAGCCAAATAAATGGAAAGATTATTTACACCTAGTTGAGTTTGCTTATAATAATGGTTATCAAGCATGATGAGTCCATTTGAAGTGTTATATGGTCAGAAATGCCACACTCCTATATCTTGGGATAACCATGTTGAAAGGATTTTTCTAGGACCTTATATGTTGAAGGAGATGGAACAAACTATTAAACAAGTACAACATAATTTAAAAGTTGCTCAAGGTTGACAAAAAAGTTATGCAGATCTTAAGAGAACTCCAAAAGAGTTCAATATCGGGAATCATGTATACTTAAAGGTAAAGCGAAAGAGAAGTACATTAATCTTGGGAAGATGTTCCAAGTTATCTCCTAGGTATTGAGGACCCTTTGAAGTGATAGCCAGGATAGGGACAATAGCCTATCATCTTGGACTTCCTCCTTTTATAAAAGTTCATAATTTTTCCATGTTTTGTTATTGAATATATATATACATGATGCTACTCATATCATCGATTGGGGTGTGATTTTGGTAGATCGTGAGGGTGAGTTCCAGATAGAGCATTTTCATATACTAGACATGAAGGAGCTTATGCCGTGGAATCGAGCCGTCACTCAAATAAAAGTGCAATGAAAGCACTTCATCCCTGAGGAGGCAACATGGGAAATGGAGGATTGTATGTGAGCATCATATCCTTCCATGTTCCAAAATGAACAAGATTACTGAATAAAGAACACCAAGGACGGTGTTAAAAATAAGGTGGGGAGAAATGTAATACCCCCAAGACTTTTGAACTATTTGATTAAATGTTTTTATTTGAGAAATATTCTCTAAACAATTATTTGTAAAAGAGTTATAAAAATATATACTCACACTCATGTGGGTGAATATTATGAACAAGAAATATTATGTTATTATTAATAAAAAGAGACACTTGGAGCCACCAGTTGAAAGAGGGAACACCATCATGAGACAATGAACAAGTGGATATCAAGCAAGATATTTGATATCAATAAAATCCAAGTCAAATATCAACAAGCCGACCAGATACACAATTATAGGGATCGGGATATTAGCTTGATATTTGATTGAGATGGCACAATACCTGGGAAAAAAATTATATAATGATGCACTAAGAAGACACATGACACTGTGTGGTGCATGGAGAGAAATTGTTGTTGAGGGAAAGCTGTTGAGTACTCTCTCCCAGTTTGAAATTCCATCCTTTGAATATGCTACAAACTTTTGGGAAAAATATGCATTCATATTGGCTTAGCTAAGTTCATTGGTCTATGGTGGTGATCTAGCTCTAGGGTGAAGTTGGGAAAGTAAGTGTGGTTGTCCTCTTCTACGGTTGGGAGGAATTGGGAAGCTCCAAGTGTTTTTCCATTTTGTTTTCAAGTAGGTGCTTCTAAACCCTTCTCTAGATGATTTTTACCATTGGATTAGCTTCTAAACTAGTTATGGATCTTTAAAAATTATTGTCATGGATTATGTTGTATCGTATCATATCATGAATTGGATTAGTATAGAGTTATTCAGTGATTTACACTAGTATAAGTGGATATTTAATGTTAAATATGAGTAATGATTATTGTCTCAAATTAATCGATTGATTGTAAATGTTACTTTTACTGATTACATGTATTAGATTTTGTTATAGGGAAATCAAAATGAACAGCCGATATAATGTTAACTTTGTATTGAATAGATCAAATGCATTTAAGTTTATTCTGGGTTGTCAATCGAGTGATTGCAGACTTATTGTTAATTTTTTTTTTTTAATTTTATGTTTGAATATATGCCCTATAACATTTAGTTGATGCGAATGATTATCTGGAGTTGGGTACCGATCGTATAGGTATGACATGAATATTTCCCTATTCTATTCAAAGCAAATGAGTTGTGTATTGGGGTTTATGCCTTTCCTTTGATGTTTGATAGTTAGTAAATGAGAGTAGTCTGGAATATTGGAATGAATGCCCATAAGATTTACTATCATGGTTAACTTGCACGATATTAAATCCCGGGTTATGGAAACCGAGTGGATCTTACAGAGCATGACCTCAAAACAATGCACAATAGAAATTATCTCATGGAAGTGAATCCTGTTAATTAAATCATTTGGAATTGAATCATGTTGATCGATATGTATTTTAAAAGATAGTATGTTAGTTGAACCATTTGGAATTGAATCATGGTAATTGATATGTATTTTAAAAAGATAGCCTGTTAATCGAACCTTTTGGAACTGAATCATGTTAATCGATATGAATTTTAAAAGATAGAATTATCTGTATTTTAAATGATATAATTATCTGTATAGAATTGGTAATCACTATGTTGGGTAGATTAAGAACTGTTGTGATTTTTAAAACCAAATTGCGACCATCTATTGTTTCCTTGGAGATTACCCAACTCTGTCGGCATTATGTTGTTGTTGACTGGTAGGTGATAGCTTGTTTTCCTTTCTCTACCATTGTACTCATCAGACTTGACCATGAACCCATTTTTTTTGTAAACTTATCAAGAAAAAGGGATCTTTACCTATCATAGGTGCATATCCCTTTTCTCCACTATGATCAAAGTTTGGATTGGTTACTTTTGTGATGAAGCCTAAGGTTATTATAAATTCAAGAACTATGTTTGGAATTTGCGGGGGTTCTAGATCTCGATGCAGGAATAAAGGTGCTTTGTTTAATGCACATATCTTCTCTATAACCTAGGGTTGACCAGACGACCATCCTCAAAATGTTTCCATACTTAGCAGCTCTGCTGCAAGTAATCCTCCTTAAGATATCTGCTTACATATACCTTTCTCTTGTGACACTATATAGGAGGATCCCATTGGGTGTTGGCGATGAATCCTAGAATGAAGACAATTGCAGTTGGCACCCCTTAATCTCACTTTGTATGCTCATTGTTCCTGCAGTCATCGCAATTGTGTCCTTTAGAATCTAACCAAGTCCTCTTTTTGTTCCTGCAGTCATCATAGTTGTGTCCTTTAGCATCTAACCGATTTTTCTCATTGTTCCCTCAATCATCGTAGTTTTGTCCTTTAGCACCTAATCGGTTATGCTCGTTGTTCCCACAGTCATTATAGTTGTTTCCTTTAGAAATTATTCACACATAACATATGACACCTTACCCACTCACCATCGGACCAATGCTTTAGTACCGGGAATATTTTTGGAAGTTATGCTTAATTTTATGTATATAAATACTTTCTTAGAAGTGCATTTTGTGTATTTTATATGTAAATTGACAAAGGCCAAGCATATAAAATGGACTATGAAAAAATACATACATACATACATACATATATATATATTAGAGCATTAAAACCCATTTAATACTTAGGATGTAAGTTTATTACATTTTTATTACTTTCCTAGGCAGTTTTACTATGATTTTGGCCACTTATTTCCTTCCTAGGACCACCACTTGCCATCCTTATCCACATGAGCGCATTCATGAGCATCCTAGATGTTTTTCTAGATTTTATAAGTGTCAAAGGTGCCTTTCTTGCTTTTGCACTGCTTTTTCTGCTTTTCAGTTGATAAGGTTAAAGCTAGGCACTCTAGAGGTTTTGGAAGTCGCTTGTTTTTGTGGCCAACAGACCTTTCCTCCTTTTCACTTCAAAATATACCATATTTTTCTAATTTCATCCTACATCACCTTCCAAAAGAAGTTTGGTGAATTCATGAGATTTATGGATGAGTTGGAGCTAGATGTTTCTACTTTGGGGGGTTTTTGCTAGTTTAGTAAGCCTGATTTTTGTGAGCAATTCAAATGCCTCCAAAGAAATTTGAATTTCTAATGCAACTCTATATATTTGCAGCCTATTTATGATACATGGTTCGATGATGTACATTTATGCTATATATTTTAATATTGTGCATAATCGTGAGTCTAATTATCAGTTTTCTTGACAATTCTAGAATAGCAATTTGTGTGAGAAGTGTTATTAAATATTATGATAAGCTTGTGATATTATTTCACATGGTATCAGAGCTTCTTAGTGGAGCACAAATGCATCCAGTAGTGCACTAGAAGAAACTATTTTCCACATAAGTCCCACTGACCATTTCCTTGTACTCTTGAGTTTAGCTCAAGAGGTCTACCTAGGCGTGACAGACTCCTGAAAGTGCCTACTGTCATATTGCAGAGCTCTATAGTTTGAATTATTCTCTAGAGAGTTGTTTGGTTGTGTTTTTGTAGGCACATATCAGTCCATAGTGCACACTTTAGTTTTCTCATGGATCCATATCAGAATGTGCTTTTGAATCCATTTAATTATTTTCAATGGAAGGCGCATATGGAGATTTTGTTGAGGTTGAAAGGCCTCTATAGAGTAACAATGGGAATTGAAGCAGATTCTACTTCAGATGTATAGAAATCTAAGTGGCACAATCAGAAAGATGAGGCCTATGGCCTACATCGACAAATCTTCTATTCCATTTGGATGGTGTTCCTTCACCGAATGAAGTTTGGGAGAAACTTAAATCTTTGTTTGGTAAAAATCATGAGTTGAGAGGACATAAACGAGAGAATGAGCTGATTTCTCTAAGTCCAAGCAGTTTCAAGAATCTACAATATTATTTCTCCAAATTCAAGTCACTAGTTTTGCAGTTGAAGTAGTGCGGTAGTGATAAAAAGGATGAGCAATTATTTTTGGCAATCCTTTCAAAATCGGGGCAAGACTACTAAGACTTTGTCTCAACTTTCCATGCTACAAAAATCGTTGTAAGGAATTGGAAGATTCCCAGTCTATCTGAATTCATGGAGTCATTGACTCAGGAGTAGAATAAGCTTATGTTGACGGGTACATTGAAACCTTCAAAAGATCAAGCTCTAGCTATCGGTGACTCAAGGAGTTCAAAGGGTAAGAAGAAGGTCAATCCCAAAAATCCTTCTGAGCAGAAGAAGGAGAAACCTAAGCCATAAGAGGAGCTCTCCAGCTCTAGTAAGGATCAACATAAGAAGAAGGAGCAAACCAAGTGCTCATATTGCAAAAGGGGCTTTCATCTTGAAAGCTCATGTATGAGAAATACCATAGATTAGATGGCACAACTCCTTGAGAAGAACCATATCCCCATTCCTGAAGGTGCAAATAAGAGGGAAGGAGGTTCTAACTTAGATGACAAGGATCGAGTCCATGCTCTAATGGCTAGCAAATATTCATCCACTTCTTACATCATTGATTCCAGAGCTTCAAGGCATATGGTTTCTACCAGAGAGTCATTTGCTACTCTTGATTCCCATGATGGCCCAGGTCCTATCATTATTCTTGGATATGACTCAGAAAATGCTTCAAAGGGTAAAGGTAGAGTAGATATGGACAATGGCTGATTTTTTAATGTCCTTTATGTCCTAGGTCTAGCTGCAAACTTATTATCTGCCTACCAAATGATCCATACTGGTTCACCCAAAAGAGTTGTCTTCACCCCAAATGATGTGGAGATCTCTGAATATCTAATATCTCCATAGGAAGAGTTGTTGCATTAGGCACTACTGATTATTTAACCAGAGTTTACAAGTTTTCACAGTTTTTGCCTATCTCTCCACTAGTAGCACTCCTCTCTCATGCTAATGAAGCAAGAAAAATTTGGAATGAGAGTTTTCGAAATATAAATTAGATATACCTTCATGATTTACATGATAAAAACATGGTCGTATGGTTTCCAAACATCACCTTCTCTAAGGGAGTCTGCCAGGGTTGTATTCTAGGAAAACAACCAGAGAGAAAGTTTGAGAGATCAAGGCCTAAGAGAACCTTTGAACCTTTGGATCTGATCCATAGTGATATTTCTGGGCCTTTCCCTCACTTTTCAATGAACAAATCAAGATACCTATTAACCTTCAGTGATGATCATACTGAGTATTGTTGGGTCTACTTACTGTAGTTTAAGTTTGAATTTTTTGGCTATTTCAAGGTTTTTAAAGCCTTTGTTGAGAACCAGTATGGTAGGAAGATAAAGGAAATCAGTTCTGATAATGGGGGAGAGTACATTCAATCATACTTTCAGCAGATCTATGCAGTGGATGACATACACATGCAACACACTGTGCCATACACTCCTCTGCAAAATGGAGTTGCTAACAAGAAGAATCGATCTATTAAAAAGATGGAAACTTATATGGTTGAAGCTGTTAGGATATTTAGACACTTAGGAGTTAGTTAAGATCAACTTGTGTAATATATCCGTTAGGGATAGTGTGTTTCTTTAGTATGCATTAGTATGCATTTGTAAATACTTAATCCAACGGTCACGATATGTTTCCGACATAGAGTGATCCGACGACTCAACTTCTCTTAGATCAAACCTAACCTTGATCCATGGCTTGACACCCGATTGGTCCATGATCTCTATTTAAAGAGCATGGAGGGTCATTGTTTAGTTGATCGATTATGAGAAGCTCATTTGTAACTTTCTTTCTTTGCATAATAAATTATCCTGTAGAAACTATTTGGCCGGGGCCGTGGAGTGTTTCCCTCAAGAGGGTTTAAACCACGTCAAAACAACGGTGTGTTGATCTGTGATCTGTTTGTGTGAAGTGGTTTCTCTTGGTGTTCGGTCCTTTGGTAGTAACCTGTGTACCCGAACATGGTATCAGAGCTTTTATGAAGTGCCGCTTCCGGTTATGATCTAGATCTTGACCTGTTGTTGCCGAAACTCGAAAGGGTTTCTAGTTCTGGTATTTCTGTGCATTTCTGGGCTGTGGGAGGTGTTCCATTGCTTTCGGAGCATTGTTTCCATTGGGAAATAGTTTTCGTTTGATTTAAAACGGTTCCTGGTTGCTCCAGAAACGCGTATTTCATCAGATCTGAAGGTATAATGTTACAGTGACACATTTTTTTTATTTCGTTTTTTGAAAAGAAAAAATCTCATATTTCATTTTTTTTTTGTTAGATTTTTTTTGGTTCGGATTGTTGCTTTCTCGTCTGCATATGCTCTTTGCCGTGCACCTTGAGCGATCTCGGCAAATCAGAAACAGAAAGGGAAAGGGTTTTTCTCGGCTGCGTATGCTCTTTGCCGTGCACCTTGCGCGATCTCGGCAAATCAGAAATAGAGAGAAAACGTAGACTTTCTGGGCAAGCTAACAAGATTTAACTCCACAAGTGTGAAAAGTTTTTTTGTTTCGATTTGTGGTTTGTTTTGTAGGAAAAAGGGCAAGCACGCAAACCGAGCAAGAAGAGAAAAAAAAAAAAAAACCCCTTCCTCATTCCCATATTTTACATACCTTTTAATCTAGCTCACTTGGTTCAAAGTTGCTTTATTCCTTAATAGGTCTTGAGTTCAAGTCTTAGGAAGTTACTTTTAAAAGAAAAAGTGCATGCAATTTCTATTTTCAAGTTACTTTATTGTAAAAGTGCATCTCACTTAAATAATAAAAAATAAAAATACAAGTGAGTCACTTAAGTTTTTTTTATTGTTGCACTATTTAAAAGTAATATCATTGTAAAAGTGAAATCACTTATTTTACAAAAGTGGTTCACTTAAAGCAACTTTTTTATAAAGTGATTGTCAAAAGGTTCATCTTGGGAAGAGGGGGGTTCTTTTTTTTTGCTGGACATTCTCTAGCTGCCACGTCACTATTGGGGACATCTTCAACAGTTTCTTTGTTCAAGCATAACTTCATCATACAGAGTCCGTTTTCAGTGCCGTTTTTTTTGAAACCGCCTATTTTTTCGAGCTCTTCACATCCAGACTATTTGTTTATACTTTTACAACCATTAATTTATAAATATGGCCGCCCTTTGTGATATTCTACTTAACAATTCCAACTATTTCTAATGGAAATCTCGTATGGAGGATGTTCTACGAAGTAGGGAACTTTTCAGAATTACAACAGGGAAAGAAAAAGAACCCACTGATGATGATAAGAAAATAAAATGGGCAAATAGATGTGATGAAGCTCGTGGATTGATTGAGATGTCAATCTCTACTGATTTGCGATTTCACATATCTGGAATTGATGAACCTAATGCTGCTTGGGACAATTTGGAATCTGTGTTTGGTAAACACAATGAAATTCGAGGTCACCAACTCGAAAATGAGTTGATTTCTTTAAATCCAAGTGACTTTTCATGCATTCAAGATTATTTATCTAAGTACAAAACTCTTAAACTCTTATGTGCAGAATGTAAGATTGAGAGGGAAGACAAACAATGCATTTATCATATTCTTTCCAAACTTGGACCTGCATATTCTGTTTTTGTATCTACATTTTACTCCATGAAAGCATCCTTGAATGCACCTAGCTATCAAGAGCCTAGTCTTGAATCCTTTTGTGATTCCTTGATTAGAGAACAAGATAAACTCATTCACCTTGGAATAATCAACAATGCAGATACATCTGGGAAAGCCTTATTGTCTCAACAGAAAGAAAAGTCCAAGCCTCCCAAGAAACAAATTTTTCGCAATAATAAGTCAAACAAGAGTCCCAAACCCTCTCAGTCAGCTCCTTCTTTAAAAAATGACAAAGGATCCAAGCCAAAAGGCAAGAAGACTGAGCGTCATTGCAACTATTGCGGGAAAGATAATCATGATGAATCTAAGTGTTTCAAGAAGATGGCAGCCTCGGAAGCAGCAATGAAGAAGCACCACATCAACCTAGATTCGCCTTCAGAATATGCCTCTCATGGACATGCACTTTGTGCTTCTGGTTATTCTTATAATGCATCTTCTTCTTCTACTTCAAATGAATGGCTCATTGATTCTGGAGCATCTTATCATATGGCTAAGGATCAAGCCATATTTTCTACTATGCATGAATGTAACACCAAACAAATATTTGTTGGTGATGATAGATCTCTAAGTGTTGTAGGAGCTGGAATAGTTCCAGTAGACAATGGTCATTTTAGTGATGTACTATGTGTTCCAAGAATTTCCTGCAATTTGTTATCAGTCTATCAGATCATTCATTCTGGTGAAGGTAAAACTGTGACCTTTACACCTCACCAAGTTGTAATCAAGGATTTTAAAGATCCTCAACAGGTTCTAGCTACCGGAATTGTTGATGATATTACTAGGTTGTACAAGTTTAACAACTTTGGGTCATCACCTTTCCCTTCAATTTTTGTTGCTCATAGTGATAACTTGAGCAAACTTTGGCATGATCGATTTGGTCACTTAAATTATCGCTCATTGCAACAACTATGTAAAGAAAATATGGTGACAGGTCTTTCGATGGTATCTTGCAGAGATGGTGTTTGTTCCGGTTGTGTACTTGGAAAACATCACCGGGACAGTTTTGACAAACGTGCCTCTTGGCAGGCCTCGGTTCCCTTGGAGCTTGTGCATAGTGACTTGTGTGGTCCTCTTCCATCTGCTTCCTTTTCTGGTTTCAAATATTTCTTAACTTTCATTGATGATTACACCAGACGCACTTGGGTTTATTTCCTAAAACTTAAGAGCGAAGTATTTAACATGTTCTTGGCCTACAAGGCCCTTGTTGAAAAACAATCTGGTCATCAAATTATTAAGTTAAGATCTGACAATGGAGGAGAATATGTTAACAAACAGTTCACTACTTTCTGCACTGAACAAGGCATCCAACAACAACACACTGTTCCATATACACCACAACAAAATGGTGTAGCTGAGTGGAAGAACCGCACTTTAAAAGAAATGGCTAATTGTATGATCCAATCTAAGGGACTAAGTCTTCAATTTTGTGCTGAAACCATAAATTGTGCAAATTACATAGTTAATCACACCCCCACAAAAGCATTACAAGGTATAACACCGGAAGAAGCATGGAGTAAAATTAAACCTGATGTAAGTCACTTTCGTGTGTTTGGTAGTGAAGCATGGGCTCACATTCCGGATGAAAAACGGAAAGCATTGCAGCCCAAAAGTGAAAAGTGCATATTTGTTGGATATTCTGAAGATGTAAAAGGTTATAGACTTCTTCAACCACATTCTCATGCTATAATCATTAGAAGAGATGTTAAATTTGATGAAAATCCCTTGGCCTGCGAGCCTAACTCGACGATTGTGCCATCTTTGGCCTGTGAGCCTGATTCGACGTTTGTGCCTTCTTCTTCTTCTTCCAACTTCCTTGACAGTTTTCCAACTCCAGTTTCTGATGATGACAGTGAGGATGAAAATCCACCTCCACCTGCTCATGTTCCTCCAGTTGCACCAGCACAAGTGATTCCTCGATGGGTCCGTTCAACATGTGAAGCAGCTGGTGATCTTGATGGTGGGCCTAGAGATCAACGTCGAACACGTTCTCAGTTTCAGCGAGCCTCTTCTCTTTTGGCTCAAGTTTCTGAGAATCATGATCCAGAAACTTTTGTAGAAGCTTCAGGGAATCCAGATTGGGATGCAGCCATGGATGAAGAATATCGTTCCTTAATGGCGAACGATACTTGGGATCTTGTACCTATTCCAAAAGGAAGAAAACTTGTCAGATGTAAATGGGTCTATAGAACTAAGTATGCATCAGATGGAAGTGTTGAAAGAGTTAAGGCAAGGTTAGTTGCCAAAGGTTTTTCCCAAGTTGAAGGGATTGACTACAATGAAACCTTTGCTCCTGTCGCAAAAATGAACTCCATCTGCCTTGTTCTTTCCCTTGCAACCTTACACAACTAGGAAGTCCATCAAATGGATGTCAAGTCTGCCTTCTTACATGGTGATTTACAGGAGGAAATTTACATGGAACAACCTCCTGGCTATGTTCAGAATAACTCTAGCCTTGTCTGCCGCCTTAAGAAATCCTTATATGGCCTTAAGCAAGCTCCTAGAGCTTGGTATGCCAAAATGGATAACTTTCTCCTTGACACTGGTTTTTCTAGATGCCATTCTGAACCCAATGTCTATACCAAGAAAGTAGGAAACCATCTCATCATACTTGTTCTATATGTTGATGACCTTATTCTTACTGGTAGTGACCCGAAGCTTATAACCCATGTGAAATCCAGTATTAAACAAAATTTTGAAATGTCAGACTTAGGACATTTGCATTATTTTCTTGGTCTTCAAGTCCTGCAAACCAAAGAAGGAATCTTTCTTTCTCAGTCTAAGTATGCTTGTGACCTTCTTCGTCACTTTCACATGGAAGATTGTACACAATCCCCTTCTCCCTTCCAGTCTGGAGTCAAACTTTCTGCCACTTGTACTTCACCTGAAGTCGATGCCACCTTGTATCGTCAGCTTGTTGGTAGTCTCTTATACTTGACTCATTCCCGTCCTGACCTTTCCTTTGCCGTTGGTCGTGTTGCCCGTTATATGCAGACACCTCATGAAAGTCACTGGAAAGCAGCTAAAAGAATACTTCGATATATTCGAGGTACAGTTCAGTTTGGGATTCATTACAGTACAGGGGGGAAACCTTTGTTGGTTGGTTTCACTGATTTAGATTGGGCCGACGATCCTGATGATCGAAAGTCTACTGCAGGTTATGCTTTCAGTCTGGGATCTGGACCTATTACTTGGGCTTGTAAGAAACAATAAGCTCTTGCTCTTTCTTCAGCAGAGGCAGAATATCGAGCAGCAGTTAATGCCAGTCAGGAAGCTTTATGGCTTCGACAGATCCTTTCAGATTTTGGATTCGAGCAGCAACAGCCTACTCCACTTTGGTGCGACAATCAAAGTGCCATCAAGCTTGCCAAAGATCCAGTTCTACATCAACGCAGCAAACACATTGAGCTACATATGCACTTCATCAGAAATCTTGTTCATGATCGGGTTCTTGAAGTGCTCTTTTTCCCTACAGATGATCAAGTTGCAGACATCTTCACCAAGTCTCTTACAGAAGCAAAGTTTTCTAAACTTCGATCTATGTTAGGAGTTCAGGAACTTTTCATTAAGGGGGGATAGGCTCTAATGCCTCCTTCCTTCTCCTAATAGTGTCACTTTTGTAAATCCTTCAATCCTATCCCAAGTTGTTCTTAAGGGGGGATGTTAGGATATTTAGACACTTAGGAGTTAGTTAAGATCAACTTGTGTAATATATCTGTTAGGGATAGTGTGTTTCTTTAGTATGCATTAGTATGCATTTGTAAATACTTAATCCGATGGTCACGATATGTTTCCGACATAGAGTGATCCGACAGCTCAACTTCCCTTAGATCAAACCTAACCTTGATCCGTGGCTTAACACCCGATTGGTCCATGATCTCTATTTAAAGAGCATGGAGGGTCATTGTTTAGTTGATCGATTATGAGAAGCTCATTTGTAACTTTCTTTCTTTGCATAATAAATTGTCCCGTAGAAGCTATTTGGCCGGGGCCATGGAGTGTTTCCCTCAAGAGGGTTTAAACCACGTCAAAACATCGGTGTGTTGATCTGTGATCTGTTTGTGTGAAGTGGTTTCTCTTGGTGTTCGGTCCTTTGGTAGTACCCTATGTAACCGAACAGAAGCAATATATTTTACACAAAATTTGTGGGATGAAGAAATCAAATGTGAAGACTACATACAAAACAGAGTCCCACACAAATCACTGAAAGGAGTTAACCCCCATGAAGCATAGTGTGGTCATAAACCTAATATTTCACATTTCAGGATGTTTGGTGTCAAGGCTTGGGCTAGAGTGCCATCTGAGAAGAGAAGGGCCTTAGAGCCACAAAGTAGGCCATGTTTATTTTTTGGATACTCAAAAGACTGAAAGGGGTACAAACTTCTTGATCTGATCACCGAAAGGAATTCATAGAAATAAATGTTCAATTTGAGGAAGAGACCCTACACGGAGTTGAGATTGGAGAATCTTCTCAACCACCACCAGAAGAAGAGAATGAAGACTTACATGAGGATTCTAATGATAAATATTCTAATTCATATTCAGATGTTTATTTTGATGATATTATTTCATACCCAAGATTTCCAGCAAGGATAAATTGGGAATAAAATCCCATAGAAGCTGGTGGTGAACTTGTTGGGAATACTTAGGATGCTAGAAAGACTAGGTCACAATATGAGAATGCACTTTCAATGAGGGATCCAAATATTGAAAAGAAATGTTTTCTCATGGTTTAATCAAATCCTCAAACATATGAAGAATCCTCATAATATCCAAGATGGAGGTCTACTATGGATGAGGAGTTCCACTCCCTACAGGAGAATGGAACTTGGGAGCTAATCAAGTGTCCACTGGGAAAAATGCTAGTAAGATGCAAATACATCTACAAGAATAAGATGGATGATGATTCTGATGCAGTCAAGAAAAAATAAAACCTAGTGGCCAAGGTATTTTCACAAGTCCAAGGTCTGGACTACAATGATACCTTTTCCCCAGTGGAAAAAATGGATTCTATTCAACTAGTTTTTTCAGTTGTAGCAACAAAGTGTTGGGAATTTCATCACATGGATGTGAAGTCTATTTTTCTTCATGGTGATCTCGAGGAAGAGATATATATGAAGCAACATGAAGGCTATGTTGTATATCCGTCACTTGTGTGCAGGATAGGGAAATATTTGTATGGACTCAAGCAAGCTCCCAGAGCTTGGTATGCAAAAATGGACTATTTCCTCCTCACACAAGAAATCCACCGATGCAAATCTGATCCAAATGTGTATCTAAAGCACATCAATGGTAATACTTTGATTATATTATTATATGTTGATGATTGACTGATAACAGGAAGTTCCAATGATGAAATTTCATCACTAAGGATAGCTTTGCATCAAGCTTTCTCCATGACAAACTTGGGGATTCTCAGGCAGTTTTGGGGGCTTGAGATCACTCAGTCACCTAAAGGAATCACTGTATGTCAGTCTAAATATGATTCTAATCTATTAAAAAGGTTCAATATGGAAGAATGTTAGGCTATAGAGACTCTTTTTGTTGGGCATGGCCCAAGTTAGCACAAAGTTGGCACAATTTTGATGAAGCACAGTTTTGGCAGTAGAGCAGTTCGGACAATGAAGTTCAAGAGGAACAGTTTTTTCAATAGCGCAGTTCGGATTGTGAAGTCCAATTTTTGCAGTGGGAAGTGCGAAGCCTAAGCATGGCATAGTTTTGCTGATACGTAGCACCAGCGCAACAAGTAATTTTGGGAAAAGAATATAAGTAAAGGTCGAGCAGATGAAAGCGACCTGTTTTGTTAAGTGACTCCATGATTCTCGGGAATTGTGTAAGGATTAGCATGGAAGAAGATGAAAGTGACATATTAGTTAGAGTGGCGGAAACCATTAGCAACATAGCCACAGGTCGATAGTGACAGGAAGGCCAGGGAAGCGGAAAGGGACACGCCACTAAGCAGTTATAACTATTTCATGAGGACTACGATTGTCAGAAGGGCGTCAGAGCCACAAGTGGCCCAGCAAGGCAGGCATAAGCGAGTGGAGCAACTGTCGACTACAACAGGCTGGGTTGGCGGGGTAACCACACTAGTTTTTGTTATTCTAGGTTTTTTGTTCCATACGCATTGTAAAGACGAGAGCTAAGGGCATGATCTATAAAAGGGGAATTTTTGTAAGGGAAAGGGTTAATCTCTAGTTGATAATTGATCTCTAAGCTGTTTATGTTGATCTCTGTTGAGAGACTAAACATTGTAAAGAGTCTCTGCAGCTGTGTGCGCAGAGAACTATTGTAGAAAGAAGAGAGTCTGTAGCTGAGTGCATAGACTGGAATTGTTGAACCCTTCCCATTAATATAATCAACAGTTCCTGTGGACGTATCTCCCATCCGGGGGGTGAACCACGTAAGTGTCGTGTTGTGTGATTGAATATGTGTGTTTTCTTTGTTTATGGTTAAGTTCATGATTAATTTTTCTATGTATATTCTCTTTTCTATGTATTCTCTATATGAATGAGTGATAAGAATAATATGTTAAGTGTTGAACGTATAGGATTGAATTTTGAATGTGAAAGTAATTCTGAATATGATGAATGCATGAGTTAATTGGGTAAACACTAAGTCAACGAAGTCTTTGTTAAGTGTGATTCCCTGAAAGCACATAACTGGAATTGCATGGTTGCATTGTATTTCACCGCATTGCATGAGTTCGCAAAGTGCACAATCCCTTATGTTGAATGCATAATTACACTAATCAGTGAGGTCTTTAAGGTGTGTGATTTTTAAGAAGTAGCACAGCTATAGTTGCGTTGTCCCTTTGCTAAGATCCATTCTGAAGTGCGCAGTCCATGTGTGCACCATAACATTAGTAATAGCCACGAAGTAGGTGAAACTTCGCGCAATCCCCCAGTCTGTTAACTGCGCATCACCTGATTCTGTAATCCCCCATAAAATTCATCTGGGGTGATACCTCATCTTATTCGCAGGATGTTGTCGAAAGGGCCAGTGAAGAAGGGTTTTTTTGGACCACAACTGCGTAGAACCCATGTCAGCACAAGAAAGTTAAAGAATGGGGTTATAATCCAACAAATGGTTCTATTTCCACATGGGAACTGGTGATGTGTTATGAATATTGGAATCTCGGGAGAACAAAAATACAAAACTGGGTGGACAATACAGAAAAGTAGTTTGCAAGAAAGGAGAACAAACATCTACGTTTCTCTGACGAAGAATGGTTGCAGAGATACCTATATTCTGATATTTACAAAATTTTCTTCACACACTTCAGCAACGACCTACACGAATGGTTTTCAAGACTAGCAGAATAGAAAAATTTCTATTAGGGAGGAGAACCTACAGTGTGGACTCCAAAAATGATTCAAAGACTTAAAGCAGTGGATAGTCCAATCTCAAGAGCAGTAGACTTCTTGCTAGATAGAATACTAGAAGGCTACGTTACAGAATTTCCTGTGGGCACGTTGAAGTGTTATAGCGCAGTAGAGGCAGAGTTATTCAAAGGATTTCGAGGTAAGTACCTGAGCAATCTCAGTCTATACATTGAAATTTTGTTAGCAAAGAAAGGTGTCTTAAGAATGCAATAAGATCCCTAGAAGTTTTGATTATGTAATGTTCAACAATAAAGACAGTGATACCAAAGAAAACATTCATACATTATGAAGTTGTAAAAGATACAAGTCTAGCACTGAGAAGAGGCCTAATGAACATGAAATTCACATCTTTATAGAAAATGAGTTACAAGTTGATACTGATAGTCAGACAGAACCTCAAGTAACCACCTATCATCCCATCACTCCGCAAAATCCTCCAGTTGATAATACTGCTAATCCACATAACAACAGTAGTAATAACATTGCAGGAGCAAGTACTCAGAACATTATGAGCAGTAGTATCCCTAACACATCATAGAACACTACACCTCCTAGAAGAAGAATGAGAAACGAAATCAAGATGGAAATATTCAAAGGAATGGGTCGAAAAGATCCCAAGCAACACTGGTTTCTATGTGAAGCCGTGTGGAATGTTAAGCAAGTACATGATGATGCTATCAGACAAGCACAATTAGTTACCACATTTAGGGATAGAGCCTTCGCATGGTTTATGAAGTATTCTGTTGGACATAATAGGACTCTAGTGGATATTAGAACTGCGCTCCTCAAAGAATTCAAAAAACCTAAATCAGAATCGCAGTGTATCACAGAGCTTAAAGAAATAAAACTGAAAGAGATTGAGGCAGTATGGGAATTTCACCAGAGGCTCAAAGTGTTGTTATATCAAGTGAGCTTTGACATAGCACCGCAACAACACGAAGAGTGGTTCATAGCCGTGCTGTTGAAACACATTAGATTAACATTGATGCAACAGAAGGTTGCTTCCCAAACAGAGGCCCGAGAGATTGCGATGAAACTAGAGGCTTCACCAATAGGAGAGACTAGCATAGGTATGATTCAGATATAGACCTAGCTAGCAAATATGATGTTACAATTGCAAGATATGAAGAAAGGAAAAGAAATCCGAGAAGAAGTTTGGTGTACAAAGTATAAGGGAGAAGGTCACTCCAAAGAACACTGTTTGGTATTTAAAGACTACATCAATAACGGAGCTCCAAACCCATTAAATTAGCAACAAGGACCATGGTGTGAAATTTTTCGATGTAGAGGACATTGGCCAGAAGATTGCCACTTAATTTAGAAGTATGTGCAAACACCTAAGAACCTATACTACACATTTTGTAAATCAGTTTCCCATGATGATACCAACTGTAGAGCATATGAACTCATGATATAAAGAAAGCATGATGTCTAACGAGTTTAAGAAGAAACATTGCATAACGATGATAATGCGCAGTATGATCAAGGCACATATAGACGATGTGGTGGATTCAGAGGCAAAGGAAGAAACACTGGCCAAGGAAGAGGAAGAGGTCAGATAACATGCTATAACTATTCTCAACCATGACATTTATCCAGAGACTGCACGAATTCTTGTACTACCTATAAATATTGAAAGTCTTTTGATCATGTCATTGAAGCATTCCCTGTTTTGCAAGAAAAAATGCAAGAGAGGATACAGGAAGCACAGAACCAGAACATACATATGATCACAAATGAGAAAAGGAATACAGGTTGCAACATTAATGTTGTGACGCGAAGTGGATCTACCATTGGTGAAGATCAAAGAGCGGAATCTTAGAATTCCAAGAATTATCATGCTAAGCAGAAGCCTATTGAAGGGGCTTGGATAAGGAAAGCGATGGGAAAAACACCTGGTTTAGAGCTAAACAAACAAAAGGAAGCCTTCATGGAAGCAAGAGAAACCTTCAAATAACCAACACCTGTAACCCCAAGAATCAAGTTGCGAAGTGAGACTTCTCCTGTAAAAGATATGCCAGCTGCATATGATCGATCACGCACTACAACAGACGCAATGAGTCCTATTGCATCGCTATTGCAGAGCTGCATGAAATTGATAAAACATGACAATGCCTTAGCAGAATTACGGATCCTGCTGAGTAATTACAAGCAATGCAATATAGTAAATGAAGCACACGTAGTGGTTCATCATATCAAGATCCACAAAAGAAATGGAAGAGATATGAGACTGAATGCACAGATCAGAGATTTTGAAATGGATGAGATCATCCTTGACTTAGGCTCATAATTGAATGTCTTGAAAAATCAGACATGGTGATACTGGCTTGTGCTGGCCAACAATAACTTTTCTAATGCAGCTAACAGAGTCTGGGCCTTTCCTCTGCCCAATTGCTATAAACTTCAAATCCCATGCTACTCAATGCAGGTCCCCTAGCTACAAATGAGCCCTAGCTACTCAATGCATGTGTAGTGATACTCTCACAAGTTACACAGGAAATTTAAAGTAAAAGCAAATCCTCATCTGATAATGGTTCTTCACACAGTGCTGAGCATTCAAACAGAACATTAACGTTTTAAACCAGTCTCAAGATGGTAACAAACTCATTTATTTTCTATTAATGGAGAATACACACTTACAAACAAAGAATACAATCCATTTCCACGATTTCTGGTTTCTATTATTTCATTAGGAAGAGAAAGTCCAGTTCAATGTGTCTGTATCTGGTATTCTAACCCCTAGACAATAGATTCACAAGCTAAAAAAATAAAAACAAAGCATAGCTCTCTTCCTCCAAATGATGGTAACACACAACCACGCATATCCCATCTCCGATCATGCTCAAAACAATTACAAAAAACAACTGAAAAATGCATTTAATCCTAACCTACCACCTATTATTCCAGGAACCACTCATGTAGCAAACTAAACTGATTCGAGCCTTCTGTTTCTCTTTGCCAGCTATAAATATGCCCCTCCAACAAGATCCCAGGGTTAAAATGCTTATGAATCCCTATTCATAAGTTCTTCAGCGGAGTAAACCTTCTTCTCAATCTCTGCTACATTCATCCGGGCAACATCTTCTTCAGGGTGCTCTTTCCACTTGACCAAGTAATATAGGTATATTTTTCCTCTAGTCTCCTTAGCTAATCTGGTGTCTAATATCTTTTCAACCTGTTATATTCCCTTTTAGGAAATCTCTCCTTTGACTTTCTCATGTAGCTCACTAATCTTTGCTATCATCACACTTCATTGTTGATCTCAACTTACCAGGCTTCCATATCTTATTCTGCAATATCCCATTGCATTCATTGGTAACATTCTTTTCAGTCAGTGAATTAAAACAATTGACCTTATTCTTCTGTCTTCTATCAATTCTCTTGGAATGTTTCAACATGAGTCTCCACAACTCTTCATTCTACTTATCCAGTTCACTTTCCAATTGATAAACATCACTCAATTGTGACTGGATTTGCTCTTTGATATGAATATTATAATTCTTCACCCAATCTTCCTTGTCATGCCTCTTCTGATAAACATATAAACTATGAAAATATCTTCTCCACTGAAATTCTACAAAATTTATGGTTTCTGGCTTCATTTCAATTTCATTTCCTATCTCAGCAATGTCATGTTGCTTGAGATATTTTACCTTCTCTACTTCATACACCACTTTAGGCTTTAAGTTATACATCACTGTTTCATTTCCCTTATTGTCCCTAAAAATAATTTTCGGTTCAACACCTTCACACTGTAAATGAAATATAACTTCACTTCTATGAGATATATTTATCTCATTACTTTTCATCTCATCTTTCACTATACTTGCAAATTTATAATTAATTTGAAAACTAGGAAACATTTCTGCTTGGTTAGATGCTTGAAACATCTCTCCTCTCAATAACCTTTTCAATAATTTAATCTATTTGTCTCCTTATCTGTTCATAACAGCCTAAGTAGTTGTCCTCCTTTATTCTTAATGTCATTAAAGACATAATCATCTTCACCACAGTCTTGTTGCTCTACAATATTCTGATTGTTGTCTTCTTTTGATTCTCTTACCCTGCTGCTTGCTTCAACATTGTCTATTGAAACAATTTTCTCTTCTTTGTTCCTTTTCCATAAATGAGAATAGATCTCATTATTATAAAGTAGTCTATCTCTACTGTTCACTTCATCTCCTCCTGTATTTACATACGAATCCCCATTAGAATTATTGAAATTTTCGAGCAGAAATACTCCACTATATTTTCTATGTATGCCAACATCTTTGACCAATTCCTTTCCACATTTTTCATCTATGAAAAATTCTCCATCCTCATTCAACTCTACTTTTATAGTCTGAATACTTGCTCTCTTGTTTTCTAGTCTCTTCTCCAAAATACTTAACTCATGGTACTAGCATGTCATCTCACTTGGAATTTCTCCCAAAAATTCTGCACAATCCTTACTGTCTCCATCTTCTACAACAACTATCAATAGTTGTTCCTCTTCCTAACTGTCTTCCTTGTCACCAACCCTCAATGATTGTCCAATTCCTACAAGATCTTTCACAGTAGTAATCAAGAACTACTCCTTCTCCTCCTCCATCATAAGGTTATATGAACCTTCTTTCATCTCTTGAAAATCCATAATTCTTCTTTCCTCATCTTCTGTGACAACATGACATAGTTGTCCTGCTTCAGTATTTCCTGCATTCACACACAAAACATTAGTTTTAAAATCATGAGACTCTTCAGTCCCCTTTGATGACTTCTTCATCAATTGTCTTAGCTAACTTCCATTGTCAGAACACTTCATCAGTTTTCCTAATAAAAATTTCTGATTCATATTCACATGAACAAACTTCTTTCTGCCTTATCAATCCTTGCTCAAACTCAACTTTCTTGAGCTCTCTATACTTCCTCAAAGCTAATGACTGTAGTATTTGTTTCCGTTGCAATGCAGACCATTGCACTTTCTTCTTTTTCATGACCCATCCATAATACGCATCTTTATTACTCTCCTGAATCAACTTCTCTAGTTTACTGAATCTTTCTTTGATCTCATCAAACTCTTTATCATACTCCTTTTGACTTTTCTTCTAAATGTCCTTTAGTTGAACATATTTCTTCATTTGGACATAATTCTTCTTTAAATCTCTCATATGACTAGCAATAGTCATCTTCTTTACTGGGTTTAAGACAATGTTAGATGACTGTCTATCATCTCTCATGCTTGAGCAACCTGCAAACATACAATAATCATTAGTTTCAAAATCATAAGGCTCCATAGCCTCTTTTGTTGTCCCAAACATCATCTCTCTCAATTAGTTCTCATCCTTCCAAGGATCCATGAAACCTTTAGCTAGTATCATGTCTTCATCATCATCACTACTTTCACCAAGAATGTCTTTATCCTCATCACTACATTCACCGAGAATAGACCATTATTCAGGTTCACGTAAGGAAACCTCTTCCTCAACACACATCCTATCTTGCAACTCAGCTCTTCTGAGTTCTTCTTCTAGCTGAAATCTTGTTTCATATCTCAGCCTACTCTGTAACCGAATCCACTTGATTCTTCTCTTTTGAAGAACCTAATCATATATTTCGTCTTCCATACTTCTCTGTACAAATTCTCTCATCACCTCCAGCTGCAATTGCATTTCATCCAATTCCCTATCAAGCTTAACTTGACTTGATTTTCTATGGCCCTTCTCTGCACCTTTACTATGACTATCAATAGCCACATTCTTATTTCTTTCATGAACTCCTCCTTGTTCATCATGGACTACCAACAATCTATCACTACATGCTAACTCCCTCGACTTGTCTGTAGATACCACACCAAGCATTTCCATGCTTAGTCTTCTACTGGCATCTCGGTTGATTTCTTTCTTCCGATTGTGACTTCTCTATGAACCCTTAAGATATACATAAGTGGTCATCCCTTCTTCTCCCCCCCGTGGAATCATCTTGATCCACCTTATGAGCTGCAATGAACCTCTTCTATCTTTGAAACAAGTATAATACTTGTTTCCAGTACCAAGTCATCTCTTGGTGACTCCTCTTCTTCTTGGTTCTTCACACAGAACCTCCAGTTGAGCACTTCTGCTCCTCAGCTTTCAAAGATGCTAGGTTGTTTCTTTACAACTACTCACCTTTCTTGGAGAACTACAGTTATCCTCCCTTATCCAGCAATGCACTCTATTGTCTAGGTTCATTCACAATCTTCTTTCACTCTATTTCATCCACTAAGGATTCCTTCATGCCTTCTGTACTTAATCTATCTCCCAATCCTTCAGATAGATAGATTCACTGCCATCCACTCATATTTTCTTGCTTTCACCTACATGCAATTAATCTCTTCACATAATAGTCAATAAATCTCAAAACTCTTAACTCTTACCAATATATGCTTCAACACATGTCATTGTTGCAATTTCCTTTCATTGTCCTTCAAGACAAGAACATATCCTTTGCCGATTAGTCCTTCAACAGAACCTGTTCCACCTCTCTTCCAAGATAGAATATCTTCCATGCACTCTGAAAGCTATACACCTTCATACACTAATCCTGTAATCAACCATTTATCACATAACAATTTCAAAAACTTCCAAAACACATTACCTTGAACAACCCCTCCAATCTGGCAATGCTGGAATTTATGAATCTTTTCTTCTCAAGAATCATTAAGTCTTCAAACAAACACAACTCTGGATCTTCGGTTAGAGTTGTCTTCCAACCCTTCAGATTCCAAATCTGATCCTTCTACAACTTCTCCGAACTAAGGCTACTCCAGGACTCCTCAAAGGAGAGAACATTTCGCTCTGATACCAAAATTGATGTCAGCCTGTGCTGGCCAACAATACCTTCTCTAACGTAGCTGATAGAGTCTGGGCCTTTGCTCTACCCAATCACTATAAAATTAAAAGCCCATGCTACTCAACGATGCGCACAACTCACGAGATCACTGCGCTGGATTGGAACAGAGGTAAGTCCAATCCCTACTTATGATGACTTGACTAAAATCCATACATTTTTTCAAGAATATCTTATATCAGTTTCAGATGAACATAAGATAGCAGCATTCGATATAGCACTGCGCCCTACACCTGCCAGATGGTGGGCCGCTCACAAGCAGAATCTGACCACATGGGAAGAATGGAAGCATATGATGGAGATCAGATTTCTGGAAGAAACTGAGTTCGTACAAGTCAAATATGATGGACAAAATGATCCAAGTAACCACATAGACAATTGCAAGAAAGCATGGATGCATAGACCGCAGATAGAATGGTTTCATCTGTTTGTACACACACGAGAGCAGATTCCAAAGAACTGGTACACAGAAACAGAACTACCCAGAGGAACGACAGAATGGTCTGTCATGATTAAGAATTTACAAGAAACTTTTAGCTTCAAATATGAATGTCCAAGTATAAACGAGGCATTACAGGTCATCAAAGAGAAAATATTCAATGACACATCAGAACTTGTGTTAGGAACCCATGTCTTTACTTTGTTAGTATATTGTTGTTGGACGCATATGCTTTGTAAGTCATCCCGTAGTATTTGTTGATCCATAGTTTGTGTTATTGTTGTTAGCGCATATGCTTTGTAAGTCACCCATAGTTTTGTTGATCCATAGTTTGTATTGGCCCATGGTTTTGACTCATAGTATTGGTATCTAGACTTAGTACATAAGTGGGTGTTGAGGCCTATGAAGGCACTGTGAAGTTAATTGTATTGAGCTTGCTCAAAGGAGGTTGCCCCCTCAAAGTGGCTTGTGATCAATATAAAAGTGATTCTAAGTTCTTTTATTTCTGATATCTCATGTATTTGCATTAATTAATTATTGCAAGTTCATCACATCTAGTATCAGAGCACTTTCTTGGGCTCGTTGGGTGGAATTTCTGCCATTTTGTTTTCACATCTGTTGCAAGTTCAGATCTGGGAATAATCCCTATCCACTTAACTGTGGGAAGTACTTGGGCATAAGCCCTAAAACTCATTGTGAGGAGTACCACAGGAACCCCAAAGTAGTTGGCCCATTGAGAGGACCTACCAGTGAAAAGGGCAACGACCCCTACCTGATTGACTAGTTCCCACCCATGAGGTAAACCAAGAGCTATTGTTTGTGGCAAAGTGGTTATCAGTTTTACCTGAGCAGTGGAGTGAGGGGTATTGCCCCAATACGCAAGCCGTCAGACAACATTGGTGGCCAAGTGAAACACCTGAACTATTAGAAAGCCGAACATACCTGGGGTCCATATCTATTTTCAACTGAACTATTGTCAATCACTTCTGTGTTTTTTCAGATCCATTCTGAGCCGTTTCATATCCAGCCATTTCAGATCCATTCTGAAAGCCGTTCTAGATCTATTCTGAAAGCCATTCCATATCCAGTCATTTTCAATCCATTCGGTGTTGTTTCAGATCCATCTGTTGCTAATCCCTTCTGCGCTGTTGCAGATCCATTTCTAAAAAAAAAGTATAAAATTCTGTTTTTCCGCCATATCTCCCTTGTTTTAACTCCATTTCCCTTGAAAATTCTCTTACACCCTTGCAATCCCATTCTACATATTTCATTCCTGAGGACCCTATCCCACATTCCACTTCCCAACACCTGAAATCTCACATTTGTCTATTTTTAGGGTTTAGCATAACTTCTTCGATTTTCACCCAATCGCCTTCAAATTTACCACAGAGTTCATTTTCTAATTCTGCTTCTTTATCCCTCCCTACCAAATTTTCTCATTCTTTCACCCCGCTTCTGAAACCCCCCTTTTCTGCTTTCCTATCCTTTCAACAGTGTCCAAAATAGAGTCAAACCCCAATTACTCATCAGATTTTTTTCCCAATCCCAATTTCCCTTTACTAAATCAACTTCTGTTTGTGTTTTTCTACCCATTCCCCCCCCACCCAAAAAAAACCCTAGTTATGGTTGTCACCCATGCAGGAGCACACACCATGGAGGAAGCACTTGCAGCCATCCAAACCAAACTCCAAGATCTAGATGAAAAATTTCTTAGCCTCCATCTTCAGCATTCAGCCATGAACAATAACCGCCAGCCAGAATCTTTTGCAGCCACCGGGTTCTCTTCTTCCAGCAATTTTCGTGGGCCGAAGCTTGATTTTCCTAACTTCAATGGTACTGATCCGACTGGATGGATATACCGAGCAAAAAAATATTTCACTCTACATAATACTTTTGATGTCCAGAAAGTTCCACTTGCATCCTTTCATTTGGAACAGGAAGCCCTTCAATGGTACCGTTGGTACATCAAAGCTCATCCCGAGCCAAACTGGACAAATTTTTGCCAACTCCTTTTGCCACAATTTGGTCCTAGTGCTTTTGATGACTTCACAGGAGCACTCACTAAACTTCACCAAATTGGCACAGTGAGAGAGTATCAGACAGAATTTGAGAAACTGGCCAATCACACAGAAGGATTGTCTGATGAATTCTATAGGAGTTGTTTTATCAGTAGTCTCAACGATGAAATCCGCAAAGGTCAAAATGTTCTATCCCAACATAATGATGGAAGTCCTAGGGTTGGCTAAGTTGGCAGAGGACAAGATTGCAGCTCAACAATGCTCCAAACCCACCTTTGTTCCCTTCAGAAATATGGGTTCCCAACGACCTCCCATCATGCCTGCTCCTCAACCAACTCCTATCAAGCATTTGTCTGAAATAGAGATGTAGGCACACCGAGAAAAAGGGCTTTGTTATAATTGTGATGAGAAATTCACTCGGGGACATAGATGTGTTCAAGAAAAGCTCTATCTCTTGGATGTGGATTCTCCGCCTTCCTCAAAAATTGGTGAAGAAGCTCCAGATACAGTAGATGATCAGGTCGACATTCAACACTCGCCTGTTGACACCCCATCTTAGGACGACCCACCCGAGATCTCTCTCCATGTTGTAACTGGCGTCACCACCCCACAAACAATGCGGGTTAGGGGATACTTCAAGAAGCTCCCTCTTACCATACTCATTGATTCTGGTAGCACTCATAACTTCATTGACCCTCAGATTTCCAAACAGGTTGATTGTTTTGTCCATCCTTGCTCCAACTTTGAAGTCATGGTTGCCAATGGGGGCACCTTACCTTGCAAGGGGAAGTGTCACAATGTGCGTATCTCTATGGAAGATTATAACCTACGCTCTGACATGTTTTCCTTGTCCTTAGGCGGATGTGATGTGGTTTTTCCCATTCAATGGTTACGCACACTTGGCCCCATCTTATGGGATTTTGTTGAACTTTGGATGCAATTTTTAGTCAATGGTACACAACACAAATTTATAGGCTTACAACCAGGGTCTCTCCGCATCATCAGTTCACATCGCCTGGAAAAGATCCTTAAGAAGAATTCACATGGTGTCATTGCTCATCTCCATTCCCTTCAGATGCACCCACCAATGGTCTCCACTACTTCCTTGGATAGATATGCAGGTGTCTTTGTTGCACCAGTGGGCTTGCCGCCTTCACGAGACCTTTCCGGTAAGCATTTAGCCGCATCTACATCTCAGTAGGACATGATGGCTATTTTGCATGCAGTACAGAAGTGGCAGCCATCCCTATTGGGGAATTATTTCTGCATCAAGACTGATCTCCAGAGTCTGGAAACTTTCCTGGAACAACGGGTCTCCTCCCTAGCACACCTGAAATGGGTTATCCAACTCATGGGTTATGACTATGCAACCACTTACCAAAAGGGTAAGGATAATATGGTGGCAGATGCTCCTCCTCGCACATTTGATGACCCAGTTTCTCTTACAGCTATTTCTCTGCTTCTTCCAAATTGGTTGCAATCTATTCAACGGGGCTATCTCTTCTATGAATTCCATGCTTCTTCATCAGTAGGTCACTCTAGGTTCCTCAAAACGTATGACCAGGAACAATGTAACTTCTTTTGGCAGGGACTCAAAATGACAATTCAAAGGATGGTGGCTGACTATGATATGTTCCAGGTCAACAAGGGTGCAATGACACTCCTTTCGGGACTGCTCGAACCCTTGCCCATCCCTCCATAGATTTGGACAACTGTTTCTATCGATTTCCTCGAAGCGCTCCAGTGGTATAGTACTATATGTAAAAGGACACCATATGAAGCAATCTCTGGATAAGCACCACTAGTTCTTCTTCCATACACCTTCAGTAGCTCCCCAGTTTAGGCAATTGACTCAATTCTTTGAAACCGCGATCATCTTCTTCTCATTCTGTAGGACAATCTTCACATGGCAAGAATTCGTCTGAAACAACAAGCCGATCAGCACCATTCTGCGCACACTTTTCACGTCACTGATATGGTTCTTCTTCGTCTATAGCCTTCCATGCAATCCTCCCTGAAACTCCAAAGGCGCCAGTGGCTCGAAATGAAACCCGAGGATGCTATAGGGGACCCACTCCTTTAGATTCTGCATCAATTTCCACATCTAAAGCTTTGAGGACAAAGCTTTTTCTAAGGGAGAGGGGATGTTAGGAACCCATGTCTTTACTTTGTTAGTATATTGTTGTTGGATGCATATGATTTGTAAGTCTTCCTGTAGTATTTGTTGATCCATAGTTTGTGTTATTGTTGTTGGCGCATATGCTTTGTAAGTCGCCCATAGTTTTGTTGATCCATAGTTTGTATTGGCCCATGGTTTTGACTCATAGTATTGGCGTCTAGACTTAGTATATAAGTGTGTGTTGAGGCCTATGAAGGCATTGTGAAGTTAATTGTATTGAACTTGCTCAAAGGAGGTTGCCCCCTCGAAGTGGCTTGCGATCAATATAAAAGTGATTCTGAGTTCTGTTATTTCTGATATCTCGTGTATTTGGATTAATTAATTATTGCAGGTTCATCAAAACCTGTGTATCAGCAACCAGAATGAGAAAGATAGATAGAGCATGCCCTGTAATGTTATAACTTCCCTGTAGGCGAAGACGAAGAGGAAATTGATGAGGATGACCTGCGCAATGTCAATATACCTGAGTCAGAAGGAAAGCACAAAGTCGAAGGACCTCCATTAGAAATTTTGGATCTGAGTGATCCTGTGAAAAAACAGAAAGTGAACATTGGAACCACTGAAGAACCAAAGTTTGCCTCCATAGGAGATTATTGGGACGAATAGATAGTTGCACAGATAGCAGATCTACTTCGGGAATATGAATATTTGTTTCCTATGAATTTTTCTGATATGAAAGGCATTTTGGGCGACTTGGGGGTCATGAAAATACGTCTCAAGCTGGATGCGAAGCCCATTAAGAAAAGACTGTATCAACTTAATCCAAGATACAAAGAAAGGGTAAAAGCAGAGCTTGATAAAATGCTTGATGCAAGAATCATTGAACTGATCGAAGAATAAGAATGGATAAGTCCCATGTTTATTTAGGACAAAAATACTAAAGGCAAAATCAGGATCTGTGTAGATCTCAGAAAGTTAAATGATGCATCACTACATGACCCATTTCCTACTCCATTCACAGACGAAGTATTAGACAATGTTGGAGGGAATGAGGCATACTCTTTCATTGATGGATTTTCTAGATACCATCAGATCAAAATTGATACAACAGACAGGCATAAGACCACTTTTACCACAGAATCAGGCTCATTTCAGTACACAGCTATGCCCTTTGGTCTGAAGAACGCACCAGCCATTTTTTCAAGAGTAGTTGTTGTTACATTCAAGGAATCCATCCATAAACTTCTAGAAGTATATTTTGATGATTGGACTGTATTTGGATTGTTGAAGAACCATTATGCAAGCTTAAGAATGATGTTAGCGAAGTGTGGACAACATCAGATCTCCCTGAACTTGAAGAAGAGCATCTTCTGTGTTCCCTATGGAATTCTACTAGGACACATTGTTTGTAAATAGGGACTAATGGTTGATCCAGCTAAAATCGCAGTTATTGTGAACCTTCCAGCACCAAATTTAGTAAAATAACTACACACTACATTGGGGCACACAGGCTACTACAGAAAGTTCATCAAAGGATATGCACAGATAACTGCGCCCATGGAAAAATTGTTGAAAAAAGAAGCAAAGATCATATGGAATGAAGACTACTAGAAAGGACTGGACACACTAAAATAAAGGGTGGTAACTACGTTTATCCTAGTCTTTCCCGATTGGAGAAAACAATTCCATGTACCTGCAGATGCTTCATCCATCGCACTTGGTGTTTTGCTAGTGCATCCAGGTGAGGGAGGTATTGACCTGCATCCTATAGCATTCTCAAGAAGGAAGTTATATTCAACAAAAAATAATTATACAACAATAGAAAGAGAAGGTCTACCTATGGTGTACGCACTGCAGAAGTTCAGGCACTATCTGTTGAGTGCACACTTTTGTATGTTTACTGACCATTCAACTTTGAAATAGCTAGTCAGTAAACTAGTGTCAGGGGGAAGAATCTGTAGATGGTTATTACTCTTTCAAGAGTATTATTTTGAAATTGTTGTTAAGCTGGGAAGGCTAAACTCAGGACCTGACCATTTGTCTAGAAATGAGTCAGGCAAAGAACCTAGAAGACAGTCTACTAGATGCGCAGTTATTTGCTATTCAAATAGAAGATGACTATTATAAGGAAATTCTAGAGTTCTTTACTATAGGGTTGGAACCTACAGAATTTACTACGCAGTAGAAGAAGCAACTCATAGTAAAAGCAGCGGACTTCACGATAATTGCAGGACAATTATACAAGCTAGGACCGGATGAAGTACTATGCAGATGTGTGCTTGAACATGAGAAATAATTGATACTAGCTAAAGCACATTCAAGAGTGTCTAGAGGCCACTACGCAAGAAGAGCTACTATGAAGAATATCTTAAGAGTAGGACTATGGTGGCCTACACTCCATAAGGATTCAAAGGAACATTGTCGAAGTTGCGATGTTTGCCAGAGAACAGGAAAGCCATGTCATAGAGAAGAGATTCCATTGAGACCACAGTTGTCATTGCAAGCCTTTGATAAGCAGGCAATTGATTTTGTGGGACCCATCAACCCACCAGTTAAACGAACTGGTTCAAGATACATTATTACAGCTACAGATTATCTAACAAGATGGGCAGAGGCAAAACTAGTAAAGGACTGTAGCACAGTTACTGCCACGCAGTTCATTTTTGAAAACATCATAACAAGGCTTGGATGTCCAAAAATACTAATGAGTGATCAAGGAACACATTTCTTGAATAGAACCATTGCATCCCTGACTGAAGAATTTCATATTTATCATCAGAAGAGCACACCATATCATCCACAGGCTAATGGCACTGTTGAGGATTTCAACAAGGTGTTGGAAAATGCGCTGGATAAGGTATGCAATACAAATAGGGATGATTGGGATCTGAGAATACCAGCAATGTTATGGGCATATAGGTTAACTTGCAAGAAGTTGATAGGACATACACCTTTCAGCTTAACATACAGATAGGAATCTATGATGCCAATGGAATACATAGTACCAAGCTTGAGGATTGCAACATTCACAGACATGGCAGATGAAGAGACAATGGAAGAAAGGCTACTACACTTGGTTGGACTGGAGGAAGATCGCTTTATTGCAGGATTTCACCAACAAGTGCAGAAAGACAGAGAAGAAGCATGGCATGATCACCACATCAAGCACAAGTTCTTTTAGGTAGGAGACCTTGTCCTCCTCTATGATAGTAAATTCATGAAGTTTCCTAGAAAATTTAAAATGCATTGGCTAGGTTCATATATTGTTATGAATGTTATTAACAGTGGTGCAGCTCAGTTAACCACATTAGCAGAGGAAAACTTACCAGGTCTCATTAATGTAAGTAAACTAAAACCCTACAGGGATAGTCCTACTTCGCCAAGCCCTCAGTGATCAAAAGAGAAGACATTCTAAGTGTCAAGTGTAGTTGAAATTGGACACTAAGAATGACAGAATAAAGAGTCTGCACACAATTTTGGTGAAATAGGAAGTTCCATGAAATATGAACTACGCAGTGCACGAGGGAAGCACATATGCAAAGTGCACGTTGGAAGTGCATACACGAAGTGTACATAGGAAGCTGAAATGCGGAGTACTAGAACACTCGTGCTGCGAATTTCAAAACAAGAAAGGAATAATGCACAGTTGACCTCGAGATTAACTTGTGCCAGCTACCAGAAAGGGTCTGCAC
Organism: Larix kaempferi; assembly: GCA_027924585.1. NCBI lineage: Eukaryota > Viridiplantae > Streptophyta > Pinopsida > Pinales > Pinaceae > Larix > Larix kaempferi. Next base: position 175,713 of record BSBM01000122.1, read on the forward strand.
TATAGAGATAGATGTGTGAAGAAGCACAGTTTTGGCAGTAGTGTAGCTCAGACAACGAAGTTCAAATGGCACAGTTTTTTCAATAGCGCAGTTCGGATTGCGAAGTCCAATTTGCGCAGTGGGAAGTGCAAAGCCTAAGCATGGCGTAGTTTTGCTCATGTGTAGCACCAATGCAACATGTAATTTTGGGCAAAGAATATAAGTAAAGGTAGAGCAAATGAAAACGAACTGTTTTGGTAAGTGACTCCATGATTCCCAGGACTTGGGTAAGGAGCAGTGTGGAAGTAGATGAAAGCGATCTATCAGTTAGAGTGGCAGAAACCGTTAGCAGCATATCCACGGGTTGACAATGACAGGAAGGCTAGGGCGTCGAAAAGGGACACACCACTATGTAGTTATAACCGTTTCATGAGGACTGTGGCTGTCAGAAGGGTGTCAGAGCCATGAGTGGCCCAATAAGGCATCTATAAATGAGTGGATCAGCTATCGACTATGACAGGCTGGGTTGGCAGGGTAACTGCACCAGTTTTGGTTACTCTAGGGTTTTTGGCCCATATGCATTGTAAAGACGTGACCTAAGGGAACGATCTATAAAAGGGGAAATTTTGTAAGGGAAAGGGTTAATCTCTAGTTGATAATTGATCTCTAAGCTGTTTTTGTTGATCTCTGTTAACACACTAAACATTGTAAAGAGGCTCTGCAATTGTGTGCACAGAGACCTATTGTAGAGAGAAGAGAGTCTGCAGTTGAGTGCGCAGACTAGAATTGTTGAAGCCTTCCCATTAATATAATTGATAGTTCCTATGGATGTAGCTCCCATCCAGGGGGGTGAACCACGTAATTACCATGTTGTGTGATTAAATCCATGTTTTTGCTTTGTTTATGGTTAAGTTCATGCTTAAGTTTTGCTATGTATCTTCGCTTTTATATGTATTCTCTATATGAATGAGTGATGAGAATAATATGTTAAGTGTTGAAAATATAGGCTTGAATGTTCAATGTGCAAGTAATTATGAATATGATGAATGCATGAGTTAATTGGTTAAACACTAAGTCAACGAAATCTCTGTTAAGTGAGATTCCCTGAAAGTGCAACACCAGAAGTGCGCGGTTGCATTGTATTTCACTGCATTGCATGAGTTCGCAAAGTGCACAGTCCCTTATGTTGAATGCATAATTACACTAATCAAAGAGGTCTTTAAGGTGTGTGATTGTTAAAAAGTAGCACAACCTACAGTTGCATCGTCCCTTTGTTAAGAGCCATTCCGAAGCATGCAGTCCGTGTGTGTGCCATAGCATAAGTAATAGCCGCGAAGTATGTGAAACTTCGCGCAATCCCCTAGTCTGTTAATCGTGCATCACCTGATTACAGAAACCTGATTCTATAATCCCCCGTAAACTTCACCTTGGGTTAGACCTCAACTTGTTCGTAGGTTGTTGCCGAAAGGGCCGATGAATAAGGGTTTTGTTGGACCACAACTGCGCAGAACCCAGGTCAGCAGAAGAAAGTTAAAGAACAAGGTTATAAGCCAAGACTTTTCCTTTCACAATTCAGGCTAGAAGAAGGGGATTCTACACCCTTGGTGAACAACTCTCTCTATAGGAAACTTGTTCGAAGCTTGTTGTACTTGACTCACTCCCAACTAGATTTGGCATATGCAGTAAGTCATGTTGCAACGTATATGGAGCAGCCATAAGAGATCCATTGGAGGGATGAAATTTTTTTTTTGCACTTTGTGTAAGGCACCAAGACACATGGGATCCACTATGCTACCATTTTCTCATTGCACTATTACAAAATGAGAAATTAGTGACTAAAAAAATGACTAAAATTCACATATAAACGACTATTTTTTAGTCTGCGACTAATAGTAGCTAATTTACAATATCTTATATCTCAACTAACTTAGTCATATTTATTTTAGTCATTGATAGTTGCATTATTTAGTCATATATTTGGTCATTGATTTAGTCATTAATTGCCACAATTAATGACTAAATCAATGACCAAATATACTACTAAATAAGGAAACTATTAATGACTAAAATAAATACGACTAAGTTAGTCGAGCTATAAGATAATGGAAATTAGCTCATAATAGTCATTTATATGCGATTTTTAGTCACAAATTTATCATTTGTAGTAGTCATTTATTGTTGTTAATTGGTCATTTATTTAGTAATTGATTGTGGTTAACTAGTCATTCAGTTAGTCATTAACTGTAGTTAACTGGTCATTTTTGTAGTCATTGATCGTTGTTAACTCGCTACTTATTTAGTCATTGACTGTTGTTAACTGGTCATTTAATTGGTCATTGATTTTTGTATATAGGGAACGGAGGAATCAAACCACCAACTTCTTTCCTTTAAGGAAAGTGCTCTTCCATTGAGCTAGCACCCTTAAATAGAAGAATCAAAGTTAATGGACTAGGAAGAAAAATCATGCGAGTTATTAAAACCTTACATAGTAAACCTGGTAGATAGAAAAGGAATTACAGACTACTGGAAACCATTCCCTCCAAGTTCCCACTCATGGAAAGCCATAAAAGTCAGGATCCCCCCTTAATTAAAAATTCCCTGTTCTAGATTCCAAAAGGAGAAACCTCATAGAATATATGGGTAGATAGGCTTCACCCTACTGGAGTGACAAATAAAAGATTCATCAAAATCAAAGGCCGACTAACTATAAAGAATATCACCACCATTGTAGATCCCTCTGTCTAGCCTTCTTCCTATTCAATTATCGAATGAGCCAAGACTTCATACAAGACTAATAGTATGTGCCCCAATTCAAAAAATAAAATATAAGAGACTCTAGAACATGGAGACCTAAGGGAGAGTATACAGTTGGAGAAGCATACAGGAAGTTTTGGAAGCAAGCAAGCAGCACTAGGCTTCATGTACACAATTGGAAATAGTCGGGGCCAAACATTCAATCACAAAAATGAATACTTTCTTTTGGCTCTTGGCTCACAACAAGCTAACTAGTTTTCCTATTGTCAGTGAAAGCAATTTTGAACCAGCAAGTAAAATTTTTGAAAGGATAGACTTTTGTTCCTCTGCTCCTTTTTGGGAATCAGCCTAGCTGGACCTATTTGTATACTACTCAAGCCTCACAATTGTTTCATTTAAAATAGTAATAAACATTTCCTGCTGCCCAACATATCAAAACTTTCTATGTGTATGTTTATTGCAATTAAATAGTACGCAGTAAAATGAAATTTCATTTGATAGTGTTCACACATTATAAAGGCTAAGTTAGACTGAGTTAGAATACATGGCATATTATATCATTGTAAACTAAAAGAAAAAAATATCTATAGAAGTGATAGACATTGTTACCAAGATAAACTAAGGCCATTTCTTAATCAACTTCACACCTTCACCCACTATAATGTGTTGTCCAATTAATCATAATCAGAGGGTATACTACTATAATCTAAAGTAAAATCCATTCCTACCAGAATACAATTGTGTTAGAGCTCTCTACCTTGTTCCTGAAGCACATGCCTTAGCTTGGACATTTTCATTTGCAAATGGAGGTATGGAAGAGTTGTCAACCTTGTTTGCAATTTTATAGGTACCATTCTCCCTTTCATTTGAGCCCTTACCAGCACCAATATATGAATAAAAGAAGTCCACAACATGATTAAAATATGTTTTTTAAACATTATATAGTATATGCATTGATGCCATGTTCTTTCCCACTTGTTTTGCAAGTCACACTCACTTAACTTTTTACCTTGTGTACATACTACATATGTCATTTCTAGTTATGCATTTTTTGTGATATACTTGTAGTCTTTGCAATAAAAAGCATTTTTTCATGTCATTTCCCTAGAACCTTGGGTAAGAAGAAAACATATAGCATGTGTTAAATGAATGCATTTTAAATAAATAATATAGGCACACCATCAAAAGATACAATTTCTAAAATCTCGACAAATAAATCTAAATCAAAGTCCTGTGTATTGGTTTATTATAATGGGCATGATTTTATTCAATGGTATTGTCACTATAAAAAAGTGGTCTTTGGCAATATAATACCTTGTAAAATAGAATGATAGCTTGCTTTAACAGTTCCACGACCCATTAAAGATCCCCCCGTCCACCTTCACCTTGATTTCCAGATTTGGGTCTGGCATCCATAGAGTTTTGAATGCTTGTGTTTTGTACAAATAGAATTCATTATGAAGCATCAGATCTTTGAATGTAAAAGTGCATTTACCAAAATCATCACAAGCAAAACTATGCCGATAATTCCCTTTTAATATTAATGCAAATACAACATAGAAAATCTAACCAACAAACTAGAACCGAAGAGAGCAAAAATAGAATTCCTAACCCTAAAAAGACATTTGCACTAGTTAAATTACCACAATAATCATCCCCAAATAAATGATAAGGGCTTTAAAATATGTTATTTGATATAACAAACAAAAAAAAGCATAGGGAGTAATTTGGGCTCTTAGTGGTAAGTTACAAGAACAACACATGCCAGGAAACCAACCTAAATTCTATCACCGATAGGTTGTCTCCATGTTCAAGTGGGAGTGGAAAAAAACAAGCCCTACATAGTTTTTGACACAAAAGGCATCCCCTTGTTTGTGAATTTTTGCAGAAGGTATCCATCTTGCAAGTCTTTCCAAAAATCAAAAGTGAAGGGATGTGATAAAAGTGTTGCCACAAAATGAAAAATGAAGGGAAGGCATAAACGTGTTTCCATGGGTACATATATACTCCTAATATTTCATGTCAAGGGATGTTTGAGGGAGACAAAAAAGGAATACAAATGCTATCTCTTAGTGCAGCTACTGAAGAATTGATAAGTGCCGGATGAAAACCATGTAGTGTACTTAATTCAAGGGATCAAGGTCTCTCAAATGAAAGCCATGAACTATTCCATAGTTAAAGCACCATCTTCTGTCCACTATTTCACTTGTTTTAAATGTTTCTGTATGATCACAAGCATAGGTTCCATCCCTAACAGTTTTAAAGATTAAGATCTAATCCAATTTTATACACTTAAGAAAATAACATGGCAGTATCTTAATCTTAATATTAAGATTTAGGTATGATTTTAGGTAAACATACAAATTTTCACTAGTCTCTAGTGCATCTAGGTATTAGGTTCATAATGACATATTGGGGATGAGGAGAAGGAAAAAGCAATTCTTGGGTGTGCACCCACCATTTTCATGCATAAAGTTAGCTAATGTTTTTTTTGCACACATATATAATCAAGATTCATTGTAGCATGGTGCCAACTTCTAAGAAATCAATGTGCAACAAATGCCACTTGAAACAACATTGAAAAACTCAGCTTGGTTAATGACTTGATGAGGGTGGAATGCAATAGTTCAACTCAGGCTTGACAAAAATTAAAATAGCAGAAACCACCAAAGATAAGTAATTTTCTTTTCCCTTTTGGCATAGGTGAGGTTTTCCATCCACCCACAAGTTAGACTTGTCAAGTAGCAAATAATCTATGAGTTAACTCACGGATCAGGATTTGGTCCACAATTACATACACATCTGAGTGGCTGATAGTGAATTTGATTTGGTGCCAAAGAGTCAGACTCGGGACCAAGTTAATTTCGATCGGTAGAATCCCAAGTAGAGTTTGAATCAGGATACTCAAACAACTTAACAATTTTTTCAAATATGATATTAATATCTTCGAAGGCCTACATAAAGGCACATGATCCTGGTATATCATTACTTAAATGAGGGGGGAGTCGTTGGAAATTGCTAGATTCCATATCAATTTCATAGAGGCACATGAAATAATAGATTTCATTATTCCTTCTATCAATATTGCTTGTTAACAGAAATTAGTAATTTGGCATGAAATTCTGAAGTTGTAGAAGCCACCTTTGCAAACTTGGAAACTGTAGCTTCAAATCCAAAAGTAAATTTAGATTCAAATTTCTGACAGTGTGATTCTAGCATCATATTTCTAGATACTAATCTTTGTAAACATAGTTAGACTCTTAAAAATGGACTCTCAATATAGTTCCAGCCAACCCTTCCTTGTATATCCTAGCTACAAGTGGTTTTAAATATAATTCCATGCCATTAACAAAAGAAGCAAGGTTATAGAGGGGCTTGGATGGAAAAACATAGTAGCACTCGTTTACAAGTTTAAAAGATTGCTTGTGTATGTGTGTGTGTGTGTCCATTTGCCACAAATTTCTAGGTATTTGTTTTATGATTGGTGTTCATAGTTTGCCACAGCTTGATTTTACAATCTCATCTTTTAAGGTTAATTGTTGTTTTCAATCTTAAAAATGAACTATAGGAAATCATAGGTAGATGACAAAAATTTGTCTTCTATGCTTGGGTTTGAGATATTACACAATAAAACATAATTTTTGGCATGTAAGCTAGACAATTAGTATTGAAAGCAATTATTATTCAGTGAAAATAGAAAAAACACAAGGAAGTTCCTTCTATTAAAATCAACAACAAGATGCTTAGAACAACCATAAAGGATTAGGATTTTCCAAAACTGGTGAATGAGGATACATGGAATTTGTACACACTGGGCACTCCAACAATTCATGTACACTACTAGCAGTAGTAATATTAGATTTGATAATAACACGATTAGTGTTCTTCACTTCACCCATTTTTGGATCTAATGAATTCGATGGAGGTGGATCTATAACTTCTGACAAGTCATGCATGTCTGCACAGTGGATCTTTCCCGATTCCATCTCTTTATTGAAAAAAAAGTGGTTGTTATTTCTACCTCAAAATTGAGTAGAAATCCTCCAAAGTCTCTAGAATGCTATCGACCAACAACTGCAATGTCCTCAATTGAAAAGATATGCCATCTTTATTGCAATAGAATCAAATTTCCAGTTATGCCAAGAAGTTATTCAAGTATCTTAAGAAAAATAACAACAATGTTCTCATAAAAGTCCTTTCTAATTGTGACAGATACACGTCAACCTTCAAACTATTGTAGAGAAGCTCTCCATACCTGCAAGAAATGTCAATCAACATATTATACCAGTCTGTTAAAGGATATGCCAAATCAGAACACCAATTCATTGTATGAATTGAATGAGAGGGAGAGTGAACTTATGTGTGTGTTGTGTGTGTCAAAAGTACCAAACAAATCAGTTTAAAATTTAACTACTCATTTCTTATTGAATGTTGTTTCACTTACAATAATCACAAAGGACAAGAGAGTATTCTTCACAGATTGGTAAGTTTTGTTGATGGATGGTAATATTATAAAACAACGAAAGCCTAAAGCATGGGCCAAATAAACAAGTTCTCAATCCTCATTATTGAGGTACAAACCATTTCATACAAGAAATAAAAAAAGCAGTTTCCAATCATATATCATGTTATATATGTTGATTTAATGTAACTTCAAAAAATATTCTAATTGTACATTTTCATTTGCAAATGGAGGTATGACAGAGTTGTCAACCTTGTTTGCAATTTTATAGTTACCATTATCCCTTTCATTTGAGCCCTTACCAACACCAATATATGAATAAAAGAAGTACACAAAATTATTAAAATATATATTTTTAAACAATATACAGTATATGCATCGATGCCATGTTCTTTCCCACTTGTTTTGAAAATCACACTCACTTAAATTTTTACCTTGTATACATACTACATATGCCATTTGTAGTTATGCTTTTATGTGATATACTTGTAGTCTTTGCAATAAAAATCATTTTTTCATGTCATTGGCATAGAACCTTGGGAAGAAGAAAACAAATAGCATGTTTTAAATTACTGCATTTTAAATAAATAACATAGGAACACCATAAGAAGATACAATTTCTAAAATATGGACAAATAAATCTAAATCAAATTCCCGTGTATTGGTTTATTATAATGGGCATGAGGGGTGAACTGAAACTAGATGAGGGTTGAACTAAAACTAGCTGGCCATTTTCCATAGCTCTACAAGAAAACAAAATTCTATTAGATGAAAATATGCAGAAAATTAAAGAGGAATAATTTCATCGAAGACCAAAATACAGAGATTTAATGCTTAGTTTAGAGCAGTACCTCTATGTTCCATCAGGTTGCTTACAAACTGCATTAATGAAAAAGGAAGAAACAAGGAATATACGGAATCAAATCCAATATTCTCCACATGAGACTATGGGAAACCCCATTGTTTGCACATACCCATGTATTTGCCTAAAAAGCATGAAGATTAAAGAGAAAATTGAAACACAAAAAATTATCATTATAATTTATAACTAAATGTAAAAAATAGTAAATCAATACATACATACATATAACATTACCTTTGAATATTGACAGCATGCCTGAAAGGATGACTATTTACAAAATTTGACTTGCACCATTTTTGGATCCTTTTGTCAAGTGTACTTAATTTGGAATCACTGGTAATTGTAGACTTGTTTTCTGCAACTCCTCTAAACAAGTAATAGAAGATTATGAGTGTTTCAACAAATAGTAGTTCCACTCTTAGATATGATAAGGAATCATCATCCCATAATGCCAAGAAACTCAAGGTCTATAAGTACATCACATTATTTTCCATTTTCTAAGTGCATAAAATACATTGTCTATACTTTCATAAAAACCTTTCTCGGGTAGAAACCACTCTATGATGACATACTTAAAATTCTTACATCATTCAATTAAAAGAAACAAACATACTAATTCAGTTAATATGTTCCAATACTAACAAAAACAGGAATCCTCAGCTAAGAATTGAGTGTTTTGCATTTCCCCATTTACAAAACATTGTTGAAATTCCAACTATGCAATTTCCAAAGAGACACATATTTTATTCTTTTCTAAACATGTCAAATCCAGTCCTTGACATATTAGGCTGTTTGCCTAGTATTTCATCTCTCAACCTCACTCACTCTTACAACATTTAATATCCATTTAGAATTTGTTGGTTGAGCCCAGAAAGTTCTGAATTGTTGTTTGAGTAAATTAACAACGTATCTTTTGACCAATAACATAGGAAATTTTTAGTGAATCCTACTGTCATTTAGGGATGATAAATTGAAATGAATTCATTGCAGGTAGACATATGCCAATTCAGTTGCACCTTATGTAAGCTGTTGAAATAAGGGTCTAGGGTTAGGTCCATCTTGAATGAGCAGTAAGCTTGCATGTTGCATCTTGTTCATATGCTTGTGTATCTCTGCAGAAGGTTCATATAAGATCATGTTGATCGTTGATATCTCTCCTATGGTTTTCGCTCTATGGGTGTTGATGGTAGCATATTATACTATAGGAAAATTATTAGAGTTTTGAAAAATGCTATGTTTCATTTTTTTAAACTTTTACCTAATGAATAAGATAAGATAATTTTATTAATGTCCAAAAATGACTAAGGCCAATGGGGCTAGATATTACAGTTAGTGTCCATTGAACAATGTGTCTAGAAAATCAACACTCCTAGAGCTAAATTGATATCAAAGTACATGATTTATAAATAAAATAAAAAAGAAAAGAACAAGAGCTAGGAATACGCTGAGAGGCACACAACCCTAGATAGACATCAACATCATAATTCAAAATAAAATTAAAGGAGGGAGATGACATTCATATCCCCATAAATCACTATGAAGAAACCAATGCAAATCCTAATGATGTTTTCCATAGAGTACCCAATGTTAAGGAGGTCTGGTTGAACAATCCTTGGACGAGCTATGGATTGAGAACACTTGTCTCTCTTAACATTTGAGACTGAGGGGAAAAACCTCATTATGGAGGTCTCACTGCCCCCTCTTACATAGGGGATCATAATGTTAGAAATAGTAATTAATTCAGTTAACTTAGCTTTTACATTAGTTCCTATTTTGACGTTCAATTAATAAATGCAACAACATGCTTTGCATGCATGCAAAATCTAGGTTAGCGTTTTTAGGGTTTACATAAGTGTTTAAATACACATTACATTTTGGTTTGTATTACATCAGTTGATCTTTTGTTTATGAATAAATATTGAAGAGCCGTAGCCCATTCTGCATTATCTTTTGTTTATTTTCTACCTCCAACCTTCAATTTGGTATCAGAGCTTAGGAGAAGATCCATTGTGAGAGCTCCAGAGAATCCAAAGCCGTAGCTTTGAAGAATTTTACAAAAAAAATAAAAATTATGCAGAAATTATCGTGCCCTCCCCATAGTCTAAAGCGCGATAATTTAGGGAGATAAAGTATAAAATATTTGGGAATTATCCCAGCCTCTCTATAGGCCAATATGCGATAATTTAATAAGACCAGCGACAATTAGGGCAAGAGCAAGAAGATGAGAGTGATTGTTTTTTTTACTTTCACTAAGTTATTTTCTTTTACGAGATTCTTTGAGTAAGAATTTGTTTTTACAAGAGAAGAAGATATTTTCAAAAATCTTTTTTATTTAAGAGGAAGACATTATTTTTTGAAAAACAAAAGAGAGGAAAAAAAAGAGAGGAAGGAGATTGTTTTAAAAAATCCAGTGAAAGACCCCGCAGCATCTATGGCTTCTAGCAGTCACAATCAATCTCAGATTTCTCCTCTTATAGGGAAAAAGGATTATGATGTATGGGCCATGAGGATGGAAGTTTATCTTAGGTCAGAAGATGTGTGCGAATATGTTGTGAATGGCTATTCCGAACCAGTTGATGATGCAGCTTTTCAAGCCCTTTCAAACGCAGAAAAGGATGTCCTGCGAGTGCACAAGAAGAAGGATGCAAGAGCACTACATCTCATAATGAACGCTTTGGATAACAACGTATTTCCAAAGATATTAGCTTCATTACATGCCAAAGCAGCATGGGATACCTTGGCGACCAGTTATCAGGGTGCTGGTAGGGTACAAACAGCTACACTCCAAAACCTAAGAAGAGATTTTGAAGATCTGAAGATGAAAGAATCAGACTCGGTAGATTCTTTCATGACCCAAATCATGGGGATTGTTAATCAATTGAATACCTATGGTGAAAAGATTGAAGATCAACGGGTGGTTGAAAGGGTTCTGAGATCCCTACCCCACAAATTTAATCCGAAAGTTGTAGCGATTGAAGAAGCAAAGGATCTAAGTACACTCTCTATAGACGAGTTGACCGGATCTCTACTTTCATATGAATCCAGAATCAACAGGAATGAAGAGTCCTCTCTGGAGAATGCTTTCAAAGCACATGTCTCATTTTCAAAAGGTAGAAGAAGAGGCAGAGGCAGAGGAGGATCAAGAGGAAGTGGCAGAAGTGGCCGATGTAATGTCAATGAAGATCAAGATCACCATCATAACCATGAAGGCAGGAACTACGACAAAAAAAGGTCAGATAAATATAATACTAAGTGTTATTATTGCAATAAATTTGGGCATCATGCTCATAAATGTAGAAAGAAAAAGTCTGATCAAGCAAATCATAATGCTAATGTGACTAATACCTCTGAGGATAAAGAAGATATTCTATTTCTTACATGTCATGTTGCACACGAAATCCCAAAGGGACTTTCGCTTTTAGATAGTGGTTGCAGTAACCATATGACAGGTGATAGAGGTCTAATTTCAGGCCTAGATGAATCAGTGAGGACAGAGGTCAAAGTCGGCATGGATGAGGTAGTTCCAGTTCTTGGCAAAGGAGTGGTGAACATTTTGACCAAACAAGGCCAACAAAAGACAATCACATATGTATATTATGCTCCAGGATTGAAGCATTATCTGCTTAGCATTGGACAAGTTAGTGAAAAGAATTATAGACTTGTCTTTGATGGATCAGACTGTGAAATTTATGAAAAAACCCCAAATAGACAGTTGATCATCAAAATACAAGTGACTAGGAACAAGATGTATCCACTAGTCATGAATTGTAGCAACAAGGTAACCTCTTTTTCTCAAAAAGCCACTTGTATGGATGACTATTGGTTATGGAATTTTAGATATGGACATCTTCACTTTGGTGGACTCAAGTTTTTGCAGCAGAAAGAGATGGTAAAAGGATTTCCCCCTATGAAGGAGCCAGCAAGCAGTTCTGAGTGTTGCACCATTGCAAGCAACATAGGGATAGATTTCCTACAGGTATGTCTCGAAGGGCACATGCCCCTCTAGAACTTATTCATATTGATCTATATGGACCAATGCAAACTCAATCAATTGGTGGAAGCTATTATTTTCTTACATTTATTGATGATTTTAGTAGAAAAACATGGGTGTATTTCCTTCGTCATAAGTCTGAAACTTTTGGAAAGTTTAAGGAATTTAGGGCTTTGGTTGAAAAATAGAGTGGTTATCAACTCAAAATGTTGAGATCAGATGGAGGGGGAGAGTATGACTCAAAGGAATTTCATGATTACTGCAAACATCATGGAATCAAGAGGCAATTCACTAGGAGATATACACCTCAGCAAAATGGTATTGCAGAACGCAATAATAGAACCGTCATGAATATGGCAAGGAGCATGCTGAAAAGAAGAAATTTGTCCCATGAATTTTGGGGAGACGAAGTGGCTTGTGTTGTTCATGTGATGAATAGATCTCCCACCAAAATTGTGAAGAACAGAGTTCCAGAGGAAGCATGGACAGGTATGAGTTGTAATGTTTCTCATTTTAGAATATTTGGTTGTGTTGCTTATGCTCATGTTCCTAAATAGCTAAGAAAAAAGCTAGATGACAGAAGTGAGAAATGTATATTTCTTGGATACGGTGAACAAAATAAAGCCAACAAGCTATATAACCCTATTACCAAAAAGGTTATCCTCAGCAGAGATGTTTTGTTCAAGGAGGAAGAGTCATGGAATGGAACCATAGACAAGGGTGTGGGAGCTACAATACCCCAACCAGAAGATGGAGAAGAAGAGGAGTTGATTGGACAACAGGGTCTAGTAGCATATTCACTAGTAACATCTTCACCAATAGTAAATACTCCAGAAAGAACACCTAGAAACTCAGTTCGAGGTGAAACATCAAGCCCGCAATCAGGTAATGAATCTAATCACAGTAATAAAAAGAGTAGAAGATTGGAAGATATTTATGATGAATTAGATGCAAATACCAACTATCTTTTTATTGCTAGTGAACCTATGTTTTATGAAGAGGCTGTAAAACAAGAGAATTGGGTAAAATCCATGGATGAAGAGATAGATTCCATTGAGAGAAACGATACATGGGATCTAGTTGACCTAGCAAAGAATAAGAAACCCATTGGTGTGAAGTGGGTCTATAAGACCAAACTCAATGAAAAAGGTGATATTGATAGGTACAAGGAAATGTTAGTAGCAAAAGGTTTCTCGCAACAACCAGGAATTGATTTTGGAGAAAATTTTGCACCAGTGGCAATATTGGACACTGTAAGAGCAGTCCTAGCAATTACAGCCTAGAAAAAATGGAAAGTGTATCAGATGGATGTCAAGTCTGCATTCTTGAATGAAATTCTTGAAGAAGAAATTTATGTGGAGCAACCACATGGGTATGAAATAAAAGAACATGAAGTGAAAGTTTACAAGTTGAAGAAATCTCTATATGGGCTCAAGCAATCTCCAAGAGCTTGGTACTACAGAATTGATTCTTATCTGATAAAAAATGGTTTTAGCAGAAGCAGTAGCGAACCAACACTTTACACAAAGGTAAATCAACAAGGACAGATTTTGATAGTTTTTTTATATGTTGATGATATGATTTTTACAGGTGACCTGTTAGTATATGAGTTCAAGGAAGCTATCAAGAAAGAGTTCGAGATGATAGACCTTGGATTGATGAAGTTCTTTCTTGGCTTAGAAGTAGAACAGTAAGGAAAAAGGTATATTTATCTCTCAAAATAAATATGCTAATGATGTTCTTAAGTGATTTAGAATGCATAATTGCAAAACGAAACCTACACTAGTGGCAACAGGTACAAAATTGAGCAAAGAAGATGACAACCCCAATGTAGATCCAACACTATTTAAGAGACTTGTAGGAAGTCTCATGTATCTCACATATACAAGAACAGATATTATGTTTGTTGTAAGCTTGATTTTGAGGTTCATGGAGTCTCCTAAAGACTCGCATTGGCAAGTTGGAAAAAGGATCTTACGATATGTTGCAGGGACTTCAAGCTATGGAATTTTATACTCAAGCACTGAGTATGATGTTTTGACAGGTTTCAGTGACAGTGATTTTGCAGGAAGTTTGGATGAAAGGAAGAGCACTTCCGGTCATGTTTTTCATCTTGGATCAGGTGTGATTTCATAGGCATCCAAGAAGCATCCCATTGTGACACTTTCATTAGCAGAAGCAGTGTATGTAGCACCGACATCAGCAAAATGTCTAGCAGTCTGGTTACACAGAGTTTTAGAAGGTCTTCAATAGAAACACGAAGTACCAACTACAATCTATTGTGACAACAATTCAACGATCGCTCTATCCAAGAACCATGTTTTTCACCAAAAAAGAAAGCACATTGATACCAGATATTACTTCATAAGAGAACTTGTGAACAATGGTGAAGTTCGTGTTGAGTATTGTAAATCGATTGACCAATTGGCTGACATATTCACAAAGCCATTGGCAAAAGATATTTTTGAAACCCATACATTAGAGGAAATTTGTGTAAAAAATGGACCTCCTAAGGAAAATAATAAAATAATAGTAGAAAGAGAGAGTAAAAAACTAATTTTTTGGATCGTATTTTCAACTTATCTCCTTGTAGGTTTACTCAAATTTCAAGCAGGAGGACTAATGGGATGCATAATTAAATTATTCATTCAACGAGTACCCATGTTGCATACTTTTAACAACATCCACACCATGAAAAATTGAAAATACATTAAAAAACGTGTTTCTAGTGAGAGAAAACACGTTTTTTAATGTATTTTCGATTTTTCATGGTGTGGATGTTATTAAAGGTATGTAACATGGGTACTCGTTGGATGCATAATTTAATTATGCATCCAACGAGTCCCCCTTCTTGAAATTTGAGTAAACCTACAAGGAGATAAGTTGAAAATACAATCCAAAAAAGTAGTTTTTTATTTTTTCCCTCCAATCTTTTTACATGCACCTTGTTTGAATTTTAAAGAATTTTTATTGGATAATATGTGATGACAAGAAATTGTACTTTAGTGTTAAAAGACCCATTTTTCATCCAAATTTCCTCTAATGGAAATAATTTAGGCATTGTAAAAGCTGCAGTAGTCAGCAATAGTAATTACTTCAGTTAACTTAGCTTTTACATTAGTTCCTATTTTGACGTTCAGTTAATAAATGCAACAGCATGCTTTGCATGCATGCAAAATCTAGGTTAGATTTTTTAGGGTTTTCATAAGTGTTTAAATACACAATACATTTTGGTTTGTATTACATCAGTTGATCTTCCGTTTATGAATAAAGATTGAAGAGCCATAGCTCATTCTGCATTATCTTTTGTTTATTTTCTGCCTCCAACCTTCACATAATCCATAGTGGGTGGGTCCAATTTTGAGATATCTTAGAGGTGGCATATCTACTAGCCATGCAAGAGGAAGGAAGCTAACTAATTTCCCTCTAATTCATAGATCTGGTAGTCACCTTGGTGATTAAAGCCTCCATCGACACATATATGCTAAAATAAATAGGTAATGAGATGAATAGAACCAAACCTAGAAAGGCTCTACAAAGTATCTTGTCTGTGGATAACTACCTCCCACACATATAAAGCTCAACATCCCTAATTAGGATAGCGAAATAAGGTCACAAAGGAACCACTTAAGTCCTGAAACAAGTAGTGAAACTTACCTGAGATCTCATAGTATCTAGGGCACCTGAACATGAAGTGTCCCTTGAACTCAATCTCTTGGACATGGCATCACTAGAATATCCTCTAGGACCTTGGGATGTAGTGGTACATCTTGATCTATAACTTAGTTGAGGAAACCCTCATATGGACAAGCAAGATCTTGAGTCCATGAATAAAATGTTTCCAAATGTAGTAAAGCAAGCAATGATACCATCTTGCAATTGCACAAAGTGATCACAATAAAAGGTCATGTTGGGTCCAAGAGTTCTAGGGGGAAAAGGGATCCAAGTGCTTTGGATGTACCTTCGATAAATTTCATCCCTGAATGCCCTCTTGATCTCTACTTTTATGGGAAGGAGATGAAAGGGGGCATCCAAAGAGAAACTAAAAGGAGGTAGATGCTCTACAAATATGTCAATGAAGTAGAGTGAGATAGGGGTATTTGTCACATACAAAAGCGAAGTCCCCAAGGACATATATCCTATGTGGAAAAAAGGCTAGACTAACAATGTACTCCAAGTGTACTCCAAGTGAAAAGGACGACCCCAAAAGTGAATATGTACAATGGCTTGCAAAAACATTTGTTTGCAATGGATCATATGTTGGGGCATGATAGACTAAGCTCTCTCAACCTAAGAACAATCTACTGACATCAAATATCATCCTCAAATTGATGCCACATAAAGAATAGTGGGTTTAATGATGGTATGAAAGAGGAACGACTTCGTCAGTATGCCCTGAAAATAGAAATAGAAACATCAGAGCTCTAACCGGGAGGGATGTATATCCTTGGTTGAGTCTAGGATAGGAAGCATACATCATACTGAAGCTAGGACCTAAGAATTCAACCCCCAAAAATGTGTGAGCAGTTGTGATCTCAACCATGCTCTCTCGGAAAATGAAATGAAAGTCCTCTAGATATTTCTTGGACATATTAAATCTCATGACCTTATTATTCCTAAGGTTTACCAATAAATGCTTAAGATCAAAAAAGATAACAAGGACATCCAATTTACTTTAAAGCTCCTTGGATGAGGAAGCTAAGAGGACCATGTCATTAAAAAACAAGTCTAATGCAATCAAGATGTAGTGTAAGATGCATTGAATCTTAACATGAGTATTATCTTTAAGATACTTTTCCAACTCATCAATGTAGATCCCAACAATGTAGTTGATAGAGGGAAACCTTGTAGGACCCAAATGGTACTCTTGATCAAGTTAGAAAGGCCCTTCTATGTACAAAGGTGCCTAACAATTAACTGAAAGTCTTGTGGCAGCCACAACGAGGGACTCAAAAATAGAAAAGGACTTGTTCCCTTAGTAAAGACGAAGTACTAAGGAAAAAAATAGATACTTGAAGAAATTAAGGATGAAGTGGCGACCTGACAGCTACAGGAGAAAAAAGTAAAGAAGTGGAATGGTGCAAAGGACGCGCCACTCTAGAGTCATAACCACACGGTCAGAACTACACTATCAGAAGAAGTGTTAGAGTCAGAAGAAGCGACTCTAAAAGGACAACGAAGTTAAATCAAAGTGTGGTCAACAGGAGAACTATGATTTTTGGGGTTTAATGGTACTATGGGGGTTGGCCCATAGTTATTGTAATATGTGACCTTCGGGCACAGACACACACACATGCACACACACACACACACACACACACACACACACACACACACATATATATGGGTAATTTTGTATAAGGAGGGGTTAGAACTTCAACATAATACTGTGTTGGTTTTGTTCCGAGAGAATACTAAGATAGAAAAGACTCTGCAACTGAGTGCGTAGAGATATTATTGTAGAGAAGAGTCTACACCTAAGTGCGCAGACTAGAACTGTTACCATTCCAAGCAATATAAGAACAATTACCGTGGACATAGCTCCAATATGGGGGGTGAACCACATTAGTCTATGTGTTATGTGTATGAATCAATGATGTGTTTTGTGTACATGTTATGATATGTTTAAGTATTTTCTTTCATATGTATTTTAATGGAAATCATATGTTAAGTAAGCGGAACACGTGTGTATGAATGTTGCAGAGTAACACTAAGTGTGATGAATGCGTAGTTATAAGAGTAAGGACAACAATGATTCAATGTAGTCTGTAGGGTATTGATAATTGCGAAGTGCAATGTCATAAGTTGATATTGTCATGTTAATTATATGTTAAGTAAGAGATGCATTTCGAGGTCATTTAGCACATCTATGCATCACCACGGTTAAAGAAACCTGATTCTGTAAACCCCCATTTTCGCTTCAGGTGAGATTTCAGCCTGTTCACAGGTTGATGCTGAAAGGGATAGTGAAAGGGGTTTTGTTGGGTCTACAAGAAATTCTCCAAACCTGGGTTAGCCTACAGGTAAAGACAACAATTGCTCACTTCGCCACCATCTAACTTGGTTTCCTAATCCCTCAATAACAATGTTGAATTACCAAAGAGTGAAGGGATTAGAAAACCCCCTACACTATGGGAATTGAATTGTTGGAAAGAAGGGTGTCATTTGGTAGGAACCTGCAGACATTGAACTCTTTGAATCATATCCACATTGTAAGCATGTCTTTCAAGAGGCTCGGTGGTTCCCATCCTTCACAAAATTCCAAGGGCATAGTAACAAGGTGACACGAGCATTCATAGAGGGTTTTGATGGAACAATTGCTCGGTTAGGGAGTTTTGTCTATGAAGTTTCACAAGACTCTATTTTTGGTGATATCAAATTACCCCAAGACGGATAAAGATGGTTCAAAAACAAGCAATTGGAGAGAGGGGTTTGAGCCCAATTTTTTCATTCATCAAAGAAAAACCCAGTTGGGCCAAGCATGTGCCAAGATAGTGGATACAATATACTTGGATGGATCTTCTCTACCTCAATCAAAATTATATCGCATGTGAAGGAAGGTATGGTTTAGCATTCTTATACCATATTAGATTAGTCCTTCATTTTGGACACAATAATAAGATCAATATGCCTTTCTACTTGTGGAAAAGCCTTACCAAAATGGAACTGCACATTCAATGAAACCATAGGAACATATATAGGAGTTTATATTATCATGTCTTGGTTAAAGTTATGATTGAGGCAGAGTTGCAGAAGATGAATGATACATGGGAATGATTTTTAATTTGAAATGGGTTTCAAGAAAGCTTTGATAAAGATAGGGATAATTCCATTATAGAAATTCATGATGTTGATGATAAAAAAATATGGAAAGGGTTTACATGTACTAGTGGGAAAGACCAAATTGAAATCATCAAGAAAGAAGAAAGGGATGAGAAAAAATATATTCCATTTGTTGTCCATAGATGTAAAAGGAAAACATAGGTTTAATATGAGCTTAGCCATGCAGAGTGGGAGGATCAAGTCATAATTTTTGAAAATTTTCCTAAGAATTTTATAACTTGATTCATAGTAAGGGGTTGCTAAACTAGATCCTATGTTACTATTGTTTATTAAGTTTTTGCAAGTTGAAAAGGGCTTTCCCAACCACCCAAGAAGGCTTTCGTAGCCACCCAAGAAGTATTTCGAATCCACCAATGAAGGATTTTTCATCCACCAATGAAGGATTTCACAACCACCAAAGAAGGCTTTTGCAACCACTACTCTTGCAGATTGAAGAAGGATTTTTGCAAGCCACCAAAGAAGGATTTTTACAGCCATCAAAGAAGGATTTTTGTAGCCACTAAAGCTGTTTTTTTTAAGCCACTGAAGAAGGATTTTGTAGCCACAAAATAAGGTTTTTTGCAGACACCGAAGAGTGAATTTATAGTACTCATTTACATAGATCAAGCAGTGCAATTGAAACTATCGAATGAGTGCTCATTTACAACCATCAAAGAAGTGTACTTGCATCCACCGAAGAGATCATTTGCAGAAACCAAAGAGAGATTCAGTAGCCATCAAAAGGTGCGTTTTCAGCCATCAAAGAGAGATTTTGGATCCAGGGATCTCATATCTCCCCAACTCTGTTGATACACAATTGGTATGGTAGATCTAATATTGTTGAAGGAGGCCCTAGAAGCTTCATAACTCATGTCCTACAAGGACATATTGAATTAAATTCAGAATATGAAATAGGTGATTGGAGTGTTGATGTATTTGTAACTTCGGAAGATACTATTCTATGTATTACACTTGTACTTTATTATATTCCTGATGGAGATGTATTATTCCTCCAATCAAAAGTGTCGTCATTTGTTTTTGTAAGTGTCACAAGTGTCGCAAGTATTACTGTAAGTGTCGCAACTTATATTTGATGGGTTATTAGACCACCTTGGTGGGGTCGGACGTGCATGAGTCATGTGTATGGGTTATTAGGATTCCTTAGGAATTCGACCCAGTTAGGGTTAAAGGCAAGTTAAGTTGTTGTATAAATAGAGAGTGTGTCTCTCTCTATTTCCTCATTCAGTCACTCATCCAACTCGCATAGTTGAGAGAGAGGAGTGTGCACAAGTGGAGGAGGAATAGGTGCTGGAGACATCTATCTTTTGGGGTTTGATATTTATGATCCTTGTATTGGTGCTTATTCTATCTCTGAGGAAGTTGCGGGGTTTTTCACCTTCTTGGTTTTCCCCAAGGAAACTCTGTGTCTCTTGTGTCTATGATTGTTATGTTGTGCATGTTATTCTCTTAGTAGGATCCTAGATAATATTTTAATGAAATTATCAAAAAATCAACATGGTATCAGAGCGAGACTAAGAAGAAGACATTGTGCAGCCGCGGAAGCTAGGGATTCTTAATATTTGGGTTTCCCTCCATAGATCATCAAAGGCAGGAGGCTAGGCTAACTCTCCTTGCAAGGGCGCATCTTTCTGTCGAGACATAATTCAATTCTGAACATTTTCGGTTTTTGGCCTGTCATTGTTGTGGGAAATTAGGGTTTCGGAGAAAGTTTGAATTTTTGGAATCTGAGACCACGGCTGGATGCTCCTCAAAAAAATCAAAGTTTAGAGACCAATATCAAACTTTTTGGTTGGGAAGAACCCAGGGATCTATCAAACTCTAGTTTGGGATTTTCACCAGAAAACTAGAAAACCAGAAACTACAGATCCGAAAGTTTCAAAGTCAATTTTGAGGGGTCAAATTTTGTAGATTTAAAAATTGAAGTATACCAGCTTGATCAGCTCAGCAAGACACATCTTTCCATCCAATCAGAAGTTTGAAATTCAAAGTTTGAATTTTTAGGGTTTCTCTGACAAACCCTAATCCAACTACAGATCTAGTTTCAACAAATCAAGTGGTAAGACCTAAATATTTTATTTCCATTTGAGTTTCTCATTAGGATGTCTCAACACACCAAGCTTAAGGATAAGCTTGAAGGGGCTAATAACTTCCAATCATGGAATTATAGGATTGGGCTAATCCTAGAAGAGAATAAATTAGACACCTACATAAGTGAAGATGTTCCAGTTCCAGAGGGAGATGAGGCTAAGGCCTTACATAAAAAGAACTTGGTCAAGGCCAAGAGAATCATTGATGATTCTATAAAAGATCATCTCAAAACCCATGTGTCTTCCCTAAAGACACGTAAGGAGATGTTTGACTCTTTGACCAAGTTGTTTGAAGGAAAGAATATAAATCAGAAGATGACTCTATGGAACCAATTGAAAGGCGTAAAGATACAGAATGGAGAGACCATCCAATCTTACTTTGCTAAGGTCTCTCAAATCAAAGAACAACTTGAAGCTATGGATGAAGTAGTGGAGAATGGAGAAATTGTGATGACCACATTGAATGGCCTACCTAGGTCATGGGACTCCTTCATCAAGGGTATTTGTGCAAGAAATAAATTGATATCTTTCAGTAGATTATGGGAGGAATGTTCATAAGAAGAAGCTAGACTTGTGGCCTGAGAAGAAAATATGGGAAGTGAAGATCAAGCCCTCACTGCTCACACCAAGAGAAGTAAGTTCAAGAGGGAGAGATCTCATAAGAGGAAATCTTCTCAACAACATAAAAGGGAGAACATTAAGAAAGATATCTCTCATGGTAGATGCTTCACATGTAATGAGAAGGGACACTTTTCCCGAGATTGTCCCAGGAACAGAAGAGACTTCAATAAAAATAAGAAGAACAACAACAAGAAAAGACATCATGCTCACACTACAGAGGATGATCAACCCCCCACGAAGAAGGCTAGAGAAGAAAGTGAAGACTCTTCAGGTGATGAAGAATATGTTCTAATTTTTGCTCTCACAGGAACTGTTACACATGGGTGTAATGATTGGATTATTGATAGTGGGGCTTCCAAACACATGACAGGATTTAAATAATTTTTCATGGATTTATCTGAACATGAGTCACCTCATAAGATAAAACTTGGGGATGACTATCAATACCCTATAAAAGGTAGTGGTGAATCCTCCTACAAGCTAGACTCTGGGAAGTCTTTAAAGATGCAAGATGTTCTATATGTACCTGGACTCAAGAAGAATCTTCTCTCCATATCATCCTTGGATGCAAAAGGGATGAGAGTTGCATTTGTGGATGGCCAAGTACTTATGTGGCCAAAAGGTAAAACCATAGATGATGCAGTAGTGATTGGAGAGCAAGAGGGAGGGTTGTACAAATTGAAGGGACAACCTGAACATGCCATGGAGCCAAGTGATCTTTGGCATAGAAGTCCTGCACATGTGCACTATATAGCACTACTAATTGAAAGCAAAGCAGTAGAAGGTCTTCCTGAAATCTAGTCAAAGCATGAAGGTTTTTGGAAAGGATGTGCAAAAGGAAAGAACATAAAGAAGGCATTTCCAAGCAGTGAAAGCAAGGCAAAGGAATATTTGAAATTATCCACTCTAATGTATGAGGTCCGATGTCATCCAGTTCTCTGAGTGGGTATGTATATTATTTTTCTTTCATTGATGATTTCTCTAAGAAGAATTGGGTTTATTTCTTGAAGAACAAGGATAAAGTGTTTGATAAGTTCAAATAATTCAAAGCCCTGATAGAAAACCAAACCGATAAGAAGATCAAGATCTTTAGGTCCGACAATGGAGGAGAATTAACTTCAGGAGATTTCAAGAAATTATGCAGTGACTTAGGGATTAAGAGGGAGTTGACCACTCCTTAAAATCCACAACAGAATGGGGTTGAAGAAAGGAAGAATAGAACAATCATGGAAGCAGCATGGGCAATGTTACATGACCAAGATCTACCCATGCACCTATGGGAAGAAGCAACAAGGACAACTGTATATGTGCAAAACAGAACACCTCACAAGATACTTAACAAGAAGACACTAGAAGAAGTTTTCTCTAGTAAGAAACCAAAAGTTATTCCTCTGAGGATATTTGGTTGTCCAGTATATACACATGTTTCAAAAGAAAAGAGGACAAAGTTAGATCCTTTAGGAAAGAAGGGTATATTTGTGGGTTACAGTGAAAGCTCAAAGGCATACAAAATCTACTATCTAGCGTTCAAGAAGATTGACATCAATATGGATGTGAATTTTGATGAAGACTCAGCATACATCAAATAAAGGAAGACACTTGTTGAAGACAATGAAGAACCAAGGGTACCCAGAATACAAGACACCACCATGAACGAAGTAATTCCAGAAGAGGATTGTGAAATATAAGATCCACAAGAACTTGTAGATCCACCCCGTGAGAAGAACTCTCACAAGAGGAAACCAACATGGGCCAGAGAGCTCATCCAAGATGCAGAAAGGTATGGTATTCCAGAGGAGGAACATAGAGAAAGGAAAAGGACAAGGTCACAAACAAGTTATGTTGCCTTACTCTGTGACATAATGAACAAAGAATCTTCCAGTTATGAAGAAGCAACAGGAAGTAAAAAATGGAAGGATGCCATGGTCGAGGAATACCAGTCGATCATGAACAATGATGTTTGGGATGTGGTCCCAAAACTAGAAGGGAAGTCTGTTGTGATTTCAAAGTGGATCTACAAGATCAAGCATGCTGTAGATGGTAGCATAGACAAATACAAAGAAAGGTTTGTGGCTCATGGCTTCTCCCAAAAAGAAGGGATAGATTATGAAGAGAATTTTGCCCCTATAGCCAGATACACTTCCATCAGAACAGTACTTGCCTTGACTATAGTGATGAAGTGGAAGATACACCAGCTGGATGTCAAGACAACTTTCTTGAATGGTGTAATCGAAGAGGAAGTGTATGTGGAGCAGCCACTCAGTTTTGAAACACATGACAGGGAGTCATATGTGTGTAGATTGAAGGAAGCTTTGTATGGCTTAAAGCAAGCACCCATGA
The DNA here is from genome assembly GCA_027924585.1 of Larix kaempferi. NCBI lineage: Eukaryota > Viridiplantae > Streptophyta > Pinopsida > Pinales > Pinaceae > Larix > Larix kaempferi. Next base: position 199,652 of record BSBM01000122.1, read on the forward strand.
CATGGTACGTCAGTATAGACAAGTTCCTGTCCAGTTTGGGCTTTACCAAGATTAAAGTGGATTCCAACCTTTATTACAAGGTTGAGGAAGGCAATCCAGTGATACTCCTACTATATGTGGATGACATGTTTATAACTGGTGATGATAGATTGATTGTCGACATGAAGAGGAATCTTACTCCCGAGTTCAAGATGAAGGACTTGGGTATGATGCATTAATTTCTAGGTATGTAGGTGTGGTAGAGTGTAGATGGAATCTTCCTTGGACAAGGGAAGTATGCAGTAGAGATCCTGAAGCGGTTCGGGATGATGGAGCGCAAGGCCATGGCCACACCTATGGCATCGAACCTGAAGCTATTTAGTGATGCTTCATCAGAGTCAATTGTGCCATGATGTATCGTCATATGATTGGGTCCTTGATGTACCTGACGAACACGAGACAGGATATTTTCTTTGTGGTGCACACTTTGAGCCAGTTCCTGACGGATCCCAGACATATTCACCTGATTGTGGTAAAGCATATTTTGAGGTACCTGAAGGATACGATTGATTATTGGATCAAGTATGATGCGAATCAAAAGTTTAACCTGGAGGGTTATGTTGATTCAAATTGGGCAAGCAGTGCTGCAGATAGGAAGAGCACTTCGGGGTGCTGCTTCAGTATGGGATCAGGTGTGATCTCTTGGTTTAGAAGGAAGCAATCCTGCATAGCACTGAGTACATCCGAAGTAGAGTATGTCGCATCGTGTTTGGCTAGTTGTGAGGCAGTATGGCTAAGAAAGCTACTATCTGATTTGTTTGATCTCTAGTTGGATGCTACCTGTATCTTTTGTGAAAACCAAAGTTGTGTGAAGTTGTCTGAGAACCCGGTGTTACATGAAAAGTCAAAGCACATCGAGATCAAATATCACTATATCAGGGATATGGTGTAGAGAGGAGTAGTGAAGCTCTAGTATGTTGTGACATATGAGTAGATTGCAGATGTGTTGACCAAACCTCTATCTAGGGTGAAGTTAAAGTACTTCAAAGAGAGGCTTGGTGCTCTTCCGATAGAAGATACTTTGAGGAGGAAGTGATGGGACACATTTGCAGGAGCCATTCCAACCATGGTGGTAGGATGATCCTTCCCATGGCTGTGGATGTAAGTGCTGTGTGATAAGCATCAGGACAATGCTCTACATGACGATGATCACGATGATCATGTGATGATGATGTGCATCAGGATGATGCATTGTATGATGATGATCAGTATGATCATGAGCATCAGGATGATGCTCCATATGAAGATGATTAGGTTGATCATGAGTATCAGGCTGATACTCTATGGCCATGGAGAGGTTGTGCGATAAGCATATAATAGCACCCTAGGAGATTTGTAGATACTCTTGCTACGTTTTTCCTATGGCATATAATAACTCCCTCGGAGTTCTGGTAAATGATCTTTTGAGGTTTTTCTTGGAGGGACATATAATAGCGCCCTTGGATATTTGTAGATAATCTTGCTAGGTTTTTCCTATGGCATATAATACCACCCTGGGAGATCTGGAAAATGCTCTTTCAAGGTTTTGTCCGTGGCATGTGCTTTCACCCTGGGAGATCCTATAGGTTGTGCTGGGCATGTAATCAGTCTTGGGATGCTCTTGCTAGGTTTTTCTTAGAAGCATATAATAGCTCCCTAGGAGATCTTGTAGGTTGTGTTGGGCATGCAATCAGTCCTGGGATGCTCTTGCTAGGTTTTGCTTGCCTGCTAGCATATAATAGCTCCCTGGGAGATCTTGCAGGTTGTGTTGGGCATGTAATCAGTCCTGGGGTGCTATTGCTACGTTTTGCAAGGTCACATGTAATAGATCCCTAAGAGGTCCTATAGGTTGAGCAGTAAGCTCGTAATCAGTCCTAGGATGCTCTTACTAGGTTTTGTTGATGCATGTAATCAGTCCTGAGATTCCACCGGATGGCCACTCGAAGAGATGATGAAGACCTACAGAAGGTTAGGCCTACATCTAGCATGAAAAAGGGCTGGCTCTGTAGAAATTACTATGACGAGAAGACTTAGAACTAGTGATTGAGATGATAAGTACAACAACAGTGATGATGATGCTCCGTGATCTAGTGACAATGATCCAACTCCAGAATTGAAGACTTGTGCCTATATGTATTGATACCTGTGTCGAGAGAATACCTTCCTAGTTAAGAGGGGGTGTTGATGTATTTGTAACTTCAGAATATATTATTCTATGTATTACACTTTTACTTTATTATATTCCTGATGGAGATGTATTATTCCTCCAATCGGAAGTGTTATCATTTGTATTTGTAAGTGTCGCAAGTGTCACAAGTATTATTGTAAGTGTCGCAACTTATATTTGATGGGTTATTAGACCACCTTGGTGGGGTTGACCCTGCATGAGTCATGTGGATGGGTTATTAGGCTTCCTTAGGAAGTCAGCCCAGTTAGGGTTAAATGCAGGTTAAGTTGTTGTATAAATAGAGAGTGTGTCTCTCTCTATTTGCTCATTCACTCACTCATCCAACTCGCATAGTTGAGAGAGAGGAGTCCGCACAAGTGGAGGAGGAGTAGTTGCTGGAGACATCTATGTTTTGGGGTTTGATCTTTGTGATCCTTGTATTGGTGCTTATTCTATCTCTGAGGAAGTTGCGGGGTTTTTCACCTTCTTGGTTTTCCTCGAGGAAACTCTGTGTCTCTTGTGTCTATGATTGTTATGCTGTGCATGTTATTCTCTTAGTAGGATCCTAGATAATATTTGAATGAAGTTATCAAAAAATCAAGATGGAGAACTTTTCCCAAATCAATTTCATACCAAATAAGACCTCCCACATGTCTCTTTAGTCTCTATAGCCTTAGCTTTGGCTCCTACTACTCACCAATTTCCGCACCAATTTTTTCTGAGTAGATTAATTCTCCGCTTTTACATTCTCTTTAATTGGGGGGTTTTTTTCCAACTAGTTTTTTTCCCTCTTTCCCAAGTTACAGAGAAATCTTCTTTGTGTGTGCAAGGGTACCTAATATGGCTGAAAATTTCCAAGACCCATTTTTTTTACTTCGTTATTTTTTCCTAGTTAGGATTATGGGGGCTGTTAGAGTAAATAACCCTCATAGAGAAAATAATGATGATTCTAATGGGAAAAACCACACCCAGATCCACTTCTTGAGTCACCCATCAAACCAATCCCTAGATTTGGGGATGTATTCATTGGATTGAGGGCACGTTCCCTGATTTGGGGGACTTTTTACATGATTTAAGGAAAGAAAATGAGTTAGAGATAAATATGCTCCACTGATTTATCCTAAACTCAACTCTAAGTGAACCTTAACACTCATTAGCACCCCAATTAAGTCAATAGTTCCTTTATTGAGATATTTTTCGAACATGCATGTTGTCATTCAGTAAACTAAGTGATTAGTGAGTCCTTTTATCAGTTAACTCAATCTAGGAGTGCATGCATGACTTACTGGGGTTATTTGATCTCAATTAATCATGACTAACCCACTCTGCATGGAATATACTCTCTCAACATGGCATGGCCAATTCGATTTTCTCTCTAACCTAATTCAAAATTGTTCACCTATATATTGTAACCTCCTTTATTTAATTAGGAACTCTAATAATAAAATCATTGTATTTCTTCTCTTCAAGGATAATGTGTAATGATTCCTATATATATTTATTGCAAAACTATTCATGCTTGATTTAATCATTATATCTTGCTATATTTTGCACCTAGATCTCTGGATGCTCAAATCTTATAGGCACATGAAGAGTTGGCATGTTGAACTGTAGAATCAAAGGTTACGGATCAAGATATATATGAATCAAAAGAAGAAACAAGAACACCAAGCCTCAACCTCCAATCTAGACATTCTAATTGATGTTGCAACTCACCCATAAAAAGGTTTGGAACTGGTACAATTTTGTTGCATTTTTGAGAAATATTTGGATTAGTGGTGAAATTTTAATCAGTTATCTAGTTTAGTTGCATGAGGACATGAAATACATCAAGTGTGGGGGGGATGTTCAGCCCTGAATTTACTATATTTTTCAATTGTAAACTATGCCCTTTTGACCTTCCGATCATCCATTTACACCTCCTTATTACCCTTTTGACATCATACTTATGCTTTTAGAAGGTACATATTGCAAAGAGTTTCACAAGGTATTATGTTGTCCTTTTATCATAAGAATTCCTATTTTTTTATCAATAAATGGATTTGATTTGAACCCTTGATCACAAAATCATGCAACACATCATTCCTCTAAAACTAGAGGTCAATCCTTTTCAACAAAAGCTACATAAAATGCATCCCATTCTTGAACCACTAGTCAAAGAAGATCTCAACAAGTTGATGTATGCAAAGATCATTTTCCCAATAAGACATAATCAATGTGTAGTGAATCTTATTTCGGTAAGAAATAATTATAGAGATATCAGAATAGGTGTTGATTTATAGAATTTAAATAGAGGGTTGAAGAGGGATAACCTCCATGTTCCACCTATGGAACAAATTCTACAATGTGTTTCAAGATACTAAATGTTTTCCTGATGGAGGGTCTCTCTAGATATAACCAAGTCCTTGTTTCCAACAAAGACGAGTTAAAAACTACTTTTAGAACTATTGGAAATATTATTGATACTGAGAGGGGGGGTGAATCAATATTATGTGCAGTTATGAACAATTTTCACATTTACCAAATATAAACATCACTTATATTATGAATTCATCATAAACAAAGTCATTCATCAACTCATGTGCAATAAACAGAACACAAATATTTGACATGGAAACCCAAACAAGAGAAAACCACAAAATGATTTGTTATATAATAAAGATTACATTCATGGGAAGCACCAAATTCCAAGATTCTCCAGCACCAACTTTAAGGAGGATCCAACCCCCTGATTTATAGGCTACAACATGAAGGAAGAACCAACTCCTTGATTTACCAGCACAAACTGGAAGGAGGCACCGACCTCCTGTATTTACAGGCTCCGACCTGAAGGAAGAACCAACTCCCTGTTCCTTGCCCCATCCTACCGCCCTCATATTTCTGTAGAACATTCTTCTTTGCTGTTCTACTGATGTGCACAATCTTTAGATTTACTCCAATAAATTCTTGTTTGTGCACCTACTACATACTTTGATCTTGCAATTGTTGTACTGTATCATTAGTTCACCACTTCACGTCACTCCATCAAGATTGCACATAGGTTCTCATATTTCATAACCTTCTGCAATCTGCATGTTGTTTCAACATATTGTTTTGTTTTTGCACATCTGCAAACTCAACTGATACTGTGCATATCCTATTAAGTTTCTATTATGGACTTGCACGTCTATATTAGATAAACTGTGACCTCCTATGCACCATTTGCGATACTTCCTTTCTATTCTCACGCACTTGTCTCATATACTACATCATCTTGTGAATCATCTATCGTTCTTCACTTCTATCCTTGTGTATCTGTCTTAGATAAAATACATCATTATGTGCATCATCTTCTGTGCTACATTTCTTTTCTTGCTCATCTGTCTTAGATAAATCCATTCATTCTACACGTAATCTATTGTGTTGCATTTCCATTCTCATGCATTTGGCTCTTTGCCTTATTATCCTGTTTTGGTTCAATGAGCCATTGATACCCCAATAATTGTAAGATTTCCAAATTGGAATACTACAACTTTCGCATCTTCAAGATTACATTCAACTCTCCAACTTGGATTCTTATTTATACTCAACCTTTGCAGACCATGTGTCCACAAGTTGGATGAATACATCCCTTATTCCTTCATGGTCAAGCTAACTTATGCATATGCCACTTGTCTTGATCTGTGCAACTGAGGTATCATGCCTTGTGGGTCTTTCACACATGTGGGCCTTAGCATAGTGGTACTTGCACACTCAAGTACCACTATGTGTTGGGTATTGTGCTCTTGAAGTATCATCCCATGGTGGGTCTTGCGCACTTGACTTATCCAACCAACTCTTGCTTCCAAGAATCTTGCGTGCTTCTGGGACTTGTATACTTCTTCTGCTTGGTGGGTCTTGCACACTTCCGAGACTTGCATACACATCCAGCCACTTTTTAATCCCAATACTCTTGCGCACTCCCGATACTTGTCCACCCATCTCTTTTACATTACCTTTGAAGTATTATGACTAGATGGATTAGGGACTTGTGCATGTACCTTATGTAATTCTTTAAACTGGATTTCATGTACTTCTTCAAACTAGATTTTATATACTTATTCAAGCTGGATGTACTTCTTCAAAATGGATGTACTTCTTCAAACTATATTTCATATATTTCTTCAAACCGACACAAAGATACTTAGTCCTCTTCGACACTTTGACATCAATGACAACCCAAGTTCAACAATATACCCCTTTGTCATTGATTTCAACACCTTATGAAGATGTGCTCTTCCTAAACACGAATTCCTCTATTCTATTTACACACAACACATTACTCCCCCTGTGTGTACCCCCCTTATGTTATTTCCAGTTTGAACCTTAGTTCTTCCGCGCAACCTGTTATCAGTACTTCTATGTTGTTTTTCATTTCTACATAGTTCATTGTTACTGATACATGCTTCATGATATTTATCCTTTGTTAATTTGTGCAACCTTTGATCAATATTTCTTTGCTATTTTTCATCTCTATGCAATTCTCTTTTATTGATAGATGCTTCATGATATTTCTCCCCCTTTGATATCAATGGAAAATAGGTGCTTTCTGTGCACAACTTCAGTTCTTTTATGTGCTTATACTTCAAATTTGCATTGGATTTCATATTAATTCCACTGTTTTTTTATTACTCCCCTTGGCTTCATGCTTCATTCCCTTTCATTTTATTGGAGTTGCTGGCAATGCCAAGTCATCCTGCAACTAGTACCTTTAACACTATCTTGGTAGTTGTCTCAAATATGCCCCCTTGGTACGGTTTCCAAATTCCTTTTATCTTGATCTTCTATTCCTGTCACATATCACTCTTTCATGCTTCTTTATTCATCTTCCTGTCACACTCACTGTGCACACTACAAATTTCCTGCTTCCTTTATGTCCTCTTTTTTAGTCTTTCATCATGTTGTGGAATGGGAACAATGCCTAGTTTATATCTTAGATATTCGAACTTGTTTCTTGAGAGCCATTTTGTAAATATATCCACAATCTATTCTTTGGTGTTGAAATATTCTAGTCTGGACATATTTTCAGTGACCTGTTCTCTAATTAAATGATATTTGATAGGAATATGTTTAGTTTTGTAGTGCATGTCATGATTTTTTGAAATGCTAACTGTGCTTGTATTGCCACAAAAAAATGCTATGGAATGATCAATTTTCACTTGGATATCCTCTAGGGTTTGCTTCATCCACAGTACTTGGGCACAAAAGGTTGCTGTTCCGATATATTCAGCTTCTACTATAGACAGTGCCACTGATGGTTTTTTTTGCTAATCCAAGATACCAAGAAATTTCTTAGGAAGAATGCAACTCCACTTGTGCTTCTTCTTTTGTCAACACTACCTTTCCAGTCTGCATTAGTATATGCTACTAAGTTCAAATCATTGCTTCGTGGATACCACAAAAAAAAGTTTAAGGTCCCTTTAAAATATCTGAAAATCCTTTTTACTATTCTAACATATGTTTCTTTAGGTGTTACTTGAAATATTGCAACCAGTCTCACAACCTAGATTATCTCTATTCTTGAGGCTGTTACGTATAATAAGTTTCCAATAATTGATTTGCAGAGTTTTTTATCTACTTACTTTGCTTCAACCTCTTTACTTAGTTTTCAACTAGTGACCATAGGTGTACATACCGGTTTGTAGTCCTCCAAATTGAATTTCTTTAACATTTCTTTCACATATTTGGTTTGAGAAATGAGAATACCATTATCAAGTTGAGATATTTGGAGTCCAAGAAAGAAATATATTTATCGCAACAGACATTTCAAACTCTTTTTTCATTTCTTTAGCAAATTGTTGACTCAAACATGTCATCTGATTGTTTCCAAAAATGATATCATTGACATATACTTCAACAACAATGATATTTTCATGCTCAATTTTTATGTAAAGGTTATTGTTTACACTACCCCTTTTGATGCCTTGTTGTTTCATATATTTATCTAATATTGAATACCAAGCTCCAAGTGCTTACTTGAGTCCATATAGAGCTTTCTTTAATTTCCAGATATAGTCTTTATTATCTAAAAGAGAGAATCCTTCTAGTTTTTCTATGCACACTTCCTCTTCTAGATCTCCATTTAAAAATGTTGACTTTGCATTGATTTGATATACTGTGATGTTTTCAAAATAAGTATAGGCCAAGAGTAACCTAATTGCTTCCATTCATGCTATAGAAGTGAAGGTTTCTTCAAAATCTATTTATTTAATCTGTGCATATCCCTTTCACACCAACCTTGCCTTATTTTTTACTACCTGTCCTTCTTCATTAAGTTTGTTCCCAAATACCCATTTGGTGCCAATAAATTTTTTATCCTTGGTTCTTGGAACAAGTTCCCAGGTCTGATTCTTTTCAATCTAGTTTAATTCTTCTTCCATAGCTTTAACCTAGTGCTCATCGGTTCTGGCTTCCTCAAAACCTTCTAGTTCTTTCTAGGACAACAAATAAAAATGAAGCTCTTTAGTTGTATTTTTTAAGTACCTCCTTCTGGTTCCTACACGAATGTTCTTATCTCCAATAATAAAATCCTCAAAATGATTCTTCTGAATGTATCTGGAAGGGAATTTTGTATCATGTCTCCCTTCTTCTGATTCACATTGATATATCATGTCCCGTGATTCTCTTGTTTCTTCATTTTCTGGTAGGTCCTCAGATAAGTTTTCAAATACTGGTTGATCAACATCATCCTCTATTCTCCTGTGCATGAACACTTTATCTACCTTTAAATTTGGACTCTCTACCATCTTACTTAGTCATAAATTATAGTACTTGTATGATTTTATTATGGTGGCATACTCAAGAAAGATTCCTTCATCAGATTTGGAGTAAAGTTTTCCCATGTTATCATCATTTCTCTTGATATAGCACTTGCTTCCAAACACCCCAAAATGCTTGATAGTGGTTGGCTTGCCGTTCTAGAATTCATAAGGAGTCATGTTACTATTTGTTGGTATCTAAAATATGTTAAGAATGTGTATAGATGTATGAATAGCCCGAGTCCAAAAAATATCTAATGGTTTTAAATCATTTAACATTGTTCTGGCCATTTTCTGCACAGTTCTTTTCTTCCTTTCTACCACTTCATTTTGCTGCAGAGTTCTAGTAGCTGAGAATTGTCTTCTAATTCCATGTTTTTCAAATAAATATTTGAATTTATTTGAGTTGTATTCACCTCCATTGTTCGATCTCAAACACTTAGTTCTTAATTCAATTTCATTCTCAACTAATTATTTAACAACTTTGAAGCATTCAAACATTCCTGACTTCTCTTTAAGGAAGAAAACCCATGTCATTCAAGTATAATCATCAACGAAGAGAAGAAAATAGGAATCATCTTTTCACCCTTTCATTATAATTGGTCCGCAGAGATCAGTGTGCACTAGCTCCAATGGTTTTGTTGTAGAGTATTCTTTTGTCCTAAAACTTACTATATTTTTCTTCCTATGCAAACAATGCTTGCAAACATAATTCAAGGGTTTCGTGATTCTTGGAATATCTCTTACATCATGTTTCTTACTAATTCTGGTCAAACTGTTGAAATTGATATGCCCCAATATTTTGTGCCAGAGCCATCTTTCATCTATTTGTCCCATGCAACATTTTTCTTCCCTTTCTCATCTATAATGTACACATTATCAAGGGTTCTAGTTTCCATTGCAACTAGTCTTCCTGTATCCATGTTTCTTATTTTGCATTTTTCTAAATCAAAAGTAAGTGTATGTCCTTGATCACACATTTGGCTTACACTGAGGAGACTATGTTTCATGTTTTCAACTAGTAATAGATTCTCTTCTTTGGTTCTCCTATTCCCAAGCTTACTAATCCTTTTCCTAGAATTTTGGTAGAGCCATTATCTCCAAAGTAGACACTGCCTTCCTTTTCTTCCCTATATTTTAGGAAACTGTCTTTGTGCCCTGTCATGTGATTAGAGAAGCCGCTATCAATGTACCATTGTCCCCTTTCTTTTGTGCATGTAAAGTTAGGCTGCATACTTCTTGATGGAGTTGGTCTTTCTAGAGCTTTGTAGAATCTATTTTGTTGGGAATGTTCTTGGTTTTAGCCAACTGCACAAATGGAAACTCGTCTTTGCAATCCTGACTATTATGAGCATGATTGTGACATTTATCACATTCAACATGTAAGTTCGGAGGGATAAATTAATTAATATTTTCTTTCAAAGTTTCAACTATTCCTCTGATATTGTTTTGTCTGGGACTAGCCTTATTACAATTTTTATCTCGTCTAGTTTTCGTATTTGCACGTGCCTTGCAGTTTATTGCCTTGTGACCGAAATTGTTACAGAAGTAGCAGTTTCCTAAAAAGAGAGTTCGATACCTGGATGGAGGAGCTCTTCTGAATTGCACAATTCTGATTTCCTTATGAAGTGACTCCTTGTGGTTTTCTTCAAAATTTTGTTTTTTCTTTGGAATAGGAATCTTAAGTACATCAACAAAACTTCTTGCTTTTGTTTCACAGATTAAGTTTGAATCTTCATAGTCTAGTTCTGACAGATTCTTAGTGTTGTTTCTGAATTTTTTTCCACACTCCAACTAGATGCTAACCTTTTGTAATTATTCTTTTAAAGAAATGACCTCAGTCTCAAGCCTCTCACATTTTTCTTCTCTCTCCTTCAACTATTTTGTTTTATCTGCTTCCAATTTGACTAGTAGTTCATGTAGATATTTGTTCTTTTTTCTTGGTTTCTTCAGTTCTTCCAAGGAATTGATCAGTTCTCCTTCGAAATCTACTTCAGCCATTCCTTCATATTCTGAGTTCATGTTATTTAGGTATTCTTCGTTAGTCGTGAATATTTTTCCCTACATATACATATATCCACAAGAATTTATTGTCTGGTTGTTAAGTTATTACTGAAAACACCCACTTTGATACCAATTGTTGGAAATCTTATTAATATCGAGAGGGGGGTGAATTAGTATTATGCAGAGTTATGAACAGTTTTCACATTTATTAAATATAAACAACACTTATATTATGCATTCATCATAAATAAAGTCATTCATCAACACATGCGCAATACATAGAAGACAAAGATTTGACGTGGAAACCCAAGTGGGAGGAAACCACAAAATGATTTCTTATATAATAAATATTACATTCATGGGAAGTAACAAATTCCAAGATTCTCCAACATTGACTGGAAGGAGGCTCCAACTCCCTGATTTACATGCTACAACCTGAAGGAAGCACCAACTCACCAATTTATCAACACCAACTGGAAGGAGGAATCAACCCCCTCGATTTACAGGATCCGGCGTGAAGGAAGCACCGAATCCCTTAACTTTTCCCTCTCCTGCCACCCTGATATGTCTGTAGAATATTTTTCTTTGTTTTTCTACTGATCTATGCACTCTTCATATTTACTGCAATACATTCCTTTATGTGCACCTACTATATACTCTGATCCTACAATTGTTGTACTTTATCATCAGTTAACCACTTCACTATTACTGCATCAATATTGCATATTGGTTCTTATATTTCATAACCTTCAACAATTTGCATGTTGTTTCAACATATTGTTATGTTTTTGTGCATTACTGTGCATATCCTCCTCTACTGATTTTCTAAACTTGCGCATCTATAAAAGATAAACTATGACCTACTGTGCACCATCTGCAATATCGCTTTTCTATTACTTGGCCCATATACTACATCATCTTGTGCATCATTTGGTGTGATTAATTTATGTCTTTGTGCATCTCTCTTATATAAATCACATCATTCTACGCATCATCTACTATGATGCATTACTATTCTTGCGCATATGTCTCAGATAAATCACATCATATGTTGTGCTGCATTTCTATTCTTGCACATCTGGCTCTGTGCTAGATTATGTTGTTCCAGTTCAACGAGCCATTGATACCCCAATAATTAGAATCTTGCCAAATCAGAATACTAGCACTTTCTCATCTTCAAGCTTACATTCAACTCTCCAACTTGGATTTTTATTTATAGTCAGCCTGCGCAAGCCGTGTGTCCACGAGTTGGACAAATACATCCCTTCTTCATTTCCTCATGGTCAAGCTAACTTATGTGTCCACCACTTGTCTTGATCTACGAGAATGAGGTATCATGCCTTGTGGGTCTTGCGCACATGTGGTCCTTAGCATAGTGGGACTTGCACATTTGGGCACCACTATGTGTTGAGTCTTGCACCCTTGAAGTATCACTACTTGGTGGGTCTTGCACACTTGACTTGTCCAACCACCTCTTGCTTCCAACACTCATGCGTGCTTCCAGGACTTGTATACTTCTTCCGCTTGGTGGGTCTTGTGCACTTCCGAGACTTGGATACATGTCCAATCACTTTTTACTCCCAATGTACTCTTGTGCACAACCGAGACTTGTCCACCCATCTCTTTGAAATTACCTTTGAAGTATCACGACTAGATGGATTAGGGACTTGTGCATGTGCCTTATGTACTTCTTCAACCTGGATTTCATGTACTTATTCAAACTGGATTTTATATACTTCTTCAATATAGATGTACTTGTTCAAACTGGATGTACTTCTTCAAACTAGATTTCATATATTTCTTCAAACTGGCACAAGGATACCGAGTCCTCTTTGAAACTTTGACATTAATGAAAACCAAAGTTCAACAAGAACTAAATGTGGAACATATGCTTATCTCAAGATGCCTTTTGGGCTAATAAATATAGGGGAAACCTTCCAAACAAAAATGGACATATCTTTTTGTCAGAAAATAAATAAATTAGTTGTTATTTACCTGGATGATGTAACATTCTTTTTGAGAAACATGAATTATCATATCCATGACGTCGAGAAAATATTCGATGGATGCAGAAGGTATGGCATTTCATTAAAACCGTAAGAGAATGATTTTTGTCATGACACAAGCTAAACTGCTTGTTTTTGTTGTTTCAAAAGATGGAATCATGATTGAACCTGAAAGACATAAAACTATATCTTATATTCCTTATCCTTATAAGGGGAGGTCCATGTAGTCATTTCTTGGAAAAATAACATTGTGAGGAGGTTTGTTGCCAATGCTTATGAAATTGTTAATCCATTGCAAGATATGATTAAGAATACAATGTGTTTAAATGGGTTAAGAAAAAATGATTCATTCATTTCCATTAAAGAAGTGATAGCACTAGATCTGACCTTGATGAGTCCTAATATTGATAATGAGTTTCTTCTTTACACCTTTTCTTTTGAAATATCTTATGCATATGTTTTGACACAAAAGAATTCATAGGGAACTGAGGTTCCCCTTTCCTTTATGAGTCATGGACTACAAGGAGTAGAACTGTGTTACCAAGAAGCAGATAAACAATATTTTGCATTCTTAAAGGTTGTGAAACATTTTCCACCTTACTTGTTGAAATACCACACAAAATTTATAGTTCCTTACCCTAGAGTTAGAAACTTGTTGGTGCAAAAAGACGTAGGCAAAAAATGAGATCACCAAATGACTTATATTAATGAGTATGACCTGGAAATAAAAATAGCAACTATTGTTAGGGGATAAGGGCTTTATAATCTCACATCATAGGCCATATATGTTTATGCAGGTGAATAGGGATGTGAAAATGAAGCCATAATGAATGAAAGTGAAATGTACTACATCACTATTCTCATAGATTATTGGCAAAATGAATTGAAGTATTATATCACCCATGGTAGTGCCCCAACATGTTTAGAATCTCACAAAAAGAGGGCCCTGAGGTTAAAATCCTGTAGTTACTAATTGATAGATGGAATCCTATTTTGGCACAACTACAATGGGGTCTTGTTAAGATGTCTAGAAAAATCTGATGTAGAAAAAATTGTATGAGAGGTACATGATGGTCTTACTAGAACCCATTTTGGAGGAGATATCACAATGCATAAATTTATCTTAGATGGATATTACTAGCCATTAATTTTTAAGGATTCAAATGCTTATGCTAGAAAATATTCAGTTTATCAGAAGTCATCAAAAAGGGAGAAGAAGCTAGGATTTCCTTTTCATCCATTTTTAGTAAATAACCCATTTCAACAATGGTTTCTAATATCATCAAGGAAATTAAACCCAATTCTTCTCATCTCCATGTAATCACATCTTGAAAACAACAAACTATTCACTTGATGGACTAAATTTTTCCATTTAAAGACAGTGTTGGCACAGGGTTAGACCGCATGAAGTGCGGAAGCCGACAACGACGAGAAGGACCATCCATGGAAGAAAGGACCATTCGCGGAGAACAAGGATCCGACGAAAGCGCAAGATTAGTTTAGTTAGTTAGAATGGGTTAGTTGGACCATTTTGTAACCGCCTTAGTTTCCTATAAATATGACTATGATTGGAAGCCTAAGGGTATCATTTGATCAATCAACGAGTGTATGAACTATGTAATGTTTTTCTCCGCCTTCGACAAGTTTTGTATGGATCCACGATAAGTTGTTTGGAACTCTCCCTGTGAAGGTTGTACCGAAGGTTTTTGATGAGTTAATGCATGAGGATTTTCGATTATGTCTCTATTTTTTGTTGTGAATGATGAATGTTATCGAAATGTTGTGATGTGTTTAAGGTTGCGTTGCTCTATCGATGTCGATTAAATAAGTAATGTGAATGTTGAATACATGTTGATTACATGCTTGGTTTTCTAGTATAATGCGAAGGAAATCTCTTTGGTTCATGTAGCGATAGAGTAAGGGTTAATGCATGTATTCTCCCTACTGCGGAAACTGGGTTCCTGCAGCACCCCTTGGACATATCGGGTGATACCTCACTCGCTCTACGAGTGTTGCTGGAACGGGTAAAACCTTTCCAAGTCGATTCCTAAGGGTGTATGGTTGGTGTTTGTTGAAAGCAGTTCGAAGTGAACCCCTGTCAATAGAACTATGTCAACAAATGGTTCCATTGTCGGGACCCTAGTGCTAAGAGAAAAAAGAGAGGACATGTTGTGGCATCCGACAAAACTAGAGATCGAAGATTGGTTTGACAGGAAGGAACAGGAGTTTACCGAGGAAGAGAATATCCAACCTGGATGGTCGACGTCTTAGTGGTTACAGAAGTATATATACTTGAACGTTCATGAGATATTTTTCTACTAATTCCCAATAGTGCTGCATGAGTGGTTGGCACAATTGACATTCCAAAAGAAGAATTTCCAAGGTGGCGAAATTGAACATTGGACACCTGTGTTGATCCAGGAACTGAAGTGAGTGGATAACAGGGTGTCTCAAGCTGTCAATGTCTAGGTGGATAGTATTTTAGAAGTATATATTACAGAATTCTTCGTCGATACGATCAAGTCATACAGTGACACATGAAGGAAATTATTCAAAGGACCTCGCGGGAAGTTTTTGTTGTTGCTCAAGTTGTGGATTAAAATGCTCATTTGTGAAAAGGGTATATTGAGGATGAAATCTGATGAGTAGAGCCCGATGTGTGGAGTTTGTGAGTACAACATAAATGTGGTTCGGTAGAACGATGTGGGGTAGATGGACATGAGTGACGATGATTTTTTAGAATAAACCGAGGAAGGTTGTGGTACCCTGTGAAGTGGGATGAGGTTTTGGCGGCCAAAGAAGAACATGAGGACTAAGAGAGAGTCTCCTTAGGTGACTGGAACAAAATACTACAAGACGGGACCACAAGGGATGAAGCGACCTCACTATGACAAAGAAAGTGACCAGGCTACCCCTGAGGTTGAGGGACAGACCCAAAGTTAAAACATACCCACAACCCCACGTAGTACACAAAATTTTGAAGGAAAAAACATAAGCTCATCACAGTACTTCCCAAAGTGTCAGAACAATGGTGAAAGTAGTGGATCCGTAAATAATAGTAGGAGTGCAAGAATGGCAGGTGACAACGTAAAAATGCCAACTTTCCAGGGTAACGAGACCGAGGATCCCGAACAATATTTGTTTTTGTGTGAAGCAGTATGGACTGTGAAGCAAGCCTAGGATGAAGATATCAAAAAGGGATAGCTAGTGACAACCCTCAGGGGCCGTGTGATAGACTAGTATATGAAATTTACTAAGGTACTGACAGGGAGTCCAAATAAAACACTGGCGCAGATCAAGGTGGGAATGATTGGTGAATTTAGAACACCAAAATCTGAGTCGCAATATATCACAGAGTTGAAAGAAATCAAGCAGTTTCTAAATGAATCGGTATGGGAATTCGACCAAGGATATAAAACTCTCATGGTGAGGGTGAGTTTCAGAATGAGTGATATGCAACATAAAGAGTAGTTCATCGCAGGATTAGTGCCACATATTCATGGACTGTTGATGTAGCAGAAAATCATATCCCAGGAAGAAGCACTAGAGATTGCAATGAAGCTGTAGGCTTCATCGGTTGGCGAGATAGGCATAGGTATGGACCAGATACAAGCATATTTGGAAAATATGACTATCCAACTCCAAGATATTAAAAAGGGAAAAGAAGTGCGATAGGAAATATCGTGCACCCACTGCAAGTCATAGGGACATCATAAAGACCAATGCCCAGAGTTTCACGAATATTTATAGTCTGGTGCACTGAATCCACTGAGCCAGGAAGGAATTCCATGGTGTAGAATCTGTCAGACAAAAGGACACCGGGTGGAAGACTGTGCCTACTTACAAAAGATGGTGTCAAAGCCAGTGAATATGTATTGAAAATTCTTTCGATCAATTGGCCATGAATAAAGATATTGTAGGGCATATGACCTACTCCAAGAAAGGACAGCGGATACATTTTTTATGAAGGGAGAGCAGCAACCGCCAGCACAACAACAACCTCACTATAATAAGAAACCGTAGTATGATAAATCGCTGTATGGTGAACCGCAGTATGATCAATCACAGTATGGTCAACCTCGATATTAACAACCGTAGTATGGTCAACCCCAATATCAACAACTGCAGTATGGTCAGCTGCAGTACCATACCTATGGTCAACCATGAGGAGGTTTCATAGGGGGGTTCCGCGGAGGTCTAGGATCAGGCGCTAGCCGAGGAGGAAATTTTGGACGAGGTCGAGGGCTAGTTGTATGTTACAATTGTGGTAAAGTTGGGAATTTTCAGAGAGACTGTCAGAGACCAGTTCCACAGTGCACATATTGAAGCACACCGGACCACAGTGTGGAGGATTGTCCTCAAATTATTGTGAAGTGGCAAACTAAGAACCCAACCCCGCCTCCACTAAATTAGAATCAGAACCAGAACCCACCTCCTAATGTACAGAATATTTCGGCAAAAATAAGAAGTCGGTAGGAGAATGTTGCAATAGTTACTAGGGGAGGAGTTGCGACAGGAGAAGACAAACCACAGTAGAGTGTCCGTTCGGCAGCTCAAAAGCAAGTCAGATTCATTGCTGAAGTGGAAAGAAATATTTTCTTGAAATCATAGGAGACAATGAGGCAGATGAGACAACCACATACTACCTAGAAAGAATCCACCTTTGAAATGCCTCCGATATTCGACACAATGATATCACAAAAAAATATTAACCCCTTAAGAGCCTTCCTCGAGAGATGATTGGAGGTGGCAAAAGATCGGGATACATTGGCAGAGATAGCCAGTTTACTACATCAATAAGAGAATGGAAGGAAAATTTGAGTATTAAACAGATTGCATAAGAGGAAGACAGGTAAAGAGATGAGGATGAATGCGCAAATTGGCACATTCGATGTCTACAATATTATTCTTGATTTGGGGTCAAACGTCAACATCCTGACAAAGAAAACATGGGAGTTAATGGGGAAGCCACAGCTACAATGGTCCCCCGTACAACTTCGATTAGTGAATCAGATTAAGGTCACACCAACTGGATGGTTGTTTCATATCCTAGTCGAGATCGAGGGCCTAAAAAACTATGCATATTTTGATGTGATAGAGATAGTCGACAACACCAACCCTTATCCGGTATTGCTGGGGATATACTTGGCGATGGAGAACCAGGCCATCATAAAATTTAAGAAAAGGACCATGTCGTTTGAGAATCATGATGTGAGGGTAGTCGCACCCCTGGATCTAGCAGTAGGACACCAGTATGTCAAACCAATGCGGGAAGAATTCACCAAAGGGTGGTACAATGTTTTTAATGTCTCCGAAGACTACATCAATCCTACCATTGATGGAGAGTAGGGATAGCAGAGTGTTAGCTCGGCCTCATCAGATTCAGACGAAGCACTCAAGAATTGGAAGAACCGACTACATGAAATGTCATTCAAAAGGTGTGCACATATCACCTAATCGCTGCGACGAGTGGCAATAGAAGTGCATGAACTGCCAACATATGAAGGTTTTCCTAATCTGACTGATTTCCTAGATAAGTTCGAAGGGAAGGTAGAAGAACCACAACGATTGCTAGCCTTTGAGGAAGGGTTAAAGGCTACACCAGCATGATGGTGGGTGGCGCATAAGTCAACAATAAAAAATTGGCCATTATGTCGACGAATAATGGAGGCTAGGTTTGGTGAAGATAAACGATACGGTGAAGAAAAGTACAATGGATGAAGTGACCAAGGGGCTCACTTGGAGGAATGTCAGAACGCATGGGGACCAGGCTACAACAGTAGTGGGTCCATGCATTCATCCACACACTGGATGATGTACCACAGAACTAGTATGTTGCATCAGAAATGCGACATGGAATGACTATGTGGGAGGAAATGACTACCAACTTCAACCAAAATTTCAGTTTCTCGGATGAAAACTTGTTCATCCATAGCACTCTGCAGGTGGTACGGGAGAATGTGTTTGAAGCAGTCCCAATGGAGAAACCGATAGGATTACAGTGGACTGTGACACCGTAGATGCTAATGGAATGCTACAATGTAACAGGAAAACCCACCAATGAGGATGATCCACAGGCCACTTACATACCAGAGTCGGAAGGAAGTCGGAATGTTCAGGCATTTGAGATACCCTCCGAAAAATTTCAACAACCATTGCGCATCAAGAAAATCAATATTGGATTGGAGGAAAACCAAAATTTTACCGGCATCAGAGATTATCCGGATGATGCGACCATCGCAAAAGTCATAGATCTACTAAAAAGAATTCAAAAATGAATGGCATTTCCGAGGAAATAGGAAAAGTGAAGATCACACTGAGGCCTGATATGAAACTAGTGAAGCAGCGACCTTATCAGTTAAACTCCAGGTACAAGGAGCGCTTTAAAACCGAAATAGAGCGGAGGTTTGGTGAAGCAGAGTTGGCTACAACACTATTCGGATAGCGTGACAGAGTAAATATATAAATATATATATAATAGCAGAAAAAAAAGAAAAGAAAATCAAGACGCTGAAGATCTCTCGATCGCAGAGGAAAGCGCAAGCACCGAGAGTCGACATTCAGAGACAACTAGCACGTGGTAGTCAAATCAGACCATAATCATAGCATTCAAGCATTGAAGGAAAGCGACAGTGAAGGATGGCGACTCACTTGATGGGAAAATTTAGGAAATCCAAGAAAGATTTGCTGAATGACTTGGTAATCATTCCTCAAAGATGCCATGACAGACAAGAACCGGGAAAGTTAAGCTATAAAGCAGATGGGTAGTGAAGCGTTATGAAGATTTATTGAGCCAGAGGTGTGACACTATGAAGTTGTAGAGTCTCGTAGTAAGGATAGAAAGGTCGAAAATTAAGGAAGTTTCAAGGTACTAGAGGATCGGATGGCACATTTCATTTCTAGCGGAAGTACCTAGGGTGCGCTAAGGGAAAAAACAACAAGTGTCCACAAGCAATTGACGGAAGGAGATGCGCAGGTAACCTTGAAGGAAAGAGATCAGGTCTCACCCAAGATGTCTAAGTGAGTGGTAGGAGTTGGAAGAACCATGGTCTCTCCAAACACAGAAACACCAAGAGCAAGGGCACACCGACCTTAGCAAAGGATTATCAAAGGTGCAAAGCAGATGTGCTAGAGCGTCCAACCTATTTCACATTTTGGTGACGTCGATGAACTTTTGTCCAGTCAAAAACCAAGGTTGAGAGTAGAAGATGGCCAAGCAGGGATAGATGATGAAGGTTTCAAGATACTGGAGGATGAGTTCGAGAAGTACATGACAATGATCAAGAGACTGGAGGATGAGTTCGAGAAGTACATGAAAATGATCAAGAGACTGGAGGATGAGTTTGAAAAGTACACAACAGCGAACCAGAACAGTACCAGAGGTGTCTAGCTGAGGTGGCTCGAGGGCGAGCCACAAGTTTGTGTTGGGGGCCTGTTGGCACAGGGTTATACCGCATGAAGTGCTGAAGCAAACAACGATGAGAAGGACCATCTGCAAAAGAAAGGACCATTCGTGGAGAACAAGGAGCCGACAAAAGCGCAAGATTAGTTTAGTTAGTTAGAATGAGTCAGTTGGACCATTTTGAAACCTCAGCTTCCTATAAATAGGACTATGATTGTAATCCTAAGGGCATTATTTAATCAATTGAGGAGCAGATGAACTATGTAATGTTTTTCTCTGCCTTCGGCAAGTTTTGTATGGATCCATGAGAAGTTGTTTGGAATTGTCCCATCGAAGGTTGTACCATAGGTTTTTGATGAGTTAATGCATGAGGATGTTCGATTATGTATCTATTTTTTGTTGTGAATGATGAATGTTATCCAAATATTGTGATGTTTTTAAGATTACGTTTCTATGTCGATGTTGTTAATTTTTTGATAATTTCATTCAATATTATCTAGGATTACTAAGAGAATAACAAGCATAGCATAACAATCACAAGAGACAATGGACACAAAGCATTTCATTAGGGGAAAACAAGAAGGTGAAAAACCCTGCAACTTCCTTAGAGATAGAATAGGCCCCAATACAAAGATCACAAAGATCAATCCCCAAAAGATAGATTTCTCCAGCAGCTACTCCTCCTCCACTTTTGTGCACTCCTCTCTCTCAACTATGCGAGTTGGATGAGTGAATGAATGAGTCAAATGAGAGAGACACACTGTCTATTTTTATAACAAGTTAACTTTCCTTTAACCCTAATAGCGATGACTTCCTAAGGAATCCTAACAACCCATCCACATGACTCATATTGAGCCGACCCCACACAAGTGGTCTAATAACCCATCAAATATAAGTTACGACACTTACAATGTAACTTGTGACACTTGAAAATACAAATGACGACACTTCTGATCAGAGGAATAATACATCTCCGTTGGGGATGTAATAAAATACAAATGTAATATACAAGTGAATATATTCCAAAGTTATAAATACATCAGCACTCCCTCTTAACTAGGAAGCTATTCTCTTGACACAAGTCATCAATACATATAAGCACAAGTCTTCAATTCTAGAGCTAGATCATCATCACTGGATCACGTAGCATCATCATCACTGCTGCTGTACTCGTCATCTTGATCACTGGGGATATCTCTCAATTCTTCTCATCATAGGAAGTTCTACAGATCCAACCCTTTTTCATGCTGGATGTAGGCCTAGCCTCCTGTAGGTCTTCATCATCTCTCCAAGCGGCCTAATAGAGGTGGAATCTCAGGACTGATTATGTGCCTCTGTGAAACCTAACAAGAGCATCCCAGGATCCTTTATGTGGCTCAGCACGACCAGAAAGATATCCCAGGACTGATTACATGCAGCCTTCACAAAACCTTTAAAGAGCATCTCAAGAATGTTTATGTGCCTAGCATGACTGGAAAGATCTCAAAAGAGCATCCCAAGACTTTTACGTGCCTAGAACAACCTATCGGATCTCTAGGACTGATTACATGTGAACAGGAAAAACCTTAAAAGAGTATCCCAGGAACGTTTATGTTCCTAGCATGACCGGAAAGATCTCTACACAGCATCCCAGGACTTTTACGTGCCTACCACAACCTATCGGATCTCCAGGACTGATTACATGCCTCCCTCGCAAAACCTCAAAAGAGCATCCTAGGACTGATTAAGAGCTTACTACTCAACCTATCGAATCTCCCAGGGAGCTATTACATGTTACTGCACAACTTGCCACATATCCACGGCCTCGAAGTATCACCCTGATGATCATGATCATCCTCACACAAAGCATCATCCTGATGCTCATGATCATACTGATCATCATACAGTGCATCATCCTAATGCACATCATCATCACATGATCATCCTGATCATCATCATAGCATCGTCCTGATGCATATCATCATCACATGATCATCCTGATCATCATCATAGCATCATCCTTATGCATATCATTTGGATTATCGTCCTGATGTTCATCACACATGATAATCCTGATCATCATCATACATAGCAGCATTTGGAGCATCGTCCTGACGCTCATCACACAACACTTACATGCATAGCCATGGGAAGGATCCTCCTACCACCATGCTTGGAATGGCTCATGCAAATGTGTCCCATCACTTCCTCCTCGAAGTATCTTCTATTTGAAGAACACCAAGCCTCTCTCTGAAGTACTCAAACTTCACTCTGGCTAGTGGTTTGGTCAACACATCTGTAATCTGTTCATCCGTCTCAACATACAGGAGCTTCACTACTCCTCTATGCACCATATCCCTGATATAGTGATATTTGATCTCGATGTGCTTCGACTTGTCATGGAACACTAGGTTCTTTGACAACTTCACACAACTCTAGTTGTCACAATATATACAAGTAGCATCCAACTGGAGATCAAATAAATAAGAAAAGTAGCTTCCTTAGCCATACTGCCTCATAACTAGGCAAACAAGCTGTGACATACTCTGCTTCAGCTGTACTCAGTGCTACGTAGTATTGCTTCCTACTAAACCAAGAGATCACACCTGATCCCATACTAAAACAACACCCCGAAGTGCTCTTCCTATCTGCAGCACTTCCTTCCAAATCTGAATCAACATAACCCTCCAAGTCAAACTTTTGATTCGTGTCATACTTGAGACCATAATCAATTGTACCCTTCAGGTACCTCAGAATATGCTTTACAACAATTAGGTGAACATGTCTAGGATCCGTGAGGAACTGGCTCAAGGTGTTCACCGCAAAGAAAATATCTAGTCTCGTGTCTGTCAGGTACATCAAGGACCCAATCATCTGACGATACATCATGGCATCAACCAACTCTGACGAAGCATCACTCAATAGCTTCAGGTTTGATTCCATAGGTCTGGCCATGGCCTTGCAGTCCATCATCGCAAACCGCTTCAGCATCTCTACTGCATACTTTCCTTGTCCAAGGAAGATTCCATCTACACTCTGCCACACCACCATACCTAGAAAGTATTGCATCATACCCAAGTCCTTCATCTCAAACTTAGCAGTAAGATTCCTCTTCATGTTGGAAATCAACGTATCCTCACCTGTCACAAAGAGGTCATCCACACACAATAGGAGTATCACTGGATTTCCCTCCTCAACCTTGTAGTAAAGGTTGGAATACGCTTTACTCTTGGTACAGCCCAAACTGGATAGGAAGTTGTCTATCCTTCCATACCATGTCTTGGGTGCTTGCTTCAAGCCATACAAGCCTTTATTTAACTTGAACACATATGACTCCCTGTCATGTGTCTCAAAATCGAGTGGCTACTCCACATACACTTCCTCTTCAACTACACCATTCAAGAAAGCAGTCTTGAAATCCATCTGGTGTATCTTCCACTTCATTACTGCAGCCATAGCAAGTACTGTTCTGATGGAAGTGTATCTAGTTACAAGTGAAAAAGTTTCTTCATAATCTATCCCTTCTTTCTGGGAGAAGCCACGAGCAACAAACCTTGCCTTGTATTTCTCTATTCTACCATTTGCAACATGCTTGATCTTGTAGATCCACTTGGAAGTCACAACAGACTTCCCTTTTGGTCTTGGGACCACATCCCAAACATCATTCTTCATGATCGACTGGCATTCCTCGACCATGGCATCCTTCCATTACTGCATCCCTGATCCTGGGAACTTCAGATTCTACAATATCTTCAATAGGTAGTTTTCCTTGAACTTTGTCACTGGAACAAATGTTGTTGTCCCTATTTTGGTAGGTGATTGTACACGATCTTTCCTACAAGTCAAATTCAATTGCATGATTAGAACTTGCTCATAGTTTTAAGAACCAAATATTACACATAAGTACATATGTCATATAGTCATGCAATTATCTTAGCCAATGCTTCAATACAACATTCATCCATATCCTGTATTCATATGGTAACCTTCTAGATGCCTTCCATCTCTACCAGAACATTGTTAAGAGTGTGCACTACTCCCAATATGTCAGCAAAGAGGTTTCATTCTAGCTAAGTAGCAATGGAATGTTGTACAGTATCATAAGCCACTTACCCATTATTTTCATATTAGTAGTATCTTGTTCATTAATGCAAATTTTCTAAAATGCATAATATACATCCTAAATATAGGAACATAAGTATGTACATGACTGAAAAACATCATTTAAGTAATCATAAATACAATAAATGACAATTTAAATACTTATCTTTGTTTTGTTGTTGGGTGGACTCCCTTTCAATCTTTTCTTCCTTGCAGGAGCTACTGGAGTCCGACTCTACAGTAGCTTCTTCTACTCGTTTTTGTTGTGGATTGTGAGGAGTAGTCAACTCCCTCTTAATCCCTGAATCACTGCATAAATTCTTGGAGTCTTCTAAAGTGAATTCTCCACCATTATCGGATCTAAAGGTCTTGATCTTCTTTTTAGTGTGGTTTTCTATCAAGGCTTTGAATTCCTTGAATTTGCTGAATACTTCATCTTTGTTCTTCAAGAAATAAATCCAAGTCTTCCTAGAGAAATCATCAATGAAAGAAACATAATATACATACCCACTCACAGAACTAGATGACATCGGACCGCATACATCAGAGTGGATAATTTCCAAGATTCCTTTTTCCTTGCATTCACTGCTTGGAAATGCCTTCTTTGTGTTCTTTCCTTTTGCAAATCCTTTACAAACACCTTCATGCTTTGATTGGATTTCAGGAAGACCTTCTACGCTTTGCTTGCAATTGGTAGTGCTATAGTGCACATGTGCAAGCCTTCTATGCCAAAGTTCACTTTGCTCCATGGATTCATGTACCATGGCATGTTCAGGTTGTCCCTTCAATTTCTACAATCCTCCATCTTGCTCTCCAATCACTACTACATCATCTATGGTCTTACCTTTTCGCCACATAAATACTTGGCCATCCACAAATGCAACTCTCATCCCCTTTGCATCCAAAGATGATATGGAGATAAGATTCTTCTTGAGTCCAGGTACATATAGAACATCTTTCATCTCTAAAGACTTCCCAGAGTCTAACTTGTAGGAGGATTCAACACTTCCTTTTATAGGGTATTGATAGTCATCCCCTAGTTTCACCTTGTGAGGTGACTCATGTTCAGATAGGTACATAAGAGATTCTTTAAATCCCATCATATTTTTAGAAGCCCCACTATTAATAAGCCAATCATTACACCCATGTGTAACAGTACCTGTGAGAGCAGAGATTAGAACATACTCTTCGTCACTTGAAGAGTCTTCACTTTCTACCTTAATCTTCTTCCTGGGAGGTTCATCATCCTCAGCAGCATGAGCATGATATCTCTTCTTGTTTCTCTTCTTCTTATTATTGTTGAAGTCTTTTCTTCTCTTAGGACATTCTAAGGAAAAGTGCCCCTTCTCATTAGAGGAAATTTGGATGAAAAATGGGCCTTTTTACCCTAAAGTACAATTTCTTGTCATCACATATTAACCAGTCAAAATGCTTTAAAATTCAAACAAGGTGCATGTAAAAAAATTGGAGGGAAAAAATAAAAACTACTTTTTTGGATTATATTTTAAACTTATCTCCTTGTAGTTTTACTCAAATTTCAAGCGGGGGACTTGTTGGATGCATAATTAAATTATGCATCCAACGAGTACCCATGTTGCATACTTTTAACAACATCCACACCATGAAAAATCGAAAATACATTAAAAAACGTGTTTTCTGTCACTAGAAACACTTTTTTTAATGTATCTTCAATTTTTCATGGTGTGGATGTTGTTAAAAGTATGCAACATGGGTACTCATTGGATGCATAATTTAGGATGTTGTTAAAAGTATGCAACATGGGTACTCATTGGATGTATAATTTAATTATGCATCCAATGAGTCCCCCCACTTGAAATTTGAGTAAACCTATAAGGCGATAAGTTGAAAATATGATCCAAAAAATAGTTTTTTTACTCTCTCTGTACTATTATTTTATTATTTTTTTTAGGAGGCCCATTTTTTACCCAAATTTACTCTAATGCATTACATGTGAAGCATCTTAGATCTTTCTTCTCTCTTTGATGGTGGTGAGAAAATTTCTTGTGATGAGGTTGCTCCCTCTTGAACTTACTTCTCTTGGTGTGTGCTGTGAGAGCTTGATCTTCATTTCCCTTCTTTTCTTCTCGGGCCACAAGTCTAGCTTCTTCTTCTGAACGTTTGTCCCAAAGTCTACTGAAAGAGATCAATTTATTTCTTGCATAGATACCTCAGATGAAGGAGTCCCATGACCTAGGTAGGCCATTCAATGTGGTCATCACAATTTCTCCATTCTCCACTACTTCATCCACAGCTTCAAGTTGTTCCTTGATTTGAGATACCTTAGTAAAGTAGGACTGGATGGTCTCTCCATTCTGGATCTTTACCCCTTTCAATTAGTTATGCAGTGTCATCTTCCGATTTATATTCTTTCCTTCAAACAACTTGGTCAAGGAGTCAAACATTTCCTTAGGTGTCTTTAGGGAAGACACATGGGGTATGAGATGGTCTTTGATAGAATCAACAATGATTCTCTTGGCTTTGACCAAGTTCTTCTTGTGTAAGGCCTTAGCCTCATCTCCCTCTGGAACTGGAACCTCTTCACTTATGTATGTGTCCAATTCATTCTCTTCTAGGATTAACCCAATCATATACTTCCATGCTCGGAAGTTATCAACTTCCTCAAGCTTATCCTCAAGCTTGGTGTGGTGAGACATCTTAATGAGAAACTCAAATGGAAATAAAAGATTTAGGTCTTACCACTTGATTTGTTGAAACTGGATTTGGAGCTGGATTAGGGTTTGTCAGAGAAACCCTAAAAATTCAAACTTTGAATTTCAAACCTTTGATTGGATGGAAATATGCACATTGCTGAGCTGATCAAGCTGGTAGACTTCAATTTTTAAATCTCCAAAATTTGACCCCTCAAAATTGACTTTGAAACTTTCGGATCTGTAGTTTCTGGTTTTCTGGTCAAAATCCTGAACTAGGGTTTGGAAGTGCCTGGGGTTTTTCCCAGCCAAAAATTTCAATCTTTGTCTCTAAACTTCGATTTTTCTAAGGAGCATCCAGTCGTGGTCTTAGGTTCCAAAAATTTCAACTTTCTCCAAAACCCTAATTTCCCGCAGTAGTGTCAGGCCAAAAACTGAAAATGCTCAGAATTGAATTCTGTCTCAACATAAAGATGCGCCGTTGCTAGGAGAGTCAATCTAGCCTCCTACCTTTGATGAACTGTGGAGAGAAACCCAAAAATTAAGAAGCCCTAGCTTCTGCAACTGCACAATGTCTTCTTCTTAGTACCGCTCTAATACCATGTTAATTTTTCAATAATTTCATTCAATATTATCTAGGATCACTAAGAGAATAACAAGCACAGCATAGCAATCACAAGAGACAATGGACACAAAGCATTTCACTGGGGAAAACCAAGAAGGTGAAAAACTTCGCAACTTCCTTCGAGATAGAATAATCCCCAATACAAAGATCACAAAGATCAATCCCCAAAAGATAGATGTCTCCAACAGCTACTCCTCCTCCACTTGTGTGCACTCCTCTCTCTCAACTATGCGAGATGGATGAGTGAATGAATGAGTCAAATGAGAGAGACACACTCTCTATTTATACAAGAAGTTAACTTGCCTTTAATCCTAATAGGGCCGACTTCCTAAGGAAGCCTAATAACCCATCCACATGACTCATACAGGGCCGACCTCACACAGCTGGTCTAATAACCCATCAAATATAAGTTACGACACTTACAATGTAACTTGCGACACTTGCAAATACAAATGATGACACTTCCGATCGGAGGAATAATACATCTCCATTGGGGATAAAATAAAATACAAATGTAATATACAAGTGAATATCTTCCGAAGTTACAAATACATCAACATATGTCGATTAAATTAGTAATGCGAATGCTAAATACATGTTGATTACATGCTTGGTTTGCTAGTATAATGCGAAGGAAAGATCTCCAGTTCCTATAGTGATAGAGTAAGGGTTAATGCATGTCTTCTCCCTACTGCATAAACGTGGTTCCTGCAACACCCCTAGGACATCTCGGGTGAGACCTCACTCGATCTGCGAGTTTTGCGGGAAGGGGTAAAACCTTTCCGGGTCGATGCCTAAGGGTGTTTGGTTGGTGTTTGTTGACAGCAGTGTTAGTTTTTCAGAAATTTCAATCTGATCTAGGATCTTAACTGAGAGAATAACATGTACAACATATCTACAACATATCAATCATGGACACAATAATGCAAGCACACAAGAGACACAGAGTTTCATAGGGGAAAACCAAGAAGGTGAAAAACCGCACAACTTCCTCAGAGATAGATAGAGCAATGATACAACCCAAGTACAAGAGATAGTATTCTCCTAGCAGCAACTTCTTCTCCTCCACAAGTGCGCCACTCTCCAATGAGAGTATGAGTGAGAAAGTGAATGATCAAATAGAGTGCCTCCCGCACTCTATTTATACATGACTTGACTTGCCTAATAACCTTTACTAGGTCGGCCTTAACTTAACCACATAACATAATGATGACAGGGCCGACCCCCAATAGGGTGGTCTAATAAACATTTGAACCACATGACTTATACAGGGCCGACCCCACCGAGGTGTTCTAATAACCCATCAAGTATAAGTTACGAGACTTACAATATAAATGATGACACTTTCGTATAGAGGAATAATAACATCTCTATAGGAATACAAACACTTCTATATAGAGGAATAATAACATCTCTATAGGAATACCATATACATATAGGAAATACATTCCGAAGTTACAAATACATCAACACTCCCTCTTAACTAGGAAGGTATTTCTCGACACAGGTCTTCTAGCAAAACTCTTCTTCTCTGGATCATCGCCACTGGATCATCGACATCGAATCATCGTCGTCGTCATTGTTGTTGCTATCTCAATCAATCTTTGATCTACTCATCATAGGAAGTTCTACAGAGCCATTCCTTTTTCATACTAGATGTAGGCCCACCACCTGTAGGTCTTCATCATCACTGGCCATACTGTGGAATCCTCAGGACTTATTACATGCGTCACAAAACCTGGCTGTAGCATCCCAGGCTATTATGAGCACACAGCTCTACCTATTGGATCTCCCAAGAGCATATTACATGTGAACCCACCACAAAACCTGGCTGTAGCATCCCAGGCTATTACGAGCACACATCTCTACATGTCAGATCTCCCAGGAGCATATTACATGTGGTCTCACCACATAACCTTTCAAGAGCACCCCAGGATATTACGAGCACATAGCTCTACCTATCAGATCTCCCAAGGACACATTACATGTGGTCACAGCAAAACCTGGCAAGAGCATCCCAGGATTTTACGAGCACACAGCTCTACTTGTCGGATCTCCCAAGGACACATTACATGCCATAGGACAAAACCTCGAAAGAGCATCCCAGGATGTTACGAGCACACAGCTCTACCTGTCGGATCTCCCAGGTCAACTTACATGCTCATCTGCACAACCTATCCACGGCCATAGAGTATCAACCTGATACTCACCATACATCATCCTGATGTACACATGATCATCCTGATCATCATCACTGCATCATCCTGATGCATGTCATATGGAGAAACATCCTGAAGCTCGTCATCCATGATCATCCTGATCATATAATGCATCTACCTGATGCATACCAAGTATCTACCTAATACATATCATCATACATGATCTACTTGATCATACAATGTATCCACCTGATACATACACAGATACATGATCCACCTGATCATACACTGTATCCACCTAATATATATCAACATACATGATCTACCTGATCATACAACATATCCACCTGATACATATACAGATACATGGTCCAAGCATCCAAAATTATGCATATACATATACATAATCTAACTTATCATAACAAGCATCCAACATGATGCATATACATATACACGATCCAACTGATCATAACAAGCATCCAACATGATGCATATACATATACATGATCAAACTGATCAAAGCATCCAACTGATGCATATACAAAGCAGTAACTGGAGCATCATCCAGTGCTTACATCCACAGCCATGGGAAGGATCCTCCTCTCACCATGCTTGGAATGTCTCCTGCAAATGTGTCCATCACTTCTTCCTCAAAGTGTCGTCAATCTGAAGAACACCAAGCCTCTCTCTAAAGTACTCAAAATTCACTTTGGCTAGTGGTTTCATCAACACATATGCAATCTTCTCATCCGTTGCAACATACAGGAGCTTCACTACTCCTCTCTGCACCATATCCCTAATATAGTGATATTTGATCTCAATGTGTTTCGACCTATCGTGGAACACCGGGTTCTCAGACAGCTTCACACAACTCTGGTTGTCACAAAAGATACCAGTATCCTCTAGCAGGAGATCAAATAACTCAGACAGTAACTTCCAATCCATATTGCCTCACAACTAGCCGAACAATCTGCAACATACTCTGCTTCGGCTATACTCAGTGCTACATAGGACTGCTTCCTACTAAACCAAGAGATCACACCTGATCCCATACTGAAGAAACACCCAGATGTGCTCTTCCTATCTATAGCACTAACTGCCCAATCTCGGAATATGCTTTACAGCAACCAGGTGAACACCTCTGGGATCCATCAAGAACTGGCTCAATGTGTTCACCGCAAAGCAAATATCTGGTCTTGTATTCGTCAGGTACATTAAGGACCCAATCATCTAACGATACATCGTGACATCAACTAGATCAGATGAAGCATCACACAGAAGCTTCAGGTTCGATGCCATAGGTGTGGCCATGGCCTTGCAGTCCATCATCCCAAACCTCTTCAGGATCTCTACTGGATACTTCCCTTGTCCAAGGAAGATTCCATCTACACTCTGCCACACTTCCATGCCTAGAAAGTAGTGCATCATACCCAAGTCCTTCATCTTGAATTCGACAGCAAGCTTCCTCTTAGTATCGGCAATCAATCTATCCTCTCCTGTTACAAATAGGTCATCCACATACATGAGTAGTATCACAGGATTTCCTTCCTCAACCTTGTAGTAAAGGTTGGAATCTTCTTTTCTCTTAGTAAATCCCAAACTGGATAGGAAGCCATCTATTCTGCCATGCCAGGTCCTGGGTGCCTATTTCAAACCATACAGGGCTTTCTTCAGTTTTCACACATGTGACTCTCAGTCGTGTGTCTCAAACCCGAGTGGCTGCTCCATAAACACTTCCTCTTCGACTACACCATTCAAGAAAGTTGTCTTGACATCCATCTGGTGTATCTTCCATTTCATCACTGTAGCCAGAGCAAGTACTGATCTAATGGAAGTGTATCTGGCTACAAGAGCAAAAGTCTCTTCATAGTCTATCCCCTCTTTCTAAGAGAAGACACGAGCTACAATCCTCGCTTTGTATTTTTCTATGCTACCATCTGCAACATGCTTGATCTTATAGATCCACTTGGAAGTCACAACAGAATTCCCTTCATGTCTTGGGACTGCATCCCAAATATCATTCTTCATGATCGATTGGTACTCCTCGATCGTGGCATTCTTCCTGAATCCTGGGAACTTCAATATCTTCAATATATTCAATAGATAACTTTGTTGTTGAACAAATGTTGTACTCCTTCTTGTGTAGGTGATGGCATATGATCTTTCCTACAAAACAAGTTAAATTGCATGATTAGAAACATCTCATAGTTTTCAGAACAAATTCTTACACATAAAGAAATATGTCATACAGTCATGCAATTATCTTAGCCAATGCTTCCATACAACATTTATCCATATCCCATAACTTTCTAGATGCCTTCCAATCTCTACCAGAACATTTGTTAAGAGTGTGCACAACTCCAAACATGTCAGCAAAGAGGTTTCATTCTAGATAAGTAGCAATGGAATGTTGTACAGTGCTATAGGCCACTTACCCATCACATGCATATTAGTAGTATACTATTCATTAATGCAATTATTCTAATATGTGTAGTACACACCCTAAGTCTAGGAACATAGGCATATACATCTTTGAACAATATTATTTAAACAAACAAGTATGCAAAAAAATGACAATTCAAATACTTATCTTTGTTTGGTTGTAGGGTGGACTCCCTCTCAATATTTGTTTCCTTGCAAGAACTACTGGAGTGTGCTCCCTCTTGATCTTTGCTTCCTGGATTACTTGTCCTTGGACTTATATTCATCTTGGACCACTATGCATGCTTAAGTGTGCACTAGTGTCATGATTGTGCCATCCTCAAGATCTCATACATAATCATACATTCATTACTATAGATACTAAAACAACATAATCTTAAACATGTATAGTCATGATCATTTCAAACATAGATAATAAACATTAGTATTCAAGGTTTCATGGAATACTTCTTTTACTCATGCATATTCTTATTGACCATAGGACTCTTCTAGTTAGTCATATCATCAATCAAAGTAAGAAGCATAATATGCCTAAACCCATGATTACCAACTTCAATGAGTAATCATTATCAATCATGCCATGTATACTTATATAAGAGATTCTAACTTGATATAGAAAAAACATACTTGGATTAATATGTTAGCTGGTTATTGTCTAACATACCCACATGATGTCTTCTTGTTCCCTTAAGTGACTTGTGCTAGTAACCTGCATATCTCATAGGTTAACCATTATAGAACCAAGTTATACATACCTCATAAGTAGATCTTCTATGTGATCCATGGCAATGGATGAACCTTTGTCTTCATGTCACCATGGTCATATGTTCTTGAACTATAACATGATTTGTCTTTCTTGATGTACCTTTCATGTTAGTGGACAACATCAACCTCATACAACACCATAATGCATTAGTACAATCATAAGTGTCAAAACCCTAATCAATGAATATCTTCTATCATGCATTCATAATTTTATTAAGGTGATACAACAAGTCTAAAGTTAATCAAGATTGTACTAAATTTAATGAAGACAAACATACCATAAACTTAATCATGAACAGATTTCGAAACATACCTATAAGTCATACCTATCGAGATTGCTTGTAATCTTCTTATGTAAGGCCTTAGCCTCATCTCCCTATGAAACAAGAACTTCTTCACTTATGCAGGTGACCAATCCATTCTCTTCTAGGATTAACCCAATCCACTTGATTTGTAGAAACTAGATCTGGAGCTGGATTAGGGTTTGTCAGAGAAACCGTAAAAATTCAAACTTTGAATTTCAAACTTCTGAAAGGATAGAAAGATGTGCCTTGATGAGCTGATCAAGCTGGTATACTAAGAATTTGAAAACTGCAAAGTTTTCACCCCTCAAAATTTCCTTTGAAACTTTCGGATCTTCTGGACAGGATCCCGAACTAG
This sequence comes from Larix kaempferi, assembly GCA_027924585.1. Taxonomy (NCBI): domain Eukaryota; kingdom Viridiplantae; phylum Streptophyta; class Pinopsida; order Pinales; family Pinaceae; genus Larix; species Larix kaempferi. The sequence goes on from BSBM01000122.1 coordinate 233,425, forward strand.
GGTTTGATAAAGCCCACCCTTCTTCCCAACCAAAAGGCTCGATGCAAAGCTCTAAACTTTGATTTTTCTGAGGAGCTTCCAGCCATCGTCACAGACTTAAAAAATTCCAGCTTTTGCAGAAGCCCTAATTTTTCACTTTTTCGATCAAAGTCCCGAACGAGGGTTTGATCAAGCCTGGCCTTCTGCCCAACCAAAACATTTGAACTTGGTCTCTAAATTTTTATTTTGATGAGTATCATTCAGTCGTGGTCTCCGATTACAAAAATTCCAACTTTATTCGAAACTCTAATTCCCATAGCCATGAATGAAGGTGCTCAAAATCCAATTCTATTTTGACAAAAATATGCACCTAATTGTTTCTGGTGTAACTCCGAAATTACGAATCCCTAGGGTTTTAAATGTCTACCCGTGGTATCCCGACCTGTCGTCTTCCCAACCCCATAGGTCTAACCTCAATTGGATTCTTTGATAGAGAGTTATGCCAAGTATCGCAACGTGACTTGTTTATGGGATAAAACAGGAGAGCAAACTTGTACAGAGTTCCACGTGTCACTGGCTCACTTTCGTCGTCTGAACCTTCTCCCTATGAAAGTACCTTCCGTGCCCTACCTGTTCACTTTTTACAAAATTTCATTTGGATCTTCCTATCCCAAGTTATGACATTTTTCCCTAGGTTACTTATTTATGACTCATATCTGGAAGAGGCAGAAACCCTAGATTGTACAGATCATAAAACACAAAGTACAATGAATTAGAAGTTGTGCTTCAGACACAAGGTACATGGGGATCTCATCTTCAGCCTTTAATAGTTTTAGATCCTGAAACCTTTCCGAAATGGATTTATAGCTAAAGTGCTACGATGACTGTTTTTTTCTATATCAAGCCCTAACTTCGCAAGTGCAACAAGTGTCATAAATGCGATACCATGCCTTCTTTCAGGCTAGCTCTGATACCATGTTAGTTTTTCAGAAATTTCAATCTGATCTAGTATCTTAACTGAGAGAATAATATGTACAACATATGTACAACATATCTACAACATATCAATCATGGACACAATAATGCAAGCACACAAGAGACACATAGTTTCACCGGGGAAAACCAAGAAGGTGAAAAACCCCACAACTTCCTCAGAGATAGATAGAGAAATGATACAACCCAAATACAAGAGATAGTCTTCTCCTAGCAGCAGCTTCTCCTCATCCACAAGTGCACCACTCTCCAATGAGAGTATGAGTGAGAAAGTGAATGATCAAATAGAGTGCCTCCCGCACTCTATTTATACATGACTTGACTTTCCTGATAACCTTTACTAGGTCGGCCTTAACTTAACCACATAACATAATGCTGACAGGGCCGACCCCCAATAGGGTGGTCTAATAACCCTTTGACCCACATGACTTATACAGGGCCGACCCCACCAAGGTGGTCTAATAACCCATCAAGTATAAGTTACGACACTTACAATATAAATGATGACACTTCTGTATAGAGGAATAATAATATCTCTATAGGAATACAAACACTTCCGTATAGAGGAATAATAACATCTCTATAGGAATACAATATACATATAGGAAATACATTCCAAAGTTACAAATACATCAACAAGCAGTGCAAAGTGAACCCATGTCGACAGAACTGCGTCAACAGACAGTCAACGAGAATCAGGTCTCATTCCTAGAATCTAATATCATTACCAGGTTTAGTGTTCATAAGTCTTTGGTTTTTGATGATGTAAAATGCTTTTCATTGTTGAATTTAATATATTTTTCCTTAGAGTAGTGTCTTGAGATTAAGAATGTTGGTAACTATTACCCTCAGGGGAATGGTGCTGCAGAATCTACCAAAAAAAACTTAGCCCATATTTTAGAAAGAATGTGATTAATTATAAGAAAAAATGGCACAAATTCATACACAATGTTCTCTGGGCTAATAGGGTAAAACCAAAAGATTCATTAGGAAATTCCACTTTCTTTCTAGTTTATGGTATTAATGTCACATTACCTTCGAATATCTTTCTTCTCTCTCCAATTATTTCAATCCATTAGGGAAACTGATTGTCCAGTTACGCAATCAAGAATTAACAATCTCCTGGAACTTGAATAAGAGAAGGAAAAGGATAAACAAAAATTCATTGAAGATCAACAATTAGTAAAACACTAGTTTAATAAAATCTTTGTCAACAACAAATATTTTCAAGTAGGATACCTACTCTTTAAATGGGACAAATCCCATGAAGCAAAAGGGAAGCACACAAAGTTTGAACAACTGTGGCTTGGCCGGTTTTGAGACTGAGGAAAAGATTGGCCAAGGAACTTTTCATCTCAGAACCTTAGAGGGGGGAATTGAGGATGTTCTAGTCAATGGTTGAATCCTAAAGAATTATTTCTCCTAATCACTTTTGGTGATTTAATGATGTAGAAAGTAGTTTTCTTTGTTAGTTTTTATCTTTGCTTTATAAAATTATGCATTTTTGAAAGAAGTTTTGTTTCTTTTGATATAGTTATTTTGGTTCCGTCTTTGTAATAAGTTCTACTTTCATTCTAATGTGGACATCTTGGTTGGTTTTAACTTCTTTTGGTCCATGCATCTATGATTGGTTTCTATTTTGGATGCTAACCTTTTACCGTCTATAAGAACAATTGAAATTTTTATGTTGGATTGAAACCCTTGAGAATTGATTTATGTAACCATAAAGCTATTGGGATTATAGAATTACCCTATCCAAATATTTTGAATGACATGGAATTAGGGTACCTGGGACCAACAATGAAACCTTGGGATAGACAATTCATATAAGTCTAGAAATTTGTTGAAGTTATGCATTTTGAGACATAACAACAAATTTTAATTTGAATGTGATGTGTTCGTCTCCGTTTTCGTACTCTCATAGACATTTAGGGATTCCATGTGGACATATATATGCTAGGATATATGTATCTTCTAGGTATTCTCTAAAATATCCACGCAATATACACTTTAAAACACAAATTGTATTGTGCTTTTAGGTGGTACACACATGGTGCAATTAGCTATCATGATGCCAACAAATCAAAGTGACTTTTAACTCCATCCAATGACTTTAAGGGGATTTTGAATCTTCTCCTCATCCATCAAAAAGAAAATAAAAAACAAAAAAAATCTCAAAAGAGAAAATTTAAAGAAAATATATAATTATATTCTTCTCAAATGGTTTGGGGCTAGAGAATTCATGTAAAAAGGGTTATAGGAGGAAACTGTATTTAGGCTATGGACCACTATATGAAGAAGACTAGTCATTCTTATGGTGTTAGAGATGAGGACAACACATTGGTGTTTAGTCATACTGCAAATTGTCTCGTATGGTTTTGTTCCCAAATAAAGTATAAGTGAGAGAATGCTAAAATAAATGAACCTCATACCCTGGTTACTAGAGAATAATTTGAAGATTAGCTTAAGTTTGTTATCTATTGATCATATATTTTTTAGGAAGAAAATCTTATGATGTGGAACCCATAGAAGAAGAGGAAACTATATTCCATCGTAGACTTTACTTTAATACTCTAAGGTATGTTCACAATATTCAAATGCTCTTAAAATACATAGATGATTGCATCATCCCATGTGTCACCATTCGTTAAGAATACAATAACTCCCATTAGATTTTTTCTCCTTAAGGAGAAAAAATATACGCCCACACTACTAAATTTTGATTAATTGTGGATTGGAAAAATAAGTCCTTGGATACTATAAGTTTCTATAGTAGTGACTAATTGTTTTTGGCTTTAATATTATTTTGTTCTTTCAATCTTTCACTCGTGGATTGCTTCGCTCCACATTAATCATTTTATTATGGATTGAAATTGTTCTCTAATTTTAGGTCTCCAATGATGAACAATTTTATTGGCTTTAATCTCATTGATATTTTGAGTTCTTATCCCTTATTAATACACTTATGATAGATTTTTTTATTGATTAAATCATGTCAATGATTCTTGTGGTTAATTAGGTTTGATACCTTAATTTTATATTAATGATTGTTTCTTGCTAAAAAGTAAGTCAATGATGAAATCTTTTTGATTTTCAGATCTTTTACATGTTCTAAATACCTTAGTCCATTTTAGATAGTTTGCACCGGGTTCACCTTATTGGATTGATTTCATGTTATCATATGTATTATTTTTTGATTGCTTTTTTAGACATATCATATCGAATTTTTCATGATAAGCTCTTTTATCAACTTTCAATAATATACTTCCAATCAAGGTCATTTTATGAACTTTTATCAGACTTATTATGTCAAAATTGTTGCATTGGACATTTCATGATCATTTCCTTTATCAAGTTCCAATTGTTAAGAGTTGTAATCTCATGTGTCAAGTTGGTTAGTTAGTTGAGTCAATGGTCCTAAGTTAGTTGAGTTAGTTGTTGACTAGGTCATTAGTCGACCCATGGTTTACACCGGCCCATAGTATTGGCCAGTGGTTTTGAATCCTATGATAAACTATATATATGTGTGCTTAATAATGATAAGGCAATCAATATGCCCTTTGTGTTTATTCTCTTTATGTTCTATGTATTGTAAACTTTATCACCAATGATATACTTCCAATAACAATCATTCAATGGGTTTCATCATACTTATCACATCAGATTATCTCTAATGGGTTTTCACATTAACCTTGGATCATTTGATTGCACTTTTTTTTCACGATAAATGGTGGCCTAATATCGGAGTCAGACTATTGGATTTATTTCACCGAATCCTTCAGTAGCATCACCTTTAAAAAAAACCAATAACACACCTTCAAAGTGCTCGCTCGATGTCCTTATTGATCTCATTGGTTCGAATAATCTTCATCAAATTTCCAATCTAGTTTCATATTCATTTGAGTATATTTCCTTTTTTGATAAATGAGAGTCCAATGTTGGAAACGCACCATCGTATATGTCTCATCTAGGCCACCCTTAGTGTCACATTTTTGAATTCCTAATGGACATCTTCTGAGAAAGCTTAGGGAAAACTTTAAAAGGTCAAACTACTCATTGGTGGAGCACTCATGCCCGTCGAATGTAGATCGAATGTAGACTTGGACCACAACCTTGACATACTTCATTGAAATATTTGGAGGAAAGAAACTGACAAATTTGGAGGAAAGAAACTCATAGAAACAACCCAAATAAAAATGTGAAAACCATTCTTCTCTCTTTCTTGAAAGTAACATTTACTATTGCAAATCTGAATTTAAAAGAATTCGATATCATGATGAAACCTATATTGTATTTTCACCATCATAATTTTCATATTGGGTTTGCATTAGTCTTCTTGGATTCTTGATGAATATCACTCGACAACACACGTTAGATACAACTTTCATCGAACTCCTACTTTTGGATCAGACTTGTCACATTGGATTCATTCTATGCATCTACCTTTGGTGATTACTAGTGTTTCCTCTCTGAGCTCCCTCAACTGATGTTGTATTAGATATCCTCTCATCAACTCTATAAACTATCCATTGTCAAATCTAACATACTCACTTTGATCTAGCATATTAGATGTTTCATTTCAAGAAAGTGATGTCTGATATCCATTGCACATGAGATTAGACCCACCATTAATTCTTCCCCACGATGGCATTAATTTCAAAGAGCATGATTTTCTTAACATTATAGGGACTATTTTTCCATTGATTCCTCTACCCTTGTTATCTATTTAACTTGTTAAAGAAGATAATATTGCTTTCTGACTTCCCTACTAATCTAAACTTGTTGAATGATTTGCTCAAAATTTAAGCCATAAAATTAATAAGAGCTCCAAATTCATGCATTTACTAGTTTTATTTCATAAAATTGAGAATTCCTAATGCCTTTTCTTATTGCATGATCCTAACACTAACCATGTCAAAAGCCCAAGGTCATGGGGAAAAAAAAGAGTGAACTTGAAGAAATTCCCCACAAGGGAATGGATGCAAAGGATACACTGTTAAAAGACACAAACCACTTCAGAGGGTTCCAAGATGATATCAAATGTGGGAAAATGTACAATATTGTTTTCAACAATGATTTCCCAAGGGATGATGAATACCTAGCAATGTTTCAAAAAATCAAGAAGAGTTATACATACTCTATTTAAACCAGGCCTTCGATATTACCCTACACCGACATGGTAAGATCGATATTCTACCATATTGATCTCAAGACCAAGTCAGTGGTTAATCGGGTTGGAATTTTTGTAGCACCCTTACAACTAGATGCTATTGATCAAATGAATCAACTGAAGAAGCCTAAAGTGTTACTAAGTAGAGAGTTTATGGACACCTTTAGATATGAAAAGGCCAACTTGGCTGAAATCATCAAAGAATGGTGGACTAAAGACAAGGCCTTCACAAAAAATGGAAATCAGTTTTACCCAATCCAATACTTGAAAATTCCTTATCGACTGTTGGCTTCCATGATCTGTAGGGTTATGATCAAGAGATTTGCATCCACTTCAAGTTAGAGTGGACACCATTAGCCCACCATGTAGCTGAGATGAGACATGCTTTAAAATGGTGAATATATTATCATTCAATCCCCTGAATGTTGCAAGAGGAATAAAAGAGGTGAAAGGAAGAAAAATCCCAAATTTTTACATGTCCACCTTTTTTATTGATTGAATTTATTCTTTGAATGTGTTTCTTTTAATGGGTTGGTATTCAAATCCGATTTTTCCTCAGTACATATCTATTAAAGTTACCTATGGGATTCAATATTTAAGAATCATTTCTTTGAAATTTGTGACAATTTCATAGCCGCCCTATTCTATACCATCTCCAACCAACCAACCCCTACACTTTCGAAAGAAGCTAGGGAAGCTATCCATAATATGGGGGATTAGTACAACGAGGAGTATTTTACTTATATCATGTTTTTTTGTACTTCTGTTGCTCCACATTTGTTTCCTAAATATGTTCATGGTAGGTTATTTCTTAGATAAATTACCTATCATATAGTAGTTAAGGGGATTTCTTCTCATCTCTCATCCAATTAAAAGAGGTCATGGATGAAGTTACCAATTTAAGTGGGACTCTTTAATTTTATCAATGCTCCTGATACTAAGAAAAAAGATACTACTTTAAATAGGTTGTCCTATGCACATGATCCAACAAGAAACATGGCCCGAAAGGGATCATTAAACACGATTTAAAAGCTATAGGGTTATCTTCATAATAAATACATGATCCTAATATTTGGTATCTTATTTACCAAGGATCCCTCACCTATGAATATGTATTGATAAACATTGAGGATGATTAAACGAGGGAGGTGATTCATAAAGTACAGGAAGTATCCATGAAGATAGCTATGGATAAAAGAGAATCATCACTTGCTAGTGAAGAAGAACAAGATGCCCGAAACAAACAAGTAGAATTTCCTAGGAGAGAAGCATTAGATTAGAAATCAATAGAGGATGAAGAGAAGATAAGTCATAAATAAACATAGGATGCAAAAAAGGCCAGGAAGGATGAATAAGAGAAAAAAGAAAAAGAAAAAACATGAGGCCATGTAAAAGGAATAAATGGAGGCCAAAAAGAGGAAGACGAAGCTAAAGAAAAATACTTAAGAAACAACAACTACATGATTCAAAAGACAAAGAAGTTGAGAAATCGCTTGCTTTGTATAGAAAAGTCACTAGTACAAGTCAATATATTTCTGTGTTGTCCTCCCCTTTTAACCTTGGCACTCCTATCACTACTTTACCAAGTGAGTCTTCTTCAAACATAGTTAATGTTGATGATGTTGTGGTATATTTGGAAGACTACTTTTTAGAAAATATCACAAAGAGATTGTTAAAAGGGATTCCAAAATCCAAAAGGTTGAAGAGACTCCTAGAAAGGAAGCGCAAGATCAAATGATAGTGTGGAACATAGCCAACATGGATCTAAAAAAGGTTGCAGCAGATACAACCTTAATATTCAATACTTTTCTTGGAGCTAGCTTTGTGATAGTTAATGAACTAAATGTCTCAATAGATAAATACAAAGCTCAATTTATGGTACTGGAAGCACAATTGGAGCAACAAAGGGTTCAAATGGAAACTATAAACACTAAACAAGTTATTGAAAGAGATGAACAACATGAATTTTGAATGGATTCTTTGATGAAAGAACATTCCCTAGAGATTGCAAGATTAAAGTCAGAATATGAGGAAAAACTAGCAACTTTTGAGTAGCAAGGTTTGGAAGTATAGGAAACGAAAGAGAAAATACACTTTCTTGAAACTGAATTAGAGGAGAAGAGAATTGAGTTAAATTAATTAAAATATGAATCCTTCACAACAAATGAGAATCTAAGGGAATATAATAAAATATTTTCACAAATTTAGGGGAGGTTCAATAGTGATATGATTACTTGACCAAGTTGTATGATCAGGTAGAACAATAGTTAGAAGAAAAAAAATTGCGTAGAATATGTTTGATGAATTGGTTGACTGGAAGAAGCATTTCCAATAGGGTCTAGAGTTACTTCCAATGTTTAACTAGAGGGGAAATTACAATAATCAAGCGCTACTAGGCTCTTGGAAGTCCTCTTCTGAAGGAGTTGAAGAAACTTTTCGAGTTGCTACCAAGTCATGCTTCAATATATGGAACTCGACGGATTATATTTTGGATAAATCTAGTATGCTAACAATGGATGAGTTGAATTAGGTTATGCCAAGTCAATTGTTGGTAGCAGAGGTAGAGAAGATCCAAGATAATCGAAAATATCTCATCAATAAATTGTCAAAGATAAACGAATATGTTTTAAGTAGTTTTCTAGTTATGCTAGTCAATCTCGCCATTCTATCTAATGCCTATATGCAGAGGGTCCATAAATTCCTAAAAATGGATATTTCTTAGAAGATTCGATGGTGAGATATAGTCTGAAATATTGAAATCTGAACGAATTTCTAAAGTTGTTGATACTCATCAATTATGGACACTATATAAGGAAGGGTTAAATACATAATTTCTGTAAAGTTTGTATAGAAGCTATTGTACTGAGACAATTAAGTTAGTTACTTAAACTTCTTTTAGATTTTTCTATTAAAAAGAAGACATCTAATGATTGAAGGGGGCAGATATTTTTTTGGGATTGGGTCTTGTTGGCTTGATTTTATGAATCAGAGCCAATAAGGAGGTTTTGTCCACACAATCGGCTTAAAACAGCGTCCGGTGTGTTTGGATTAACAAGACCTCGCAGGTTATGGTCCTGCTACCAGCTAGTTTGTCTCTTAAGGAAACCTTAAAACTAGCAAAATCTAACCTATTCTAACGTTTATCCTATCTATATATCTACAAATGTCCTAAGGTTGCTTTCGTAAGGAAAGACTTCAATTTTTGGGAAGTTTTTTTTAAATATGAAAACTTACTCATAGTATGCAGAATGATTTAACAGTGCTAGATCAATAATAAAATAAACTTTAAAATTAATTAATCTATCTATCCTATTTAACTCTATCTCAGCTAAGAGCAAATTTGAAACTATATTAATTATTAATCAATAACAGAAAACTGAAGTATGCTCTAAATAAACATATTTAAATCATAACGAAAGTAATTCTGCTATGTAATAATAGAAATGAGACTTAACCTCTACATACACAGTCAAATTCCACTTCCAAAACTGATTAATAATTAACTATCAAGACAGTCATTTGAATTTGAAATAATGCTCATTTAAAATTCACAGTTAACATACAAATGGAATTTTAAATAAACAGAAAAATATATCATTAAAACTGATGTTTATAGTGAACACACTAATAAACAAAACCATAATGAAATATTTATTCAACAACTAACTTGAGATGATAAAGTGAGAAAAACATTTAAACATCAATGTGTCACAGCACACAGAGTTCACGTATAAACAGAAGACAACAAACTGAAATATATATATATATATATTTATAAATCCAAAAATGAATACCAGTCACAGTATCAGTTGCAGATATCAAGTATCATCCACATGAAAGCTTCAGCTTCAAGTTTGATGTAGTACTAGTAACAAAATATATTTCAACAAGTTTTCTTCCACACTCCATCCTCCCAGTTCATCAAAAATCTCCATTTATATACTACTGAGAGTTAGTTTTGCTATAAATGTTGCATGCAACATTATAGGAACTATTTAACCAAAAGGGCATCTAATTACACCTACTACTAAAAATAAAAATCGACTGGCCTGAGTCGAGGTATCTCAGAAAGTTCTTGCCCATTCACAAAACTCCAGCTTTTAACAAATCAGCTACATCTCCATGCCATCACATCAACCATGTCCTGTATTATTGGAAGAAGGAGGTGATAAAACTTCCTGCATTAAATTCAATCAATGCATTATATTAAAATCAATTTAACACAGTTAACAGAAATACTTAAAAATTATAAATGCATGCCTGTTAAATCTCCGATTTTACAGGCATGCAAAATCGAAATAACCATTACCTGTTATACTGTGACATAAGAGAAGAGAAAACTATTAAGCCTCATTATGAAGAGCGACTACTCTTCTAGCTTCGGCTAATTTAGCCTTCAACCTGATAATTTTAACATTTTGTTTTTCAATTTGTTCCAATAATAGCTGATTCGTATTTAATATTGATTTCTTGGATTTCTTGAGTTGATTCTTCTTCATGTTGGCCTTTTTCCACCTGTCAATCCATTCTAGCAATTCTTTCCTGAAGGTTTTGTTTTCTTCTTCCAATAAGGCTGTACTTAATAGACATTGTTTACGCTTTCCTCTGAGCTCTGTGATTTTATCTTGATAAATATTTCCTAATACCTGTTGCAGAGTTTCGTCTTCTCTAGTTACATGAGGAGAACGAGGACTGTCACAATGCTGATTGTGTAATGGTTCAAGTTCTAGAGTGTTAACGTTTATTTCTGGTTGATTGCCCTCGACCTCACCTGATTGCACATCACTTCCCTGCGCAGTAGCAGAATTCCCTACATCCATTGTGTTAGGGACATACATTGGAATATCATCCTCAATATTTACAACTGTAGGTTTAGTATCTGTAGATTTGGAAGTCTGTTGATCAGACCTATATCCTGGAATCGAATGGAGATTATGCATGCTTCTAGTGACTCTACGCGAAAACGATAAGTTTTCAAAATTCAACCCTTCCTTGTTACCACAAACCTGAGTTAAATGGTTCAACTTATGCATAGAATCTTTATCACATTTATCAGGTTTATCAATTTCCCCTTTGGCTAATCCTTCTTTTGGTTTTGCAGGGTTGCCATCATTCTTACCAGGTTCGGGTTTATCTAATATTTCCCTAGAATTTCAGGGAACTGAAACCCTATCAGCATCTTCATTTATCTCATCATATATGGGCATGTTTACGACCTCTGGTTCCTTAACCTCTGAGCTATTAACCTCAGGATTTATGACTTTTCGTCTTCTACGAGTTCGAGGAGATGGATTAGGCCAATACTGTGTTGGCCCCAATTGACAATCAACTAGAAATTTATCCCAAGACAGACCTTTTGCAGATAATTGGAATTGCAGTAAAATTTTTATCAATCCATGATGACACAGACTATTGTCAGGGTTATTGAAATTCCTTACAGACTGTGACATTTTCTTAAGGCTTTGCCAAAGATAGAAGGGAAAATTAAGTTTACAACCCTTTACTGCTAACAACAACCGTAAATGATACAAGTGCAAATGGGAATAGCATCCACAACAGGTTACGTACCTTACTAAGATTTCATAGTAAACTCTCCATTCGGGCTTTAGAAATTTTACAGGTACACCTATCCTCAGCTTCGTTTTATCTGGTAAAGGCATTAACAAAGCCAAACACTCCTTCTTGTTAACCATAGTGCCCTTAAACCAACGTTCTCCCACTTGGGGAAGTTTCGTGGCTTCAACAATTTTGTCTTCATTGATAACAAATTCGAAACCCCCAATTCGCACCCTGTCATCTTCAAATCTCATTGCAAACATCTTAGTAATCTCCGCATGGTGACCATCAAAGCTTCGAAAGAAATGTGTCCATCCCATTTTCTCAAATCTCTTGGCAGCTTCCTGGTTGGCTTCAATAAGTTTAAACCCTGAGATCTCAAAACGATTCAGAGGAGACATGGTTTCTCCAGCACTTTCTGGGCTTGGTCGGGAAATGAATGGGAAAGTGAAAACAGAGGGAATAGGTATCCATACACACGACATGATAGATAATCTTCACATGCTTCAAATCTAATCAGAAATCTAATCTCTGAACCTACCATTTTAGCGAGATTTCGAGCAGTGATAAATGTTACAACTTTCACACTACACCATGATTTATGCCAATTTATCTACGTTTGACCATGCCTGTTAGTGATAACCACTTAACTTGGCAAACCAGCGATACGAGGACTGATAGAATCATCATTACAATCATTGATTATTGACAGTGGTTCATAATTAATAGGTACAATGGCGTAATTTGAAATGACCGTTAGCAATTAACACTGTTAACACGATTTTACCAAATGCATACAACTGTCGATTCTTTCAAGGGGTGAAAGCCACGTTTTCATACCAGCTCATCGATCCAAAACGTTTATTGATTTAACCATTGGTTTATTGCACGGCCAGTTCATCAAACAATCATCCTTGCTTTATCATGTTACGTAGTGGTATGAAGAGTAATAAATCGCATTTTAATGTTAAGGAGGCAAATGGCTAGCTTAATGTTTATTCTATGTATATGTACAAAGCTATATATATATGTACAACACTAAGTTTAAAAACCTTTAAACATCCTATTGATATATTATACCATCATATAGGGTATTTATCATATGTAAAAATTGCCTATACAAACCTCATTTATCCATTAACCATGATATTTACAAAGTTCATAATAAGGTATTACATACGATGTTAACTTCCGAAATTCTCTTAGTCTTAGGACTAATAATACCCTAAACAATGTGTTTTATGATATTTCTCTTGGCACAAATCCCTTAAGTCACATAAATTCATTTTGATGTTTTAAATAGCTTTAATGAGAATTTACGAAACTTGTCTGACATTCGTTTAAAAGCCAAGTTTTATGATCAAGTTCCTATCAACTCTAGGAACATTAAATTACTTTCCTTTGATTAAGAGTACCTTCAGAATCAAAGATTCTGAAGGTGCTCTAACATAAATTTTGAATTGATAAATCATATAAAGAGCTGATCCTTATTCATTTTGCCAAGAAATGAAGAGGTTGTTGCTGGCTGCCAACAAATGGCGACGACCTGGGTGAACCAGTTATCTCTGCTTAAAACAAGATGATCAAAACGAAATCTTAGAAATCTGTTGAAAATAATCAAAATCCTTTATTCACGTCAAACCTTTATTTATTCAGATTCATAAGTATAACTCAGAAATATTTCATCTTTGAAACAAACATTTGATTAGAGATAGGCTTACAAATATCTTCATCGAAACCAGTACTTCTTAGTAAAGATGATCTTACCATCAGCATCGAATACTGTTCCTCTGAAAACTATCTAGAACCTGTTCCATGGCATAGTAATTTTCTTGTTTCTTGCTTTTGCTGTTCTTTTAAAATAATAATTCTGTCTGAAGACTACTATCTGGGTTTGGTGTCCCAATGTGATAGTATCATTCACGAGAGTTGTCTGAAATAAGCAGGCCGACTCGTGATGAGATCTCCTGTCTTTTAATTTAAAATCAAAAGCCATCACCCTGGTGATCAGAAATGAAGTTATTCCAGGCAACACTGATGATCATGATTAGGCCGGCTCATTACTGAGACCTCCTATTCTTCAGGCAAAAGTTGTGTTTTATTGCGATTTTCAATTTTTTTCTTTTAACTAAAATGAGAGATCATCACCTAGCATGGTAACCAAATGGTAATGTCAGTCATTAATATCACCAGAAAATGAATCAGCTGGCTCATGATGAGACCCCCTTATCTTTTGGTTTCAAGACCAAAAGCCATTACTAGTTTCCTAATAATGCCATACCAGTGATATTCGTGATTCTGATCAGACCGGCTCATTACTGAGACCTTCCGTCTCTCACTTTAACTTCTTATTGACCGGAACAGATGCTAGACAGTTCTCAAATGACAAAAGTTTTCTAAAACTGATGATAGAAATCTATAAAGATTTTTCAAAAGTACAAGCTTCGAAAAAGATATATAATAAACTATCCTTATTTAAGAAAATAATCAGATGAAAGAAAATCCGAGAAACACTTATAAATAGAAATAACGAAGGTTTTTTACAAATTCAAGAAATTTTGATCAATCTGAACAAATTTTAAAAGATTTCAGTCTAAATCAAAATTTTAAAGACTGATGAGTAAACTGATCTTATTTATTTATACTAATTACAGTTGTTAATTACATATTTCTGTCTAAGACTGGTTATATACATAAATTTTAACAATCTGAAATATTTGACTTTGACAGAAATTTGATTCATATACAGTTTACTAGTTTATATACAGAAATACAAATTATTTACAAACAGCGAATAAGTATATACATTTTTAGATAGCAAATTATCAACAGAAATATTTCTTAAGAATCAGTCCATTCACAGGAAATGTCTCGGACTGTCCTTCAAGTGTTTGCAATCGAAAGGTACTTGGACCTATTTTTTCATAAATAACAAAGGGACCTAACCACAGTTTTTGAAACTTAGTATGATCACCCTTATCTTCATGAGCTTTATCCCATTTTAAGACCAAGTCTCCTACCTGAAATTCGCGATCAGAACTAAATGATTGGTCAAACCATGACTTAACAATTTGTTGATGTTTGTTAAAGTGTTGTTTTGACTTTTCTCTATCTTCTTCTAATTTTAGCAATGCATTAATTCTTTTTTCCATTGCTGGGCATTCTTCTTCTTGGACAGACTGAGCTAACTGTAATGAAGGTAAGAACAAATTTGGCGGAAGAATAGCTTCAGTTCCATACACTAAGAAAAATGGTGAGTTACCTATTGCAACTTTTGGAGTTACTCTGTCTGCCCAAAGAGCATTGACCAATTCTGTATGCCAATTCCGATGGTGAACTGAAACAGTTCTTTTAAGAATTTTCAATAAATTTTTGTTCGTTGATTCAGCTAGACCATTCCCATGAGGAGGGTAATTAGCTGAATATCTGATTCTTATTCCTTTTTCTAAAGCAAACTGAGTCAATTCAACTGATGAAAAATATGATGCATTATCAAAGACCAAAGAATCAGGAACACCAAATCTTGTTATGATAAAGAACTCCAAAAATAATATAACTTGATTAGTATTCACAACTTTTAATGGTGCAGCCTCAGCCCAACGAGTGAAATAATCAGTTGCAGTTATTATATACTTGTGTTGCATTGATGAGGGAGGGTTTATTGGACCTACTATATCGATACCCCACTGCTGAAAGGGTCTTTCAGCTGAAACAGGTTGTAAAGGGAAAGCAGATTTTTTAACTCTTCCTGCGGCAAGTTGACACTCTTGACACCTTCTGACGAAAGTATAAGAATCTCGAAACAAGGTAGGCCAATAATAACCAGCCCTAAGAATTTTATGAGCTGTGGTTTCTTCACCGAAATGACCTCCTGCTGGTCCAGAATGCAATTCTTTCAGAATTGTTTCTGTTTCATCTTTATCTAAACATCGAAGGTATACCCCATCTGAATTTTTTCGAAAGAGGACATTATCTATTAATAAGTACGGGGCAGATTTCAATCTGAGGGCTCTTTTCTTTTTCGGATCTAAGTAATCAGGAGCAGTCCCTGTTTCCAGAAGTACTCGTATGTCTGTGTACCAGGAATCATGAGGTGGTGGATAAAAATAAATTTCTCTCGTAAGTAAATCTTCATTAATGACAATTTCAGTTTTATCATCAGGCAAATGAGCAGCTTCAGCAGCTAGTTTACACAACCCTTGTCCTTTAATTATCGTTGATGGTTTGATTTCTAAGTCATATTCTTGAAGAGCTGTCATCCAAGGTGCCCTTTTTTCTCCTAAATCTTTTTGTACCAACAAATTTCTTACTGAAGAATAAGGTACAATTACTTTTGTTTTAGATTTTAACAAGTAAGGACGAAAATGTTTTACCGCTTTAAAAATGGCAAAAGCTTGTTTATCCACTTCATGGTAGTTTAGTTCAGCACCTTTGAAATTCGAACTCATGAACGAAATTGGAACCTCATTATTTTGTGGATTTAATTGGGTTAATACTGCTGCATACGCAATATCAGAAGCAAAGGTATATAATATAAAATCCTTGTTAAAATCTGGACTTAGAAGACTAGGAGCTTTTGAAATAGCTTCTAAAATTTTCTGAAAGGATTCTTTTTCAGTTTGTCCCCAATTAAACACAGCATCTTTTTTAATCATTTTCTGCAAAGGACGAATGATCTCTGAAAAACTAGGAATGAATCTCCTAACAAAGTTAATTTTCCCTAAGAATGACTGCATTCCTTTCTTGCTGGAAGGGAAAGTAATTTTTGAAATAGCTTGTGTTCTTTCAGGATCAATCATGATTCCGTGTTTTGATACTACACATCCTAACAAGATACCTTCTGAAACAGCAAATATTGTTTTCTTAGGATTTAAAGATATTCCAAATTTTCTACATCGTTCAAACACTTTTCTCAAATGGTTAAGATGATCAGGCCGATGTTTAGAGTAGACAGTAACGTCATCCAAATAGACAACGACTGAATGACTGATTAAGCCTCTAAAGGCAATATCCATTGCTCGTTGAAATGTTTCTCCCGCGTTGATTAACCCAAAGGGCATCTTACGGTATGCGTACGTTCCCCATGGAGTTCTAAAAGTTGTTTTTAATTGATCATCCGGGGAGACTAGTATTTGGTTGTACCCTGAGAAACCATCAAGGAGAGACAGTATCTCAGACCCAGACACTTTTTGAAGAATTTGTTCCATGGGTGGAACAGGGTAGTTATCTTTTTCAGAAGCTTTATTTAAATTTCTAAAATCAACACATAATCGAATATCCCCATTTTTCTTTCTAACTGGAACTAAGTTTGCTACCCATTGAGTATGTCTAATAGGGAAAATGATCTTGGCAGCTAACAATTTATTCAGTTCTTTTTTAATTGTTGGTTCTAATGATGGGTGATATTTTCTTAACTTCTGCTGAAAAGGTTTTGATTCTTGTTTAATTGGAATTATATGTTGCATGACTTGAGTATTGAATGTTCTTAAGTCATCATATGTCCATGCAAATATATCTTTAAACTCCTTGAATAATTTTATGAAAGCTGCTTTTTCTACAGGATCACAATCTATTCCTAGGTTTATAGTTTGGGGATTAGATTCTGTTCCCAAATTGATGGTTTCATATTTCATGCGAGAGCTATTTGTTTTACAATTAGGAACTGACTTAAACTTATCCTGCAAATCAAAAAACTTTTCTAATCTTAATACTGAGTTGGGAACGGGTTTTACCTGTTCGAAAGCTTTCTCAATTGAACAGAAATCATTAATTACCGAAAAATCTCGTAAATTGTCGTCGTGAGTGATTTCATCTATTGCTGAATCTTTAAAGATTCCATCATTTGTTAGAAAATGCAGTACCTGTGTATCATTGTCAAACACACGCCAATTAAGAATGTTATCCGGTATGGAGGGCCTAAAAATTAATTCAACAGAAAAGAATTTTGGTGAAAAATTTTCTGAAGGAATCAACTTGGAAGCTACATTTGCCAATAAGTCTGCTTCTTGATTTTGACTTCTAGGAACATAATTTATGTTAAATGCATCAAAATATGTGATAAGATTCCATACCTCTCTCTGATAACTTTGTAAATGTTCAGATAAACAATGAATGGAATTACGCACCTGTCTAACAATGATCTCTGAATCGCCATAAACCACTATCTCTTTGATGCCCAAATCGATTGCTTTTTTCAATCCTTGAATCAAAGCTTCATATTCAACTGTATTATTTGTACAACTAAATTCTATTCTACAAGCTATACAAGTCTTATTACCTTGAGGATCTATTAGTAAACAACCGGCTCCTGCTCCTTCTTTAGATTTTGCACCATCGAAATAAAGAGTCCAAATAGAATTATGTACAATCACTTTACTTTCTATGATATTTACAATATTTACATTATTTTCATCACCAATGGTCTCCTTAAGGGAACAATTAGGAGAAATAGCTGTTACATTACAAATCTCAGATTGCTTGCTATTTTCAGGAAGAAGAGAGTTTTCAGCTTTGAAATTTCCAAAACCTAATTCATACATGTAGTTTCCCATAATGGAATCAGAAAATAACACAGGTTCACTAGGATCATGTAGTTCTGTAACAGTATGTTTCATGTACCTTTCTCTATGTATCTTTATCTGATTTGATTTTCCATTTTTTGGTAGCCACAAGGTTGACCAATCAGTGGCAAAGAAACCATTTAGTTGTTGAGACCAATCCCTACTTAAGAATAGTCCATATGCATCTGGAATATCAGCAATTACGATGTCTATGATTTGATAAACTGAAGGATTACAAGCAATCCTAATTAAGACATCTTTCATCTCTCCGACAACTTTAACGTTTGTTCTATCTAATTGAGTTATTTGTGAATCAGATGGAACAAATTTGCCATTTAATTTCTTACACACAGATAAAGGCATAACATTAGAGGATGCTCCTGAATCTACCATGCAGTTGTGGACATTCCTATTAAAAATTTCAAAGGTAAGTAAGAATGGAGGTGTAGTTGACTTAGAATTCTTACCTATCAAAGAAGTTTTATCGGTTGATGTTTTCTCTTTATCAATTGCTGTTGGATCATTGTTTGAACTGTTTGCAGCAACATTTTGCTTTGTATTAGGGACGATTGAACTTACTGCCGGATTAATAATATGACTATTAGGCATTGGATAGATTTGAAGGAGATCGTACATACTAATGTTTTCACGTGTCTTCTTCAAATCCTCAATTATGTCATATTGTAAATCCAACTTTGGAGCGTTTTGAATGGTTTGGGTACCCTTATTTGGCTGAGTTTGCTTGCCGGATTGAGTTTGTTTGTTTGGTTGTGAGTTATTATTATCAGTGTTTGAAGTGGAGCTTGAAGCACCAGGAGTATTTGCAATTGCTTTACTATGTGTATTATATGCGTGTTGTCCTGAAGGTGGACTTCTGTTCTCATGTTTTTTTACAAAATTATCCCAGAAATGACCATTAATTTGTTGAGGTTCTTCTGATTCATCCTCATTTTTAGATTCTTCATCTTCTTTATTTTCATTCATCTCTTGACTAGGTGTTTCAGACAAAGATAGAACAGCTCGAATTTTATTAAAGATCTCTTCATTAGCAGCTACATCTGGGGGTGTATTCTTATTATTC
Organism: Larix kaempferi; assembly: GCA_027924585.1. Classification (NCBI taxonomy): domain Eukaryota; kingdom Viridiplantae; phylum Streptophyta; class Pinopsida; order Pinales; family Pinaceae; genus Larix; species Larix kaempferi. The sequence goes on from BSBM01000122.1 coordinate 252,764, forward strand.
GTGTTTGGGTTTTATCTAAATTGGTTTCTGAAGCAACCCCTAGAAGGAGAAGCTTCAGAACTAGTCTTTTTTAACCCTATAACTTCATTGGTTAACGTTCGAATAGCGTTCTGCAGCTGTTCTATATCGAAAGCTTTATCTTTATCTGAACTAGATTTTTCTATTTTCCTTCGAGGAAAAGAATCAGATTTACCACTTCTATCTGGTTCATAAGACATGAAATCTTTTTCTACTTTAATTGCTTCCTCAAATGTTTCTATTAACGTTGTTTTTCCAGCTCTCTTCACAAACATTCCGGAATTCCTAGGTAAGGCTGATGTATAATTTTCAATGATTATATCTTCCGGAGGTTGAGAAGCAATTGGAATTTTATTTTTCAATGTTAGAAACCTTTGATTAAAGTCTTTAATCCTTTCTTTGGGTTCCATTTTAATTCTAGATAATTCTAGGGCTAAAAGAGTAGGTGTTTTATCTTCCCCGAATTTATCTAGAAAAGCTTTATTAAATTCCCCCCAATTTGTAATAGATCCTTATACTAATGAAAAGTACCAGGTAGAAGCTCTTCCCTCAAAGGTGAGAGGAAACAATCGACAAACAACATCTTCATGCTGAACATTTAAAGATTGAACAGCCAACATGAATTTATCAATATGCACCTCTGCAGGTTCTTTTTCATCTGGGTTAAACTTAGGAAGAATTTTATCTGAATGTTTTGGTAATGGGTGTTGTACCCCAGGAATTGCTACAGCAACTGCCCTTAACTAAGGGAGCTGTGGATTAGGTGGAGGGGGTGGAGGATTACCTCCTCCTCCTACATTTCCTGCCATTGGACTTCCTTGAGAACTAGAGGAACTCTCTGAATGAGAAGATCTTGGACTATTGGGTGGTGACTCAGGAGGAGAAGGTGGCTGATCAGAACCACTTCCTAAGATTAACCTCCTTGCGGTATTGGTTTGTGTAATCTGTCTTTGATAACTTTCAACTTGATGTTGAGGAGTACTACCAGTTATCTCCAAATATTCCGTAACTATGGTCAATTGTGGATTGTGTCGCTGTTGTCTAGGAAGACCATAATCTATTGGAGAAATACCTAACTGATTAGCGTAAGCTCTAGTAAGGATATGTCTGGATTCTTCTAGAGATTGAGCACTTTGTGCAGGAGTAAAGGGAGAAGTAATAGGATCACATTCAAGGATATTCCTAACAGTTTCGATAAAAGGTGATCTACTAACTTCCGAAGATTGTTGGCTGGTTGGAAATGTTTCATTAGTTTCACCTGCCATTACTTAATTCAGGCCCTCCTTCTAGCGCCATTTGTTGGCTTGATTTTATGAATCAGAGCCAATAAGGAGGTTTTGTCCACACAATCGGCTTAAAGCAGCGTCCGGTGTGTTTGGATTAACAAGACCTCGCAGGTTATGGTCCTGCTACCAGCTAGTTTGTCTCTTAAGGAAACCTTAAAACTAGCAAAATCTAACCTATTCTAACGTTTATCCTATCTATATATCTACAAATGTCCTAAGGTTGCTTTCGTAAGGAAAGACTTCAATTTTTGGGAAGTTTTTTTTAAATATGAAAACTTACTCATAGTATGCAGAATGATTTAACAGTGCTAGATCAATAATAAAATAAACTTTAAAATTAATTAATCTATCTATCCTATTTAACTCTATCTCAGCTGAGAGCAAATTTGAAACTATATTAATTATTAATCAATAACAGAAAACTGAAGTATGCTCTAAATAAACATATTTAAATCATAACGAAAGTAATTCTGCTATGTAATAATAGAAATGAGACTTAACCTCTACATACACAGTCAAATTCCACTTCCAAAACTGATTAATAATTAACTATCAAGACAGTCATTTGAATTTGAAATAATGCTCATTTAAAATTCACCGTTAACATACAAATGGCATTTTAAATAAACAAAAAAATATATCATTAAAACTGATGTTTATAGTGAACACACTAATAAACAAAACCATAATGAAATATTTATTCAACAACTAACTTGAGATGATAAAGTGAGAAAAACATTTAAACATCAATGTGTCACAGCACACAGAGTTCACGTATAAACAGAAGACAACAAACTGAAATATATATATATATATATATTTATAAATCCAAAAATGAATACCAGTCACAGTATCAGTTGCAGATATCAAGTATCATCCACATGAAAGCTCCAGCTTCAAGTTTGATGTAGTACTAGTAACAAAATATATTTCAACAAGTTTTCTTCCACTCTCCATCCCCCCAGTTCATCAAAAATCTCCATTTATATACTACTGAGAGTCAGTTTTGCTGTAAATGTTGCATGCAACATTATAGGAACTATTTAACCAAAAGGGCATCTAATTACACCTACTACTAAAAATAAAAATCGACTGGCCTGAGTCGAGGTATCTCAGAAAGTTCTTGCCCATTCACAAAACTCCAGCTTGTAACAAATCAGCTACATCTCCATGCCATCGCATCAACCATGTCCTGTATTCTTGGAAGAAGGAGGTGATAAAACTTCCTGCATTAAATTCAATCAATGCATTATATTAAAATCAATTTAACACAGTTAACAGAAATACCTAAAAATTATAAATGCATGCCTGTTAAATCTCCGATTTTACAGGCATGCAAAATCGAAATAACCATTACCTGTTATACTGTGACATAAGAGAAGAGAAAACTATTAAGCCTCATTATGAAGAGCGACTACTCTTCTAGCTTCGGCTAATTTAGCCTTCAACCTGATAATTTTAACATTTTGTTTTTCAATTCGTTCCAATAACAGCTGATTCGTATTTAATATTGATTTCTTGGATTTCTTGAGTTGATTCTTCTTCATGTTGGCCTTTTTCCACCTGTCAATCCATTCTAGCAATTCTTTCCTGAAGGTTTTGTTTTCTTCTTCCAATAAGGCTGTACTTAATAGACACTGTTTACGCTTTCCTCTGAGCTCTGTGATTTTATCTTGATAAATATTTCCTAATACCTGTTGCAGAGTTTCGTCTTCTCTAGTTACATGAGGAGAACGAGTACTGTCACAATGCTGATTGTGTAATGGTTCAAGTTCTACAGTGTTAACGTTTATTTCTGGTTGATTGCCCTCGACCTCACCTGATTGCACATCACTTCCCTGCGCAGTAGCAGAATTCCCTACATCCATTGTGTTAGGGACAGACATCGGAATATCATCCTCAATATTTACAACTGTAGGTTCAGTAGCTGTAGATTTGGAAGTTTGTTGATCAGACCTATATCCTGGAATCGAATGGAGATTATGCATGCTTCTAGTGACTCTACGCGAAAACGATAAGTTTTCAAAATTCAACCCTTCCTTGTTACCACAAACCTGAGTTAAATGGTTCAACTTATGCATAGAATCTTTATCACATTTATCAGGTTTATCAATTTCCCCTTCTGCTAATCCTTCTTTTGGTTTTGCAGGGTTGCCATCATTCTTACCAGGTTCGGGTTTATCTAATATTTCCCTAGAATCACAGGGAACTGAAACCCTATCAGCATCTTCATTTATCTCATCATCTATGGGCATGTTTACGACCTCTGGTTCCTTAATGTCTGAGCTATTAACCTCAGGATTTATGACTTTTCGTCTTCTACGAGTTCGAGGAGATGGATTAGGCCAATACTGTGTTGGCCCCAATTGACAATCAACTAGAAATTTATCCCAAGACAAACCTTTTGCAGATAATTGGAATTGCAGTAAAAGTTTTATCAATCCATGATGACACAGACTATTGTCAGGGTTATTGAAATTCCTTACAGACTGTGACATTTTCTTAAGGCTTTGCCAAAGATAGAAGGGCAAATTAAGTTTACAACCCTTTACTGCTAACAACAACCGTAAATGATACAAGTGCAAATGGGAATAGCGTCCACAACAGGTTACGTACCTTACTAAGATTTCATAGTAAACTCTCCATTCGGGCTTTAGAAATTTTACAGGTACGCCTATCCTCAGCTTTGTTTTATCTGGTAAAGGTATTAACAAAGCCAAACACTCCTTCTTGTTAACCATAGTGCCCTTAAACCAGCGTTCTCCCACTTGGGGAAGTTTCGTGGCTTCAGCAATTTTGTCTTCATTGATAACAAATTCGAAACCCCCAATTCGCACCCTGTCATCTTCAAATATCATTGCAAACATCTTAGTAATCTATGCATGGTGACCATCAAAGCTTCGAAAGAAATGTGTCCATCCCATTTTCTCAAATCTCTTGGCAGCTTCCTGGTTGGCTTCAATAAGTTTAAACCCTGAGATCTCAAAACGATTCAGAGGAGACATGGTTTCTCCAGCACTTTCTGGGCTTGGTCGGGAAATGAATGGGAAAGTGAAAACAGAGGGAATAGGTATCCATACACACGACATGATAGATAATCTTCACATGCTTCAAATCTAATCAGAAATATAATCTCTGAACCTACCATTTTAGCGAGATTTCGAGCAGTGATAAATGTTACAACTTTCACACTACACCATGATTTATGCCAATTTATCTATGTTTGACCATGCCTGTTAGTGATAACCACTTAACTTGGCGAACCAGCGATACGAAGACTAATAGAATCATCATTACAATCATTGATTATTGACAGTGGTTCATAATTAATAGGTACAATGGCGTAATTTGAAATGACTGTTAGCAATTAACAGTGTCAACACGATTTTACCAAATGCATACAACTGTCGATTATGTCAAGGGGTGAAAGCCACGTTTTCATACCAGCTCATCGATCCAAAACGTTTATTGATTTAACCATTGGTTTATTGCATGGCCAGTTCATCAAACAATCATCCTTGTTTTATCATGTTACGTAGTGGTATGAAGAGTAATAAATCGCATTTTAATGTTAAGGAGGCAAATGGCTAGCTTAATGTTTATTCTATGTATATGTACAAAGCTATATATATATGTACAACACTAAGTTTAAAAACCTTTAAACATCCTATTGATATATTATACCATCATATATGGTATTTATCATATGTAAAAATTGCCTATACAAACCTCATTTATCCATTAACCATGATATTTACAAAGTTCATAATAAGGTATTACATACGATGTTAACTTCCAAAATTCTCTTAGTCTTAGGACTAATAATACCCTAAACAATGTGTTTTATGATATTTCTCTTGGCACAAATCCCTTAAGTCACATAAATTCATTTTGATGTTTTAAATGGCTTTAATGAGAATTTACGAAACTTGTCTGACATTCGTTTAAAAGCCAAGTTTTATGATCAAGTTCCTATCAACTCTAGGAACATTAAATTACTTTCCTTTGATTAAGAGTACCTTCAGAATCAAAGATTCTGAAGGTGCTCTAACATAATTTTTGAATTGATAAATCACATAAAGAGCTGATCTCTCTTCATTTTGCCAAGAAATGAAGAGGTTGTTGCTGGCTGCCAACAGGTCCCTTTGTAATATTTTTATTAGAAGGAATAAAAGACCAAGAGGATGTGCAACCATTGAATATTCCTCTTTCATAATAGTTGGTATCAATTGATTACTATAAGTATATTTTGTATGAATATCTTATGTCTATGTTTATGGTAATTAATTGTTTAATGGTTTCCCATGGATGAAAAGAATGTGACATAGATTAAATAATAATTTCTTATTATTGTCTATGTCTCATTGATGAGTTAATCTATTAATAATACAGTTGATTTATTCCTATGTTTTCATCATCATGTTTTTACTTTGTATCTAACCTGTTGTAATCATATCCGTGAATCAAGATTAGAGTATGTTAGACTGATATTTCAGTAAGATAAAATTAGACTAGTATTTGATTTGAATTTTATTTCATTAAATTAGTAATTAAACATTAGATATTAGCATAGATTATAGTTATTGTTAGTTTAATATTCACAAAATACATAATTACTAAAACTTTCAGTTGCACATGGCCCACATATCGATCAGATTTTTCTATAATAAATGAGAGTGAGGCTAATTGGGACTCACCTAGGGAATTATCCCTTTTTGGTTTTCATGGTAAGATCATCATTTTTGGCATGCGATAAGTCCGTAGAAGCCGATAGGTGCTAAAGGGTCAATCCATGAAAGAAGGACCATTCGCGGAGTTCACGGAAGCACAAGAATAGTTAAATTAGTTAGAATTGGTCATGTGGACTGTTTTGTTATTGAATAGAAGCATATAAATAGAGTAGGATTGTAAGCGTAAGGGAATCCAGTTTTTGATCATTCATTCCATCTTTTGATCTGTTTTGTATCTATGACATGGTGTATTGACTGTTTCTGCAAGGTTCATTCCACAGGGTTTAATGAATGCATCAAGATGTTCGATTATGGTGCAATTTCTGTCTCTATCTTTATGCGATGATGAATGTGAATGTTTGCTACAAGTTTAGTATGATGTAGAATATCTTTGATGGGAATATGCTATGGGTTTAACAATCAATGTTAATGTGAATAAGTAGATTGAATATGTTGTTCGAATATTTGTTATCTGTTGGAATCTGTGAATGACTTAATCTGCCAATGGTGAATTGATAATATGCTGCGAAAGTTATAATCTTTGGTTTCTACAAGGGTAATGTGTGTTGGAAGCATATCCTCAAATCCACTGCGGAAACTTGGGTCCTGCAGTGCCCTTATTCATCTCAGGTGAGACTGCCCTTGCTCCGCAAGTGTTGCTGAAAGGGTTACACCTTTCCGGGCTGGTGTGTAAGGGAGTTTGGGTTGGTAGTTTGTTGATGACAGTGTGAAGTGAACCCCTATCGATAGAAAATGTGTCAACAAATGGTTCCATTACTTGTGTATATTTGCAAAATATGGCGTCGAAGCCAGCAAACTTGTACTGCAAATTCTATCGATTAGTTGGCCATGTTGAGAAGGACTGCAGGGCCTATGAACTACTACAAGATCGGGCAACTGGCACATATTTTATGAAGGGAGAAGAGCAACCGGCAGCATAGCAACAACCGTAGTACAGCCAACCATAGCTGTAGTTCAACCCCCCATGGCAATAAAATCAGGGGAAATACGGGTAGTCGCAGTATCCGCCACCGCCGTATGGACAGCCGCAGTATGGGAAGCAAGAGTATCAGCAACCGCAGTAGGTGCAGCCGCAGTATGGGAAGCCAGAGTATCAGCAACCGCAGTAGGTGCAGCCGCAGTATCAACCATATGGGCCATCATGCAGAGGTTTCAAGGGAGGATTTCATGGAGATCGAGGCACCGGTATGGGACGTGGAGGAGCTGCTGGACGGGGAAGAGGGTCTATCATCTGTTACAATTGTGGACAATAGGGGAACTACCTGAGGGATTTTCCAAACCCAACGCCCCAGTGTAGTTATTGGAGTGCTGTAGATCACAGCATATAGGATTGCCCCTAGCTCATTGTGAAATGGTAGACTAAGAATCCACCCCAGAACTAGAACCAAAATAATCAGAATGCACCATCAGCCGTGCAGATGATATCGACGGAGGCTAGAAGCAGCCATGCAATGGTTGGAATAGTGACATGAGGAGGAGCGGTGACAAAAGGTGTCAAGTCACACACAATTGTTCGACCAACACAAACATAGTGGAAGTAGGTCACCATTGATGTCGAAGCCGAAAGGGACGTCTTCTTGAAGGCACAGGAGGTAATGAAGAATAGGAGGCAACTACCTCTTCAGTATGAAATCTATGACATGCCACTAAAATTCGGCTCGATGAAGTTGCAGAGGAAGGAAAACACTCTAAAGGCCTTCTTGGAAAGTTGCCTGGAATTGGTGAAGGACAGAGATGCACTGGCAGAAATTGTTGGTCTACTGCATCGATGGGAAGGTGCATGTCAGGAACAGAAGGTTAATTGCATACATAAGAAGAATACAGGAAGGGAGATGCGGATGTCGACACAAATTGGAGCATTTGATGTTGACTCCATCATTCTAGATTTGGGTTCGGATGTGAATATTCTGACCAAGCAGACATGGGATACAATGGGAAAGCCATAGATGACTTGGTCACCAGTACAGCTAAGACTGACAAATCAGAGTAAGGTCACTCCACTTGGTCGGGTATGTCAACTCCGAGTCAAAATTGAGGGGCTCAGGACATATGTTGATTTCGATGTCATTGAAATTGTGGATGACACCAATCCCTATCTAGTACTGCTGGGGATATACTGGGCCATGGAAAACCAAGTCATTATCAATTTTAAGAAGAGGACGATGTCATTTGAGAATAATGAGATGAGATTCATGGCACCACTAGATCCCGAGGAAGGGCTACGATATGCAGAACCAAACAGAGACGAGTTTGCAGAAGGGTGGGACAGTTTGTATAACATATCTGAGGATTATTTTAATCCCACCGCGGATGGAGAATTAGGATGGCGTAGCGCCATCTCGGCATCATCAAATTCAGATGAGGCCCTCAAAAATTGGCAGAACCGGTTACATGAAGTATCTTTTAGAAGATGTGCACGGGTAACGCAGTCACTAGAAGGGTATCCATGGAGGAATACGTGTTACATACATATGAGGGATTTCCCAACATGAGAAAGTTTCTCATGGGGTTTGAGGAAAAAGTGGAAGAACCGTAGCGTCTACTGGTCTTGGAGGAAGCCTTGAAGGCTACTCCTACGCGATGGTGGGTGGCACACAAATCAAACATGTCAACTTGGACACTATGTTAACGCCTCATGGAGGTTCAGTTCGGTGAAGCTATGGGGTATGACCAAACAATATATGATGGACGAGGTGACTTGAAGGAGCATCTGAATGCTTTTCAACACCAATGGGGATCGAGAGAAAAGCAGGAGTGGGTACATGCATTCATACACTTGTTGGATGAAGTACTGTGGAGCTAGTATGTCGCATCAAAAATGCGACATGAGATGACTTCTTAGGATCAGCTTACCCTTGGCTTCAGCCAATCATTTTCTTTCTTAGACGAAAAACCCCTTAATCCACACTACGGTACATGCAATCCGCAGAAACATATTTGAGGCAGTACCGACAGGACAATCCATGGCACTTCAATGGACTGCGACACCAGAGATGTTGATGGAGTGTTACAATGTCACCAGAGAGCCCGACGATGAAGATGATCCTAGGGATATATACGTGCCAGAATCAAAAGGTAGTCATAGCATTGAGGCACCAAAAATACCGTCAGACAAATTTCAGCAACCATTGAAGATCAAGAAGGTGAACATTGGATCGGAGGAGAACCCAAAGTTTGTAAGCATTGGCAACTATTGAGATGAGTCAACTATTGTGAAGATGACTGACTTGCTGCATGAGTTTTAGGATTTGTTTCCAATGAAATTCTTAGAGATGAAGGGAATCTCCAGAGACTTAGGGGAAATGAAGATCCCCCTGAAAACCGATATGAAGCCAGTCAAGTAGCGGCCATATCGATTGAATCCGAGATACAAGGAATGTGTGCAAGTGGAAGAATCAGAATGGATCAGCCCAATGGTCATCTAGGACAAGAAAATTGGTGAAGTACAAATATCCATTGACTTGAGGAAGCTGAATGATGCTTGCCTGCATGTTCCATTCCCAACCCCATTCACGGATGAGGTGCTCGAAGGAGTAGGAGGTTAGGAGATATATTCATTTATAGATGGATTTTTTGGCTACCAACAGATCAAGATTGTGAAAGAAGATCAACACAAGACTACATTCGTCATGGAGTGGGGATGTTTTCATTACACGGTGATGCTGTTTTGATTGAAGAATGCTCCAGCAATTTTTTCCGGACTAGTGGTTGCGGCATTCAAAGACTATATTCATAAGTTTTTTTCGTCTATATGGATGAATGGACAGTATATGGATTATTCAAGGATCATGTTGCGAACTTAAGACTAATGCTGGAGTGATGTCAATAGCACCCAATTTCCTTAAAGCTCAAGAAGTGCATCTTTTGTGCTCTATTCAGAATCTTGTTAGGACACATTGTCTGCAGAGAAGGAATGTTGGTAGATCTGGCAAAGATTGTCATCATCGTCGACCTCCCACCACCAACGACAGTCAAGCAATTGTGAGCAACTTTGGGACACACGGGATACTACAAGAAATTCATTAGAGGATATGCAGCCATTACGACACCCATGGAGAAGTTATTAAAGAAGGATGATAAGTTTGAGTGGAGTGATGCCCATGCCAGAAAATCCTATACATATTAAAAGCAAAGATGGTCGCAGCACCAATCCTCTCATTTTCGGATTGGAAAAAGGAATTTCACATGCCTGTCGATGTGTTCTCAGTCGCACTAGGTGTTATCTTGACCCAACTAGGAACAGGCGACATCGACCACCTGATAGCCTTCGCAAGTAGAAAGCTATCTACTACGGAGAAGAGCTATACGACCACTGAGTGGGAAGGGTTGGCGAGGGTATATGCTTTGCAAAAATTTCAGCATTACCTCTTAGGGGGGCACTTCAAGATGTTCACCGATCATTTTGCACTGAAATAATTGGTGAACAATCCTATGTTGGGGGGGGATATTTGTCGTTGGTTGTTACTATTTCAGGAGTTTGATTTTGAAATCATCGTAAAGCCGAGATGATTGAACACGAGACCTGATCACCTTTCGCAAATAGAGTCAGGGGAAGAACCAAGGAGGATCGACAAAGGTGTTAGAACAGTAATCCATACTTAGTACCATAGTTCATAACCTTAGTCAATTTTATAGCCATGTGTGCTTTATTACAATATAGTTTGGACTTGGTTACTTAAATTGGTCAAATAACCACTTTTGAGAGTGTTCACACCCACTTCTAAGCAAACCAGCTCACCCAAACTCTAGTTTTGTCCACAAGTGCACCCTCATTAAATGTTGGAGCACTCTCCTTCCTTGAATTGGGGAATCTTTGTTGACTTGGAGTGCTTGGGTGGATTTTTCCCATTTTTGGCTAGATTTGGAGCATTTATTGCTTCCTTGGACCTCCCACACACCTCTAATTGCTCACCCACGCATGCCTAGGCCTCATTTATGACCCATCATGCTTCAGCCACCTTCACACCAAAATTCGTGACTGTTTGGGATGATTAGGACTGAGTTGGACCCACCTAGGGGGGATTGAGGCCAATTTGGCCAATTAAAATTGTATACTTATTTTGGGATCTCTATCAATCTTGAATTTCTCTATGATGTAATGTAAACCTATTCTAAACATTTTCACATGTTAGACAGTCTGATAATGCCAAGTTTCAGTTCACATTATGTGTAAATTTGTCTCCATTTCAAGCTTTTTCACTAGTTATTGCAAATATTTCAATTTTGTGAGGTTCTCTATAGCTCCAAGATCTTATTGTGGATGAAAATACTCACATGGTATTATATACTTGTGGATTTAGTGAGTTACAGATCAATATTGAGCTTTGAGTTGCATTCTTGAGAGAATTTCCAGATAAAAATTGAGTGTTTTTTGCAAGTTGTTTAGCAGTTTTCTCACCATCAACACAAGCAAAAATGGAAGATAACCAAATGTTTCTCACTCCCTTCAATTTATTTGATCGGAAGGATGAAATGGTCATTAAACCGAGATCTAAGGGTCTCTATAGAGTAACCATGGGTACAGAAGTGGATCCAAACTCTGCTATGGAGAAAGCAAAGTACTACAATCGACTTGATGAAGCATATGGATTGCTATGCCTGAGCATTTTGAGGGAGCTCTTATTTCATACAGATAGTTTGAAAACCCCAAATGAAGTGTGGGTGAAGCTCAAATCACTCTATGGGAAAATTGATGAAATAAGAGGCCATCAACTTGAAAATGAGCTCATCAGCTTGAGCCCAGCGCATTTTGAAACCATCCAGGAGTTCTTCACCAAATTCAAGTCATTAGTGCTACAACTACAACAATGTGGAATTGCTAAGAAGGAAGAACAATTGATACTGTCCATCCTTTCGAAGCTAGGGACAAAATTCTCGGTGTTTGTAAGCACATTTCATTCTGGCAAAATGACCCTTCGAAACTGGAAAATGCCATCACTAGCAACCTTCATGGAGTGTCTTACTCAGGAGCAAGACAAGCTAGTTCAAATGGGCACCATCAAATCAAAATATCAAGACTTGGCCATGGGTGTTTCGAATGCCTCCAAAGGAAAACAGGAGGCAAAGAATTCGAAGCAGCCATAAAAGAGGAAGTTTGACAAAACCAAATCTACTGATGGGGGTTCGAATCCTTCCAAGGAGAAGGACAAGAAGGGAAAAGAGAAGACCAAATGCACCTATTTTCACAAGGGATGGCATCAAGAGAGCTCATGCATGAAGAAAACCATTGATTCAATGGCATAGCTGTTGGAGAAGAACACCATTCCTATCCCTGATGGTGCAAAGAAGAAGGATGGCACCTCAAATCCTAACAACAAGGAGAAATGTCATGCTTTGGTAGCAGGTAATTCTAATTCCTCATCCTTCATTATTGATTCAGGGGCTTTAGGGATATGGTTTCATCTAGAGAGATCTTCTCCTCTATGCATTCGAATAATGGCCCAACAGTTCGAATGGGAGATGACTCTGAGATCCAGACCAAAGGGATTGGTACGATCGATTTTGAGCATGGTTATTTCAACGATGTGCTCTATGTACCTTCGTTGGATGAAAATTTGTTATCAGTATATCAAATGACCCGTATAAGAGAATCCAAGAGAGTAACATTTACTCATGATTTGGTAGAGATCTCAGAAATTTCTTCAAACCAAGTCTTGGTAGTTGGGTATGCAGACCACCAAGGGAGGATGTACAAGTTCTCAAATTTCCTCCCTGGTTCTAGTGACCAAGCACTTCACTCTCATGCTAATGAGACCTCCAAGCTATGGCATGAAATATTTGGCCACATGAACTACAAGTATCTCCAAACATTGCACAAAGATGAGATGGTGGAAGGGCTTCCTGAAATCAAATCTTCAAATGGAGCTTGCATTGGTTGTGTGATTGGGAAACATCCAGAACGAAGCTATGAGAAGGGAGTGGAAAGGAGAGCCACACAACTACTTGGACTGGTACATTCAGACCTCATTGGTCCTCTACCCACTCCATCCTATGTTGGATCAAGGTATGTACTCACATTCATAGATAACTACTCTCGATTCTGCTGGGTTTACTTCCTCAAATTAAAATCTGAAGTGTTTGAGCAATTAAAGATTTGGAAGGCCTTATTGGAGAATCATAGTGGGCATAAGATAAAAATCCTTAGGAATAATAATGGAAAGGAGTATGTGAAAAAAAACATTTAGAACCTTTGTGAGGAATGTGGCATCCAAATGCAACATTCAATCCCCTACACACCACAGCAAAATGGTGTGGCAGAGAGGAAAAATAGATCTCTCAAAGAGATGGCTACTTGCATGCTTGACGCTAGGGATCTAAGCCCTAAGCTATGGGATGAAGCCATCAATTGTGCTGCTCATATTCAGAACAGAGCATTTCACAAATCAGTCAAAGGTAAAACACCCTATGAGGCATGGTTTGGCCAAAAACCAAATGTCTCAAATTTCAGGATTTTTGGGTCTAGAGCATGGGCTCGAATTCCATCAGAAAAGAGGATGGAGCCACAGAGGAGAGAATGTAGTATGGTTGGTTATCATGAAGACACAAAGGGTTATAATCTCTTTGACACATCCACACTCAAAAATTTCATTGAGAAAAGTGTGCAATTCAAAGAAGAGACAATTCCTAATTTTGAGCTTGCACCGGGGGAATGCTCATCTCCTCCACACCTTAATGAAGTAAGTGATGATTCAAGTTCTAATTTTTCTGATATTGATGAAGATGACATGGATGAATATGAAATTGCTGTAGATGAGTCACCATCAAGGCCCAAGTAGGCTGAAAAAAACATACAAGCTGTAGGTGAATTGGCAAGCAATCCCCAAGAGCCTAGAAAGACTAGATCTCAAACAATCAATGTTTCCTTTGCAAATGAAAGTGCACTTGCTGATCACTATTATATGATGATTGGATATGATCCAACATCATATCAGGAATCTTACCATGATCCAAGGTGGAGATCAACAATGGAAGAAGAATTCCATTCGCTCCAAGAGAACAAAACATGGGATTTGGTGCCTCTTCCTCCCAAGAGGAAACTTGTGCAATGTAAGTGGATTTTTCGGAACCAAACCTGTTGTTGATGGTTATGATCTGAAATATAAGGCTAGGTTAGTGGCCAAGGGCTACTCACAAATCCATGGTGTGGATCATATCGACACCTTTGCACCGGCTGCGAAGATGAACTCAATTAGACTAGCTCTAGCCATGGCAGCTAGTAAGGGTTGGAAATTTCATCATATGGATGTTAAAAGTGCATTCTTACATGGTGAGCCACAGGAAGATATCTATATGCAGAAAAATGAAGGTTTCCGAGAGGATCCCTCACTTCTTTTCAGGTTGAAGAAGTCACTCTATGGACTCAAGCAAGCCCCAAGGGTTTGGTATGCTAAAATGGATGCCTTTTTGCTCTCAATTGGTTTCATTCGATGCAAGTTTGATCCAAATGTATATTTGCAGAAATGTGATGATATTTTGAAGGTCATTGTACTGTATGTAGATTATATTTTAATTGCAGGGAGCTGCAACAAACAAATTGGCTCAATTAAAGCATCTTTGCACAGTGAATTTGCCATGAGCGACCTAGGATTGCTAAGGCAATTTTTGGGTTTGGAAATTGAGCAAACTGAAATAGGCATATTGCTGAGTCAACCAAAGTATGCTTTGGAACTGTTATTGAAGTTTAAAATGGCTGAATGTAAGGAATCCAAGTGCCCAATCCTTTCAGGCATAAAACTAGGTGAATTTGATGACTCTCCATTGGTGGATTGCACACTCTACAGGCAACTAGTTGGTAGTTTGCTGTACCTTACACATACAAGACCTGATTTGTCTTATGCTGTAAGTGTTGTAGAAAGGTATATGCAAAAGCCACATGAGATCCATTGGAAGGAAGCCAAAAATATCCTTCAATATGTCCAAGGAACAAAGAAATTTGGGGTACACTATGTAGCTGGTTCTTCACTACAACTAGCTGGAGTTTCTGATTCCGATTGGGCTGGAGATCCCATTGATAGAAAGTCCACTTCCGGTTTTGTTTTCATGTTTTCTGAAGGTACCATTTGTTGTTCAAGTAAGAAACAACACACTATTTCACTTTCATCAGTAGAGGCCAAGTACAGGGCAGCAGTGAATGCAACCACACAGTGTGTTTGGTTGCAAGGTATTCTTCGAGAATTTGGTGTTGCTATTGATTCTCCAACCAACATTTGGGTTGACAATCAAAGTGCCATCAAGATATCTACTGATCTAGTTCAAAGGAAGAGAAAAACGCACATTGAAATCCATATGCACTACATTCGGGGCTTGGTGCATGAGAGAGTGATTTCCTTGCAGTATTGCCCATCCACTGAGCAAACTACTGATATTTTCACCAAGTGTTTTACTGAGAAGACCTTCACTCACTTGAGAGCTTTGCTTGGACTAAGTGATGGATGGTGATTGCTGTAATTTTATTGCAGGTTCAGCCCTATGTCTATTTTAGAGGGAAGGTTTTATCCCATGAGGTTTTCCTTGTCCTCAATTTACATGGACAAATAAAATTTATGTTTTGTAATGAGGTGACTTGAGCCTTTGTTGCCAAGGCCTCCCACTTAAAATTCATGAGTTGTACTAAGTTTTGGTTAAGGTGGGGTGTTAGAACAGTAATCCATACTTAGTACCATAGTTCATAACCTTAGTCAATTTTATTGCCATGTGTGCTTTATTACACTATAGTTTGGACTTGGTTACTTAAATTGGTCAAATAACCACTTTTGAGAGTGTTCACACCCACTTCCAAGAAAGCCAGCTCACCAAAACTCTAGTTTTTTCCACAAGTGCACCCTCATTAAATGCTGGAGTGATCTCCTTCCTTGAATTGGGGAATCTCTATTGACTTGGAGTGCTTGGGTGGATTTTGCCCATTTTTTGCGAGATTTGGAGCATTTATTGCTTCCTTGGACCTCCCACACACCTCTATTTTTTCACCCACACATGCCTAGGCCTCATTTATGACCCAGCATGATTCAACCACCTTCATACCAAAATTCGTGACTGTTTGGGATGATTAGGACTGAGTTGGACCCACCTAGGGGGGATTGAGGCCAATTTGGCCAATTAGCATTGTACACTCATTTTGGGCTCTCTATGGCTCTCGGATTTCTCTATGATGTAATATAAAACTGTTCTAAACATTTTCACATGTTAGACAGCCTTATAATGCCAAGTTTCAGTTCACATTGTGTGTAAATTTGTCTCCATTTCAAGCTTTTTCACTGGTTATTGCAAATATTTCAATTTTGTGAGGTTCTCTATAGCTCCAAGATCTTATTTTGGATCAAAATACTAATAGAAGGATTACTGGATGCTCAGTTCTTGTAATATCCATATTTGGATATTCTCAATAAAGTCGAAATGAATCCATAATTTTTGAAATAACCCACATATCCATAGATATAAAAATGATATATAAATTTATAGATTGATGAGATGATAAATATACAATTGTTGGATTGATTTTATGGTAGCTTGGGAATTTCCTATTTGAGGGGATGCATCCTCTCATTAACTATTACTCCTACCTATTATTAATAATAATGTATTATTAATTATTTGTTACATTGCCTTCCCCTTAAGGGAAGCTTTGTCCTCTTAGCGTATTGAAGACAAGGGTTATGTCTTCTTTTATCTTGAACCGTCAGATCTGGATATTTTTTTTTGGTATTTGCAATACTTGATGAAATGAGGCGATAGGAGTTATGAATTCCAAAGAAGAAATGTTGCATCGTCTCTGATGTGGTCCATCCGAGATCTATTTTTATCGGAGCTATTTGATCACTTTGTGAGATGGGTCTTCTCGTTTGTTTAGTATTTTGATTTGATTTTCTTACTTGTATTGCATCATGAATCTTCTATGTATGTTCATTTTTACCATGTCGATGGTCAAAACGACGTTTATAATTGGGGTGTCAATAAGGAGTCCTGGCTATTTGTTTTTCTGCTGGAGTGACTTCTTTTTTAATTGTGTTGAGGACTGATTTTACTTATGCAACTTGACATTGTTTTTCTGGGGATCTGGATGCTTCCTCCTGGATTTGCACTAATTTTCTCTCTAATATATTGTTATTACTCTAAATTTTCTCGAACCTTTTGTCCTACGACTTTTTCTCCTCTTTAAACATCTCAATTTGTCTCTCTAGTTCTTGATTACGATTTTTCAGATGATGGTTTTCTTCTTGTTGTTCTAGTATTTTTCCTTCTAGGTCTTCATTAGAGTGTTCCATCTTCTTACTATTTTTCAACTTTTTTATTTTTGTAAGTAATGTTTTGTTATGAATTCTTAGTTGAAATAGTTCTTCGGTATTGCTTGCTAATATGTCATTGATTTTCTTAATTTCCACTTTGTGCGTCTTTTTAGTAGCATCATATGTCTGTTGGAGTTCTTTATTCTTTTGTTGTTGTTGACCTATGTCCGATTCTTGACTTTGTAGCTTCCTCTGAACTTGCATCAATTCATCATTGTTGTCCTTGACAAGCTGGTTTAAACACTTTATTTCTTCTTCTAAATCATTATTGCTTCCATCGGGTGACTTATCGTCACTTTTTGACTTTCTAATCTGGTCTTCTAGGTTTTGATTGTAGATTTTTAAACATGATATTTATTTATCATGATCAAATAACATTTTCTTGTTATCTCTTATGGTTTGTTCTAGCTGTCGATTTTGATTCCATAAGCGACGATTCTCATCGTCTCTCCACTCCTTCAAGAATTTCTGTGTCTCAATCTCAGCTTGTAAACATTTACTACTTGCTTTATATTGTTCTAATTCGTCCATTGTTGTTTGCAACTGAGACTTCATTCCTAAATATGTGTTTTCCATAGTTTGCGATTTTGACTTTGCTTCAACTTCTTCCTTGACTAGGTCTTCTTTGATGATAGCTAGTCTCAACTTTGACGATACTTGGTCTTCCTTTGATGTTTGACTCTTCGACGATTGCTGATCTTCCTTGATTTTTTCTTTTTTGAAGGATGATAGTCTTGAATTCTTTGGCAACAGAGTCTTCCTTGATTTCTTCAGCGATAGATAGTCTTCTGCTTTGATGATGGAGGGTCTTTGACTTCTCTCACGATAGATAGCCTTGACTTCTTTGATGATGGATGGTGTTTCTTTGATTTCTTTGACAACGACTAGTCACCTTTTGACTTTGATTTCTTCGACGATAGATCCTTGATTTTGTCTTCTTCTCTTTGAAAATAGGTAGACACCAAAAAGGTGTAATAATTCTCAAATATGTCTCTCTTGGAAAGAACTTTTTTGACCTTTTTTTTTAATTAGGTCAAATGACCTTTTTTTTTCCAATTTTTTTTTATAATAATAATTATTAATTAATTAATTAATAATATTATTATATTAATGTTTTATAAACTATACATATATAGTTTTTTTTTCCAAAAAACTAATTTTTAGTTGGATTACGAAGAGTTCAAGCCTTTGAGATAATAATAATATGTATTATTATTACTATAGTTATATAATAACTAAACTCATCCTAATTAAGGTATGAGTTATTATAAATAATGGTTTCTTTATAAAACCAAGGCTAGTTTTATAAAACCAAGGCTGGTTTTATAAAACCACGGGATGGTTTTATAAAACCACAGGATGGTTTTATAAAACCAAGGCAATGTGTGGTTTTACAAAACCAAGGTTGGTTAAATAAAACCTATGTTGTGTCTTTTTTTTATTCTTCTCCTTTTTGATGCGGTCTTCTTTCTTGTTCTCTCTATTTTTTTTAACTTCCCTTTTATTCCCTTTTTTTCTCTCTTTTAATAATTTTTTTTTCTTCAATAAGGATGGCTAAAAGCCTAATGTAAGGTTAAAAACATAAATCTCAAAGAAACTTTGACTATTTGGCCACAAGCCGGAATCAACAAGCTCTGATACCAATGTAATATCCATAGTTGGATATTCTCAATAAAGTCAAAATGAATCCATAATTTTTGAAATAACCCACATATCCGTAGATATAAAAATGATATATAAATTTATAGATTGATGAGATGATAAATATACAATTGTTGGCCCGCTTTTATAGTAGCTTGAGCATTTCCTATTTGAGGGGTTGCATCCTCTCATTAACTATTACTCCTACTTATTATTAGTAATAATGTATTATTAATTATTTGTTACAGTTCTTCAGGGTTGGCATGGTCGATAACCACTATGAGCAAATCATTCATTTTTAGCAATAGGGAAGGCGCCAACTGAGTTCACTACCAATCAAAAGAAGAAGCTAGCTGTTTGAGTTGCAGACTTCTAGTTAATTGCAGGGGAATTGTACAAAATGGGCCTAGATGAGATTCTGCGACGACATGTCCTTCCGCATGAACAGGAGAGGATTCTGTCGAAAGCTCATGATAGGATTGCTAAGGGACATTATGGCGGGCGAGCAACTGCTAGGAAGATCCTTCAAGCAGGGTTGTGGTGGTCAACCTTGCATGGTGATGCTACGGACTATGCTAAGAGTTGCGGCGTATGTCAACGAACAGGGAAGCCCTCACAACGGGACAAAATCCACTAGTACCACAAGTGACGCTGTAGGTCTTCGACAAATGGGAAGCTGATTTTGTGGGACCCATCAACCCACCTGGGAAGAGAACAGGGTCATGCTACATCATCATTGCAACAGACTACCTAACGCGTTGGGTGGAAGATGCACCAGTAAGAGATTGTTCCGCTACGACTATAGCACGGTTCCTATTCGACAATGTGGTCACCAGGTTTGGGTGCCCAAAAGTGTTGTTGAGTGACTAGGGGACGCACTTTGTTAACCAAATGGTTGCAGCAATGACGGAAGAATTTCAGATCCAGCATAAGAAGAGTACTCCTTACCCTCCTCAGGCAAATGAGATAGTTGAGGTGTTTAACAAGGTATTGGAGCATGCACTCACCAAGGTGTGCAACGCGAATTGCAATGAATGGGACTTAAAAATTCCAGTGGTCCTTTGGGCGTATCGCAACACATGCAAACGATTGACTGGACAGACTCCAATTAAGCTCGTTTACGGCCAAGAAGCAGTTATGCTGATGGAGTACATTGTACCAAGCTTGGGCATCGCAGCAGTGACAGGGATGAGCGACGATGGCGCAATGGAGGAATGGTTGGCACAATTGGTACAACTCGACTAAGATTGATTCATTGCAGGGTTCCATCAAAAAGTGGAAAAAGACTGACAGAAGGCATGGCATGATCGCCATGCCAAATTGAAGCACTTTCAGAATGGGGATACAGTTCTGTTGTATGACAGTGAGTTTGCAAAACACCTGGGTAACTTGCAAATGCACTGGTTAGGACCATACATCATAACTTTTGTCACCGACGAAGGTGCGGTGCAGTTACAAAGTTTGGATGGAGTATTGTTACCTAAATTAGTCAACGGGAATAGGTTGAAGCCCTATCGCCATGATCCAACATAGAGCGGTTGAGCAGTAGAGGTGCAGTGAAAAAAAAAAAAGGTCATAATGACAAAAAGTGGAAGCATGTTAGATGCCTCACATGATTGGCACACGAAAATGGAAGCATGGCCAGTCGGGATGTGGTCGATGCTTCCCACGATTGGCACATGAGGAGTTAAGTCCGACCATGAGAATTACAGATCAGACTCACCAGAATATGACAGAAAAATATGATGACGAGATCATAAGATTATGTGCAAGGATTTGTCAATGATTTCAGAGTCAGGCGTCAACGACACAACGAACAAGCATAAAAGTAGGCATAGGAGGCTAGCTGAGCAAGGAAGTATCTATCATTCGAGAGGAACCCATGTTGCAAATTGGACTGGAAGATAGTTAAGCTAGGAATTCCAAGGAAGCAATGGAAATGATCCATTCATTTTGTGCGGCAGCACACTAGGGGCGTTGACGGCCAGAATGAAAAGTGTGCATGAACAACCATAGAAGGCAGCAGCACGGACACTCGGGAGGAACAAAGACAAGGTATCAACTAAGATGTCTAAGTGCGTGGTTATAGTTAGAAGATTCGTGGTCTCTGTGACCACTAGAATTCCAGGGGAGGCGGCCCCCTAGCCCCGATAGAAGTGAATCCAGGGTGTGAAACAGATGTGCCAGAGCAATCAACCTGTTTCCCACCTTGGAAACATCGATGAATTTATTCCTAGTCTAAAATGAGTGTGGAGTGAGCCATCATATGCTGAAGAGGTAGATGGTCAAGGTTTCCAGAGACTGGAGGATGAGTTCAAGAAGTACATGACAACGAACAACAGATCAATGGGTGAAGTTGAGAAGTACACAACAACGAGCTCCAAATGGAAAGAACAGTTTTAGAATCAGAGCACAACGAAGGATGAGTATCAACCAGTAGTGTCCAGCTACGGTGGCTCGAGGACAAGCCATAAGTTTGTGGTCGCGGCCTGTTGGCACAAGATAAGTTCACAGGAAGTGCGGAAGCCAACAAGTGTGAAATGGTCAATCCACAAAAGAAGGACCATTCACGGAGTTCACGGAAGCACAAGAATAGTTAAATTAGTTAGAACTGGTCATATGGACCATTTTGTAACCGAATAGAAGCATATAAATAGAGTAGGATTGTAAGCCTAAGGGAATCTAGTTTTTTATCATTCATTCCATCTTTTGATCTGTTTTGTATCTGCGACATGGTGTACTAACTGTTTCTGCGAGGTTCATTCCATAGGGTTTAATGAATGCATGAAGATGTTCGATTATGGTGCAATATTTGTCTCTATCTTTATGTGATGATGAATGTGAATGTTTGCTACAAGTTTAGTATGTTGTAGAATATTTTTGATCCGAATACGCTATGGGTTTAAGAATTACTGTTGATGTGAATAAGTAGATTAAATATGTTGTTCGAATATTTATTACCTGTTGGAATCTACGAATGACTTAATGTGCCAATGGTGAATTGATAATATGCTGTAGAAGTTATAATCTCTGGTTTCTACAAGGGTAATGTGTGTTGGAAACATATCCTCAACTCCACTGCAGAAACTTGGTTCCTGCAGCCCCCTTATCCATCTCGGGTGAGACTGCACTTGCTCTGCAAGTGTTGCTAGAAAGGGTTACACCTTTCCGGGCTAGTGTGTAAGGGAGTTTGGGTTGGTATTTTGTTGACGACAGTGCGAAGTGAACCCCTGTTGATAGACGCTGCATCAACAACCACCTTATCACAATCTTTAAATCTCATCAAATTTAGCTCACGTCATTCCAGGAGTTACAACAAGAGTCATTGTACCTTCATTTCCCTTCTCATCAAAAGAAAGGTTAACCTTGGATTGGGTAGAGAGGGTCATCAATGCTCTTTACCTTAGTAGTCCCCCCTATGTTCAACATCAACTCATTTAGTGCATCAGGGGGAGTCATACATTTTAACTATTGTAGTGTTCATAGTTTTGGATGAATACATTTTTCCATCTGACATTGCAGGATTCCCACCCAACACCTTAATTATAATTTAGCTCGGACACACTAGTGGGTTGTTGATCTGAAATTCTTTCAGGATCTTTTTAACCATAAAATAGCATGTGAGATTCGCATGTTAATCCTTATAAAAACAACTTTAAAGATGAATTTTAAATGCTCAAATTAAACACATAAGCAAATAAAATAGATATGTAAACTAGAAATTGAAGATAACAGATGATAACGGAGTTCATCCTTCTTGGGATACATCTCTGGGCCACTTCCAATGAGAAGGCCGATCTTATTAAGTCTTCAAATATTACAAATATGAGTTTCTAGAAACACTTCTTAGTGTTGTTAGTCTAACTCAAAAATGGACTCCACCACTGCATTCCTCTCGAAATTCTGACAAAACTAAGTATAAAGTTGACTATATATTCCTGAGGCCTCCTCTGGAATGCAAATCAATACAACCTCTACCTATAGCTATATGGATTTTATAGATTCCCACCTTGGGAAGCATGCCCATTAATGCTTGTACGGACCTCAAGAACTGAGATTTGAACCTCCTCGGGATATGTTCCAAATGCACTATGTATCGTCTCGAACTTTGTGCAAAAGGTGCTCTCCACCATCTTGAACTCCATGCCCAAACTATAGTTTTGGGTGATTTGTGGGCTCAAAATGGAGGGCCATGCACCCATTTTAGAGCCCCATTTCTGCCATAAACTTATAACCTATTTCCATCACTTACCACCCAACGAATGGGCATTGGCCCACTAGTAAGGAAGTACGTTATGGGAGCAGAGGTACCGGGGTCAAACCTGCGGGCTTCTCCCCTTCCTCCGTGGTTTTTTTTTTAATGTTGCAATGCTGGAACCTGTTGCTTGGCTTGCATTGTGTTCATTGTTGACTAGGATTGTTGGCATATGACTTGGACTCTGTGTTGGACCCGTTGGTTACATTGGGGCTTGGCTCTTTCCTTGCGACTTGGACTCTGCAATGGATTTGTGTTGGCACTTCCAACGGCCTCAGTGTTGGCCAGGGGGTCGAGGGCCTAGCCCTTGATCCCATCCATTTCCCAAAAAATGAACCCATTCAACTTTAAATACAAGATGTAATCGTATAGTGTTAAGAACTAATGCTTGGAGCCTTGGCTAGGCAGGCTTGATGGAGGCGTTGGAGGTGCTGGAGGTCATGGGTTCGATTCCCATGGTATCCCATAATATTTGATAAAACGTATAACCATTGGCCAATAGGGTTGCCACATGGAAGACCCTGATTGGTCCACATCATCTAGAACCTGTCGACCTGACACCCTATGGGGATGCCACTTGTCAATAATGTTGAGCTTTCCATGCCACATGGCCCATTTTTTCCCCTTTTTTACATCATTTTTACCCTTTCTCCGAGTTTTAGAAACTCAACATCTTTTGCTTTCAGAGGTCGTTTCACGTGAAATGAGCATTGCCAGAAAGATGCCAATGACATCTACACATATGTAATGTTATTTACAAATTTTGAATACTTTCATTTTGATCGAAATCTGAGATCCACCTGGATCAACCCTTCCCACTGGGAAACATTTGGGACATCAAAAGCATGAGATCATTCATAAAATAGGTGAGAGCACAACTCCCTCACTTTTTTGGTCTCTAGCCACTATGCTTTGCTTGGATGCATTCCTTTGAGCCCCGGATGTAGAAATTCCATGTCACTTCTTCATGAATATTTGACCTTCTTTCCAAGCATAACATCTTCTTGAAGCTCATTGATATATTCAGGAGCAAACTCATCAATATATGTTAGGATATCTCATCATTCACTTATGTACTTTGCATTCATGCATGCATTGCATGCATCTGCATGCTGCCCAATCATCAGTATGGTACCTCCAGCACCTAATCCTTAGTCTCCCAGCACTCGAGAGCTACTTTCCACTCAGTTTAATCCCTCCTAGCCTATCATGGGCCTAGTTCTCACCTTCCACCGAAGAAGGGTGCCTTTCTCACCTACCAGTCTAGTTACACTTCAGTTATCACTCAGATTTACCTCTGATTGACCCATAACTGATGTTATCACTCCAATTGACCTCCGATGAGACATGATTGATAGTTCTGAGTGTAGTTAACTCCTTATGTGCCCTCCACTGAGCCTCCATCCCTAGATTAGTGCCACTTACCATCAGTTACACTTATTACAGTCAGTTAGACTTAGTTAGACTCAGTTAGACTCAGTTTGACACCTGTTTGACTGTGACTTGTGCATTGATGACCACCACTGATTGATGATGAGGACTCCTAGTTGGAGCCAAGCTATGCCATTCAGTTAATTCGAATGACCTCCTTGTTCTGATTCGAATTGCTCAGTCATTGTGACAATATTGTATTGTATTTTCACCCTTAGTGGGATTATAGAGCACTAATGCATTTTTTGCACAGTTTACGCCATATTTTTTGAGTTTCATCTATTGTGATTGATTTACTTGTTCATTATATTTGCTGTGACTAATTTTACATGGTATCAGAGCCATTGTAGGGACAAGATCTCTCTTCTACAAGTGTTCTACATGATGATTTGAGTGAATTTGATCAGTTTTGAAGAAGTTTTGGCATGAAAGATCTCATGTGCATGCAAAGCTGAAAAAATACTCCAATCCACTCCAGAAGCTTGAGTTTTCAACATAATTCCAAGATTTGATACATTGGACCCATTCAGCATTGCTTGATCTCCAATCCCAGGTGTGATGCAACTCTAAAAGGGTGGATTGTTTGACCTTATTGTTCTTGTTTTGATTGTGATTTGCAGGTTAATCTTCTCCATCAAGTGCATTCGCTATCTCTTAATTTGCAGGTTCTTCCTCAAAGATTGCACTCGTTTTCAGTGATCAACTCCTCTTCTTCAAAGCCTATGCTAACTCCTTTCAATTATTTTGATTGGAAGGATGACATGGAGATAATATTGTGCTCAAAAGGGTACTATAGAGTCACCATGGGCCTCGAATTGAATCCAAACACTCTCACTGAAAATTCAAAATACTTCAACAAGCTTGATGAAGCTTATGGTCTTCTTTGCCTCTCCATATCCAAGGATCTTCACTTCCATCTCAGCGGATTGAAGTCTCCAAAAGCTATATGGGAGCAACTTGACAAACATTTTGGCAAGCAGGATGAGCTTAGAACTTTTCAATTAGATATTGAATTGATTGCTCTTAGTGCTAAGAATTTCAAGACCATCAATGTGTTTTTCACAAAATTCAAGCTCTTGTCATTGCAGTTGAAGAACAATGGTGTTGTGAAAGAGGATAAGCAATTGATGCTCTCCATTCTCACAAAGCTTGGCAAAGATTACTTGGTATTTGTCTCTACTTTCAATTCTGGTCGGCTAACCACCCTGAATTGGAAGATGCCTACCTTGAATGCCTTCATTTAGTCCATCACAAAAGAGCATGATAAGTTGATTCAAATGGGGTCCATAAACTCCAAAGATTCAGCCCTCTTTGCTCAAGGATCCAAGAATTCAAATGGTAAAGGAAAGCAAAGCAAAGAGAGGCCCAAATTCGAGCCTACCAAGCAAAGTGATAAAGGCAAGCAATCGAAAGCACCATCTGGTTCGAGGAACAAGCAGAAGGGTAAAGAGGGAAAGAAAAATCTAAATGTTCATATTGCAACCGTGGCTTTCATCCTGAAATTTCATGCATGAAGAAAACAATATATCAAATGGCCCTCCTTTTGGAAAAGAACAACATATGTATTCCCGACGGTGCACGGAAGAAGGATTGGAATGATGATCATGAAAGAGGTCAAGCGCTCATGGAAACTATTTTGAAACCCACCGCTCTACTGATAGATTCTAGTGCCTCAAATCATATGGCTACAAAAATTGAATCCTTCTCTTCATTCGATCCAAGCAGCGCCATCCCCATCCATTTGGGAGATGACTCAAAAATTTCTTCGAAGGGCAAACGTACCATCCATGTAGAGCATGGAAGCTTCTAGAATGTTCTCTATGTGCCTTCCTTGGCTTCAAATATACTTTTTGTGTATCAAATGACACACATTGGTGAACTGAAGCAAGTTGCATTCAGCCCTAACAATGTCTAAATTTCTGATATCAAAAGTGGAATACTTATTGTAGTTGGAAAGGCAAACCAAACTGCAAAATACTATGATTTTTCTCACTTTGTGCCGCTTGAAAAGCCCACTACTCTCCTCACTCATGGAAACGAGGTTAGTAGGCTTTGTCATGAAAGGTTTGGACACCTTAATTACAAGTGTTTTCTGCTGCTACAATAGAAATCCATGGTAGATGGTCTTCCAAAACTCTGTTCCTCAAAGGGAATTTGCCTCGGTTGCATTGTTGGGAAGTACCCTGAGCACAGGTTCGGCCGCGACAAAGCTAGCAGAGCTTCCACCATTTTGGGCTTCATACATTCTGATGTCAGTGTTCCACTACCAAATATTTTCATGAATGGTTCAAGGTATGTTTTGACATTCATCGACGACTTTTCCTACTTTGCTTGGGTATTTTTTCTCAAAAACAAGTCAGAAGTGCTTGGAAAATTCAAGGATTTCAAGGTTTCTGTTGAGACCACAACTGAGAGCAAGATCAAAGATCTTAGATATGATAATGGTGGAGAATATATCAAGACTGAGTTGCTGCAAATTTGTGCCGAAAGCATAATTCAGATCCAACATACAGTTCCCTACACACCCCAGCAAAACGGTGTAGCGGAAAGGAAGAATCGGTCACTGAAAGAGATGGCTACCTGCATGCTTGAGTCAAAAGGTTTGGCTTCAAATATTTGGGTTGAAGCCATTAATGTTGCTACATATATTCAGAACCGAGTTCCACATTTATTTGTGAAAGGTAAAACTCCTTTCGAAGCATTCTTTGGTCGCAAACCGGATGTGTCCAATTTGAGGGTTTTTGGCTCCATTGCATGGGCTAGAATTCCTTCTAATAAGAGAAAGTCTTTGGATCCACAAAGTATTGAATGTATCCTGATAGGATATGGGGAATAATCTAAAGCATATAAACTCATGAATATCAGATCCAAAAAGGTATTCATATAGCGAAGTGTGAAGTTTGAAGAACCGCTGCCAGATCTGAAACTAGTTGAGGAAAACACTGCCAATTTGCACCCTCCACAAGAAGAAGATCTGAGTGATTATGAAAGAATTGGATCTGATATCTCTGGTATTATATCAAAATTTGATTTCCATGATATATTAGGTTCAGAATCAAACCATAATGATCCTCTTTAGTTACCAAAGTGGGCCCAAAACACTCTACAATCTGTTGCTCCAAACATTGAAAATCTTGCTGATCCAAGGAGAACAAGAGAAGACTATCAAAGAGAAGGTATGGCTCTTTGTTTTTCTGATCCATTATTATCTAAGGAATTTTATTTGATGATTGGTTCAGATCCAAAATCATCCTATCATTCCCACCAAGATCCACGATGGCAAACCACCATTGATGAAGAGTACAGTTCTCTTCAAAAGAACAATACATGGGAGCTAGTTTCTCTTCCACCTGGAAGAAAATTAGTTCAATGCAAGTGGATCTATCGCACGCAGATTGCTGCTGATGGCTCTATCAGAAAATACAATGCTAGTTTGGTGGAAAAAGGTTTCTCCCAAGTCCAAGGTGTGGACTACACTGAGACTTTTGCACCGGTTGCAAAGATGGATTCCATCCACCTAGTTTTGGCCATTTCCGCATCCAAGCACTGGGAAGTGCACCACATGGATGTGAAGAGTGCTTTTCTACATGGAGACCTTGATGAGGAGGTATATATGAAACAACCAGAAGGATACATATCAGATCCATCATTATTTTGTAGATTGAAGAAATCTTTGTATGGATTGAAATAGGCCCTAAGAGCTTGGTACCCAAAGATGGAATCCTTCCTTCTTTCTCATAATTTCAAAAGATTCAAATCTGATCCTAATGTGTACCTATAGAAATTTCAAGGTAATTTTTTGATTGTGGTTTTATATGTTGATGATATTCTCATTACTGGTAGCACTCTCCTTACAATTAACAAGCTGAAAACCGCTTTAAATCTAGCTTTTGATATGAGCGATTTGGGCTTTCTTAAGCAATTTTTGGGCTTGGAGATCGCTCAAAACTTTGATGGGATCACATTATCTCAGAAAATGTATGCTAAAGACCTGCTATTAAATTTTAATATGACAGAATGTAAGGCTGCTCCATTTACATTCCTCTTAGGAATTAGTCTTGAAGAGGGAAACACTACACCGCTTGCAGATTGCACTATGTATCGACAATTGATTGGTTCACTACTCTACTTGACACACTCAAGGCCTGATATATCTTATGCCATGAGTGTTGTATCAAGGTATATGCAGCAGCCCCATGAGTTTCATTTGCGGCAGCCAAGTGGATCTTGCAGTATGTGCAAGGTATGAAACATTTTGTCATACTTTATGCTGCAGATTCTGAGCTAGATTTCATTGGTTTTACTAATTTAGATTGGCCAGGTGATAACATAGATCGGAAGTCCACTTCTGAATATGTTTTCATGATTGGACATGGGCCTATTTGCTGGTCCAGAAAAAAGCAGGCAACCATTGCACTTTCTTCAGCAGAGGTAGAGTATCGAGGGGCAGTCAATGCTTGCATTCAAGCAGTTTGGTTGCAGGGTATTCTTTCCAAGTTTGATTTTGGTAGCACTACTTCGACTGTCCTATTTTGTGATAATCAAAGTGATATTAATATCTACACCAATCCATTTCAATGGCAGAGGACCAAACACATTGAGATTCACATGCATTACATTCGAGAGTTGGTGCATGATCGCACCATCATTCTGTAATATTGCCCTATCGATGAGCAAATTGCAGACATCTTCACCAAGAGCTTCACTGAGAAGAAGTTCTCTTACATCCATTCACTATTGGGGATGAGTTCCATCATGGTGGAGACAGATTAGATCCATTTATATGTTTAGCTTGAGGGGGGGATTTTTTCCCACTGGGTTTTCCCTCTTTCCTTACTTAGCTTATTTTAGCACTTTTTGGATTATTGTATTGGGGTGACCTTTGGTCTGAGTAACCAGGGCCCTACATTTTATTTTTTACATCATAGTATAGCTTGAGGGGGGGTGTTAGGATATGTCATCATTCACTTATGTACTTTGCATGCATGCATGCATTCTGCATGCTGCCCAGTCATCAGTATGGTACCTACAACACCTAGTCCTTAGTCTCCCAGCACTTGGGAGCTACTTTCCACTTAGTTTAAGCCCTCCTAGCCTATCATGCACCTAGTTCTCACCTTCCACTGAAGAAGGGTGCCTTTCTCACCTACTAGTCCAGTTACAGTTCAGTTATCACTCAGATTTACCTTCGATTGACCCATAACTGATGTTATCACTCCGATTGACCTCCAATGAGACATGGCTGACAATTCTGAGTGAATTTAACTCCTCATGTGCCTTCCACTGAGCCTCCATCCCTAGATTAGTGCCACTTACCATCAATTACACTTATTACAGTCAGTTAGACTCAATTAGACTCAGTTTGACACCTATTTGACCGTGAATTTTGCATTGATGACCACCACTGATTGATGATGAGGACTCCTAGTTGGAGCCAAGATATGCCATTCAATTAATTCGAATGACCTCCTTGATCTAATTCGAATTGCTCACTGTTAACACCCAAAAAGTGTTCACTACCTCATCTACCACATTATATGGCTCATTTGTCCATTTTCCTACCATATTTCCTTTAAAAACCCAAAAAATCCCATTAAAAAGCCTCCAAAAGGCCTAAAATGCCTCCAAAAGGCCACAAAACCATCAAAATAGCCTCAAAAAGGCTAAAAAACCCCTTTTTCCTCCAAAAATAGCAAAAATCCCCTAAAAAGGGAATAAAAAATATAAAATAATGAGGAAAAGGAGGAAAAAACCCTATACAGCTGCCCTAAACCATATGGTTCCCAAAACCATGGGTCAGCACTCCACCACCAAAAAACTATAAATAGGTGATGGAGATCCCTTATTTGATATCCACAATCATAAGCACCCTTACTCTGCCAAAATCTCTCTCGATACCCTAGCTCACCATTGAGCTACTTTCACCTTGAGAGCCCCTTTTGGCCCATTTCCACCATTGGAGAAAGAGAAGGAGCACATTGGAGCTTGGAGCAACCCTCTTGGACATTGTAAGGGCTTCATCAACCTCCACATTGGAGGTAATATCAATACAAAAACCATTATTTAAATTTGTTGTTTACGTTTCATGCACATGTTTTAGAGTAGTTTACATTTCTATTTTAGCTTAAATTATTTCCATTTACTGAACTGCTACTAAGGAGTCCCTTCTCCTTAGTAAGTGCTCATTTGCACAAGCTAGGGGTAAAACCCTAGCTACACTCACTCATTGTAACAGTATTGTATTGTATTTTCACCCTTATTGGGATTATAGAGCACTGATGCATTTTTTCACAGTTTACACCATATTTTTTGAGTTTCATCTATTGTGATTGATTTACTTGTTCATTAGATCTTCTATGACTAATTTTACAATATAAGGTACTTGAACCTATTCATATTGGTCGACAATCATAGGAGGCTCCTATAGTTTTCAGTTTTCCACATTAAGAACGGAATAAATTTTCATATAAGGAGGAAAATATAACTGAAAATCATTATTACCAACCTGATCCAAAATTGTAAAAGTTCCATATCTGATAGGTTTCAAATTTCTATCTCCACCTTGGAGCTGGTCTTTGTCGATATCAAGACATACTCCATCACCAATTTGGAAATGATGATCCACCTGATGTTTGTCATTTCTTTCTTTATACTTGGTCTGACTGGATTCCAACTGTTCTTGTACTGCTTGATGTATTAACTGGATCTGCTGAATAAAATTCAAAGCTTTATTACCATCAACTTGACCATATCCCACTCGATATTTCCCATAAACAAAGTCTGAGGGAGACTTTGGAAAATAACCAAAACATGTCTCGAAAGGAGACTTTGGAACATAACCAAAACATGTCTCGAAAGGAGACTTTTTTGTCGAAGAGTGCATAGTTGTGTTGTAGGCATGTTGAACATAATGAAACTATTCATCACACAGCTTGGGCTGCTTGGCACAATATCCTTGAAGAGGATGTACTACTTTCTGATTGACCACTTCACTTTCTCTGTCAGTTGTGGATGAAATGATGTGCTCTTCTTTAATTGTGTATCCATAAGTTCCGATAAAGATGACAAAAATTTCCCAAACAAGCGGGAAACTCGATCATAAATAATAGAAGTAGGTAATCCAAAATGGACCCATTCATGATGGAAGAACAAATGAGTAGTCATCTCAGCTGTGATATGCTTTCTACAAGGCATTAGAATTCACTTTTTACTGAATCTATCCACAACAACATATAAGTAATGATGTCCTTTTCTAGACATTGGTAACCCTCCTACAAAATATAATGAAACACTTTCCCATGGATGGGAAGGAACAAGAAGTGTAATGTACAAGCCTAAATTTATGTTACTTGGCTTACGTTTTGCACACATAACACATCCTTTTATATACTTGGACATAGTATCATTCATTCGAGGCCAATAACAAAACTTTTGTAATTGTGCTACATTTTTTCCTACACAAAAGTGCCCTGAAATGAGAGAAGTGTGTGCTTCTCTTATCACATATACTCTTTCACTTTGTGGAATACAGATCTTTCCAAAATGATACAAAAACTTGTCATGAATATGAAAATTCAATTTTTCATTTTGAGATCCATGTTTTAGTGATTCATATACTTCTTTATAGTCTTCATCCTGAGTATATTGTTCAACATAGCTTGAATGTACCTGTTATCACTCAAGATTTTCTTGGGTTGTGGCAGGAAAGACCATGAGGTAATTGTTGCAAACCAATATTTAGTGGATGGAAACTAACCTTTCCAACCACAAAGAGGGATCTCTCTTTAGTACTTCCAACAATAGGATATAGATTTAATAGGCTGGGTTATTTGTAACAATGGTGGTTAGACCTTCAAACAATGAATTAAAAGGGCTTTTTGGTTGGTTAGTGTTAAGGACATGAGGACAGTTGGGAATGGAGTCAACTTCGGTGGTTTTATAGTCACTAATGACAGATTCATAACACAATTGCAGAGGAAGGAGGCAAGGTAAATGGGGTTCTTTCACGTCAAAATAATTAGTGGGTGAAGGAAGAAAGAATAAAAAAATTCCATCACAAGGTTTGAGCATTTGAAAATGAATTCTAACCTATAACTTCAAGAGGAAAAGGGTGGAATACCTAGTCATATGCTTCTGGAGCATGGGGACATGAATTCCATACCATGTAGTCTTGATCTAGGTATTGCAGAAGTAAAAAATCAATGGAATTACAATGCAGGAACACATGCACAAGAAATAATAGACATCAGAACACACATCACAGTAATCTCAAGCTCCATAATCGGGTCTTCTCATTGAATTGAGGGGCCGAGTTCAATACAAGCGTAGAGCAGTAATCTCTCTGAAACAAAAACTTCCAACCTTTTGGTCCTCTTTGGAACCTTCCTTTATAGGCTTACAAAACATCAAAATTGTCTAACTAATTCAAAATAGACTGGGACTGGTAACGATGAGGCCGTTCGAGCTAGGTCGTCTAAATCAAGAACCTCCGATTCTATCATGCGTGGAGGAAGGGAATCATTTGCACTCGAAGTGCGCCATTGGGGCGCAAAATCCACGTACTCGTCCTTTGGATCATACCATTTTAGGTCGATTAGGATAGTTAACTGAAATAGATATCCTTCTTTGTTCCCAAATGCGCCATTTTTCTATGAAAAGCTTCATTCCCCATGACCACGATTTTCTCTGCAAAAGTTATTTCGATCCACAATCTGCAATGCGGACTGCAGAATTCAGAATGTCCATTTTCCTGTCTTCTGAAAATGACCTTTCCACAATCCGCAATCCACAATGCGAAATGCGGGATTTGGAAACTTGATTTTGTGCCTGCTGACAAATGAACTTTCCGCAATCCGCAATGCGGAATGCAAGGTTCAAAAACTTTCCTATGTGCCTCCTGGAAAATTGCCTTTCCATAATCCTCAATCCGCAATCTGGAAGGCGGGATTCAAAAACTTACTTTTTGCATTTCCTGGAAAATTTCCTTTCTGCAATCTGCAATCCACAATGCGCAATGCGGAACTCGGAAACTCACTTTTTTGCCTCTTGGAAAATCATCTTTCCACAAGACGCAATCCACCATGTGGATTGCGGAAAACGGAAACCCCTCTTTTACATCCTCATAAAATTGCTCTTCCACAATCCACAATCTGCAATGTGGAATGCAGCACCCCGAGTTGGCAGGCTTACGAAAATAGGAAAAGTATTTTGTACCCACTTGTGGAATGCATTCTCAACCGCTGATCTGATTCCACCATTCAATCTTGGCTGTGGAATCTTCTTTGGTTGCGGAAGAATCCCTTATTGCTATTTTTTCTATGGAATAGCCCTGCTGCCTTACTTTTCTCATTTCCTCACTTCCGCTTGGTCGTTTAGCTTGGATTTGCTTGACACTTAGATATTTTTGGGTTTCCTAACTCTTCATTTGGTGCAAAATATTGATCGGTGAGGCTTGGGGCTTTGGTGGGGAATTTCCCTTTACCTTCCCTGGTGGAAATCGTAATAGGTGGTAACGGCGGCTCCAACCGAGGATGTTATCCTCTGTGTGAGGTAGCAAGTAAATGTAGACTAGTGGCCCTTATTCCCTTCCTCTTTCTCCTTCTTCGTGTCACAAAAACTAAAACATGAATAACTGAAAATAAAAAATGGCAATGTACAATGGGGGTGGATCGGCGGACTTGCTTTCTACTTGAAATAATGCTTCAAGGACCGTCCATTGACGGGTCTCTTGACAATTGGTTCATCATCCTCTCCTTGTAGGAAGAAAGAATTATTCTTATGGTGGGTGGTGATTGTATAGGGACCTTTCCAAAGGTTATCAAACTTTTGGGCCTGGTCTTCTCTTCTAGCATATCATTTTGGTACCAGATCTCCCACTTGGAAATCATCTGTCTTGGTCTTCTTGTTGAATGTTTTTTTTATTCGATTTTGAGCTTTCGTGGTTTCAACCTGTTAAGTCAGTAAATTTTCCTTCATTTTTGAGTTATTTTCTCCAATTTTGGTTTGTTTTTGAATCCACCTCAGTTAAATTTTTGGTTTTGAGTTTTAGTTTTTGTCTTCTTAAGAACCTTATGAGTGATTGAATAAAGTTTGAACCCAGTCTTTTCAGATTTCATTTGATTTTGGTGACTTTTTATATTGAAAAGGGGGTCAATGAGAGTTATATTTTCAAAGGAAGAATCATTAATGACTTTAGAGAGTGGTTGAACTTATGTCCTAAACCAAATAGCTGCCAGAATCTCCGAAAAATTAGCAGAAATTGAAAAAACTGCTAAATTTTGGCATAGCAGTTATTCCTGTAGCGCTGGGCAAAATTTTAACACAGAGCGCGCTACAGGAATATCGTGGCCTGAATTTTTTGTCAATTTTCAATCTGATTTTAATCATGATGCAGAGTGAGATTGTCTAATCATATAGTGTGAGTGTTTTAACACGTATTTGCAGCATTTTGAACATGATTTTAGTTGGTGTTAATCACGAAGAGAAAACAAGGGCATCATTACAGGTTATGCGGGTTCAGTTGCACAGAGACCAGCCAATTCCGGGTTCAGCTGTCAAGTTTCCCTCGTCACACGCATCATCACTGAGGAGTTAGTGTTTGAAGAGGAGACTTCACTGGGGAACGTTGGATTACGTTACTGTGGAAGGAGACAGCTGTGATTCTGGCGCCAGCAGAAATTAGGGCTTTTGAATTCGTTCACCTGCAGCCAAAGAAGCGTTAGGAGGACACCTGTACTCGAAGAAGAACATTATTGACACCCCAAATTGAATACATTAAGCCACGACAGATGAGTAGCTGACAGGATAAGGATGGACGCTGTAAAAATGTTTACTCCACAAACAGAAGCAATGGTATTACATAGGGATTTACCACATATTGAATGTTCCCTCATAAATGTTGGTAATAAAAATGTTGGTCGCAGCTGCACCTGTGCTTTACTGCAGGAAGGTTTTGAGTGCATCATCTGTGGCACGTGAAGTTTTAATTAATGCAGGCCAAGCAAATGCTGCAACGGGTGATGCAGGCTATCAAGATACACTAGAATGTGCTGAAGCTGTTGCCAAGCTTCTGGGAGTGAATCCAGAAGCAATTTTGATTGAATCAACTGGCGTTGTAGGTCAACGTATAAAAAAGGAAGCTCTGCTGAAGTCACTTCCAAAATTGGTGGATTCATTATCATCAACTGCTGAAGGGGCTAAGTCTGCAGCAGTAGCCATCACAACAACTGATCTTGTTAGAAAAAGTGTGGCTCTTGAGACTCAGATAGGAGGTAGAACTGTAAAAATTAGAGGCATGGCAAAAGGATCAGGAATGATTCATCCTAATATGGCAATTATGCTCAGTGTTATAACTTCTGATGCAGTGGTTACAGTAGACATATGGAGAAAAATGGTTCTTAATGCGGTGAAGAGAAGCTTCAACCAAATCACGGTTGATGGAGACACTGGTACAAATGACACTGTTATAGCCTTGCCCAGTGGTCTTTCTGGAGCCATGGAAATAACTTCACTAGAAGATTTAGAGGCTGAACAACTACAAGCAGCACTTGATGCAGTCATGCAAGGCTTGGCAAAGTCAATAGCATTAGATGGAGACAGAACAACAGCATGGAATTCAGATTTTACATTTCCTGTACTGAATCTCCGAGACAATTTAGTAGTAGCACTTGTTGATAGCAAGGGCAATACAATTTCTCAATCAGACATTGGACCCTAATTATAATTGAGAAGGGATTCTGGGATAATCTATTTCCCCTTAAAAGTAGTGGGCATGTTCATCTTAGGTTAAACTTTGTTTTAACAACAGAGGAATGGAAAAGAATTGAAGCTATGAGAGAAGCAGCTCTCAACAGGAAAGAACACAGAATTCTTAAGGAAAATGTAGCCATCCAGGTTTTGTGCCCAGTGGCTGAAAATGGGAATAGTGCTTCAATTTCAAGCGCAGGCATTACCAAAACCAATCCAGAAGACGGAACTAGTAAATGAGAAATATTTCTGAATACATATTCCCGTGATGAATATACAATTTTCAAAATTGTAAAGAGGATGCCTAGATCTCAAGAAGGATAGTTGACATAAAAAAAAAAAAAAGAGGCAGTAGAGACAGAATTCTGCCCTATTTTTCCTGTTTTGTGTTATTGAAGTCAAATGAAGACCACGAGCTGATGGAGAGGAATTTTTGCAAACCAAAGGAGGTTTGTGTTCCTAAGATACTCATATACAAAAACCTCTCTCAGTTTTGCAACAGCTGTCAAGGTTTGAAAGATTCGGTTTAATCTTTGCAGCCTATTTTCCAGGGATTTTAAATATTTAATATTTTCCTGTTTTAGTGTTCATTTTGCGGGGCCGATTCTGATTGATTGGAGATGAATTTTGAAAAACCAAGAGAGGTTTTTGTCCATCACGGACCCATTAACAAAAACCTCTCTCAGTTTTTACACAGGTGTCATCAATCGAGAGATATAGAAGATTCTTTGACACCTATTTTCCAGAAATTCGCCATATTTGCGAGTAATCCGATTTGCTATTTTTAGTCAGTTAGTTGAGTTAGTTAGTTAATGTAACTCCTAGGAAGTTTGAATTTCGACCTAATGAGCGGGAAATAGAATTAGGTCTTTGTAATGATAAAAGGGGGACAGAAAGACATTGTAGAGGTTCGAATTTTTGGAGAGCTAGAGGAGGTCTGCAAGCTGTGCATTATTCCAGACTTGTTCACTGCTAAGTATTGCAAACTCTCATATTGCATTTTTTATGAAACTATGAATATATGACTCCTTATTCCACCTCTGATATGTGTTGGATTCATTTTAAACTTATACAGTTTCATTGATTGACAATTTCATTTCTGGTTTTAGGTATAATTTCCAGTGGTGCTTGTCTTTTATTGAATGAACTTCATTGCAATCTTTTGGTGAATTTCTGAGTTATATATGCATCTTCATGGATATATGTATGTGAATTAGTTTTTGCTTATTGGTTGAATGTATTCCCTTATGCTATTGAAGTTTTCTTACCAAAACCTACAAAACAAAACCCTAAAAACCTAGTTTGGATTGATTTTATTTATTGAGATTGTGTTGGCTTGTTACCTTAGCCTTAGTAACAATTTCTGACACAAACATCTTTGGCGCCGTTGCCGGGGACGAAGCTGAAGCATATCTTCCCTGGGATATTCATCATTTTTCCTGGTTTAAGAGGTGGACTTGAACCAGCACTTTTTAAAGGCTATTTCCACCAAGTTTGACAGAATGGCTACTAGAGGAGTTGGAAGAATTAGAAAGTTTCAGTTATCCCCAGCTTTATGCAGCCCTGATTAATTTGAACCACTGTCACCCCTTTCTCTTTCTGAGAAGAAGAAACAAAATCTGTCCTGACAAATTGATTGGCGACTCCACTTTTTCAACATGCAGAGATCGATGTCCATGGGAGCTATTTTGGCTCGAAGGTTTGCCCCTTTCAATTTTTCTGATATTCCAGGTTTTCCAAATCCAGTACCTATAATGGATGTTTGGGGAGATTGTCTTCCACGGTTTAGAGAAAGCAAAGAGGATAATCCTTCAGATCACCTCATCAAATTTCATCAATGTATGGTCCAGTTAAATATCCAGCATGAAGATGTGCTCATGAAGATGTTCATGTATTCACTTGAAAAAGATGCACGAGATTGGTATTTTTCTCTTCCCGCTGCAAGCATCTCCTCACTGAAAGAATTTCACACATGTTTTCAGAAACATTGTAAGTATCTATTCCCAGCTGAACTCTTTTTAAAAGATTGTTGTGAGCAGGCTGATATTTATAATACAATTTCTGATTTAAAAAATCATGATGATGAGTACAATCAAGGATTCAAAACATGTCATGAGAAGGTAACAGTTTCAGATAGTGTTGTCAAAGAAGAATGCTATAACCATTGTGATAACCAGGTTGTTGTTTTAGGACAGTTTGAGGATTGTACAAGTGATGAGATCAGTAAAGACAGTTTGAAACATTCTCATAACAATTTCAACAGCCTTAATAGCAGTTTGAATGATAACCCTTTTGAAGATCAATCTCCAGTTCAACAAACTTTTGAAAATCAGTGTTGTGTTAAAGATCGACTTTGTATTAAAGAAAAAGATGAACCTTTAGCATCATCATTAGAAATTCTTCAGATTACTCCTTGCTATGATGAAGAGATTAGGTTTCCAAGTCAAGAAATTTGTGATGAATTAGATCCTATTCCTCTTGATTTTGATACTAAATTTGATGAAGGACAGGCTGATCACAATTTTTCAGAAGTGGTTTTTATTCATGATTATGATAAATCTGCTGTTCAAAATCATTATGAAGATGGTCTAAGTTTTAATAAATATGATGATGAAATTGAAAAGAAAGAACCAGAAATCTGTGAGGAGTGTAATATGTTACAATCTGATCAGCAGATTCAAGTATGCATTCAATCTATTATTCTCGAACAGAAAAAGCCCATGCATGATAGTCATTTATTGGAAGACAGTGTGGAAAAGGAGGTTCAAGGTGTTGACATTATTGGTGATACTATTCAAAAATTCCCGGAGCAAATTCAGGCTGACCCTGATGTCTTTTATCGCCAATGCCTGATTGATATTCATGGAACAAAATATTCTCATGGACAGCTTGTCTTTTTCATAGAGCAGGAAGAGGTAACTTGTGGAAGTTTTTATGATCCAGTAGCAGATTATTTAGAGTCAATACCAGGTTATAAATTTGTTATTTCAGAGAAACTATTTGATGAAGGTGGGTATAAGTTATTAAATCTTTGCTCTTCATGTTTTCCAACATTTCTGATTATATATATATTTGGAGTTGGAAACAAGTTTTGGTGGGTTGACCAAATTTTTTCTTGGTTACATTGGAAATCGGATTTCGATTTGATTCAGTAGATGGAAGGTTCCTCAGAGAAAGAGATTTGATTTTCATTGTATATACCGGTGTGAGTGAGATTGAATAAAGACTCCATAGCCCAATGGAAGTTTGCAGGCAGTTAGATTGAAGACAGAA
The DNA here is from genome assembly GCA_027924585.1 of Larix kaempferi. Taxonomy (NCBI): domain Eukaryota; kingdom Viridiplantae; phylum Streptophyta; class Pinopsida; order Pinales; family Pinaceae; genus Larix; species Larix kaempferi. The sequence goes on from BSBM01000122.1 coordinate 292,446, forward strand.
GGCACTGGTCTACAGGTTCTTGAAGCCTCACAGGGAGGACTTCATCCCGCAGCTGGAGCCAGATGTTAAGTCAGTAAATTTTCCTTCATTTTTGAGTTATTTTCTCCAATTTTGGTTTGTTTTTGAATCCACCTCAGTTAAATTTTTGGTTTTGAGTTTTAGTTTTTGTCTTCTTAAGAACCTTATGAGTGATTGAATAAAGTTTGAACCCAGTCTTTTCAGATTTCATTTGATTTTGGTGACTTTTTATATTGAAAAGGGGGTCAATGAGAGTTATATTTTCAAAGGAAGAATCATTAATGACTTTAGAGAGTGGTTGAACTTATGTCCTAAACCAAATAGCTGCCAGAATCTCCGAAAAATTAGCAGAAATTGAAAAAACTGCTAAATTTTGGCATAGCAGTTATTCCTGTAGCGCTGGGCAAAATTTTAACACAGAGCGCGCTACAGGAATATCGTGGCCTGAATTTTTTGTCAATTTTCAATCTGATTTTAATCATGATGCAGAGTGAGATTGTCTAATCATATAGTGTGAGTGTTTTAACACGTATTTGCAGCATTTTGAACATGATTTTAGTTGGTGTTAATCACGAAGAGAAAACAAGGGCATCATTACAGGTTATGCGGGTTCAGTTGCACAGAGACCAGCCAATTCCGGGTTCAGCTGTCAAGTTTCCCTCGTCACACGCATCATCACTGAGGAGTTAGTGTTTGAAGAGGAGACTTCACTGGGGAACGTTGGATTACGTTACTGTGGAAGGAGACAGCTGTGATTCTGGCGCCAGCAGAAATTAGGGCTTTTGAATTCGTTCACCTGCAGCCAAAGAAGCGTTAGGAGGACACCTGTACTCGAAGAAGAAGATTATTGACACCCCAAATTGAAGACATTAAGCCACGACAGATGAGTAGCTGACAGGATAAGGATGGACGCTGTAAAAATGTTTACTCCACAAACAGAAGCAATGGTATTACATAGGGATTTACCACATATTGAATGTTCCCTCATAAATGTTGGTAATAAAAATGTTGGTCGCAGCTGCACCTGTGCTTTACTGCAGGAAGGTTTTGAGTGCATCATCTGTGGCACGTGAAGTTTTAATTAATGCAGGCCAAGCAAATGCTGCAACGGGTGATGCAGGCTATCAAGATACACTAGAATGTGCTGAAGCTGTTGCCAAGCTTCTGGGAGTGAATCCAGAAGCAATTTTGATTGAATCAACTGGCGTTGTAGGTCAACGTATAAAAAAGGAAGCTCTGCTGAAGTCACTTCCAAAATTGGTGGATTCATTATCATCAACTGCTGAAGGGGCTAAGTCTGCAGCAGTAGCCATCACAACAACTGATCTTGTTAGAAAAAGTGTGACTCTTGAGACTCAAATAGGAGGTAGAACTGTAAAAATTAGAGGCATGGCAAAAGGATCAGGAATGATTCATCCTAATATGGCAATTATGCTCAGTGTTATAACTTCTGATGCAGTGGTTACAGTAGACATATGGAGAAAAATGGTTCTTAATGCGGTGAAGAGAAGCTTCAACCAAATCACGGTTGATGGAGACACTAGTACAAATGACACTGTTATAGCCTTGCCCAGTGGTCTTTCTGGAGCCATGGAAATAACTTCACTAGAAGATTTAGAGGCTGAACAACTACAAGCAGCACTTGATGCAGTCATGCAAGGCTTGGCAAAGTCAATAGCATTAGATGGAGACAGAACAACAGCATGGAATTCAGATTTTACATTTCCTGTACTGAATCTCCGAGACAATTTAGTAGTAGCACTTGTTGATAGCAAGGGCAATACAATTTCTCAATCAGACATTGGACCCTAATTATAATTGAGAAGGGATTCTGGGATAATCTATTTCCCCTTAAAAGTAGTGGGCATGTTCATCTTAGGTTAAACTTTGTTTTAACAGCAGAGGAATGGAAAAGAATTGAAGCTATGAGAGAAGCAGCTCTCAACAGGAAAGAACACAGAATTCTTAAGGAAAATGTAGCCATCCAGGTTTTGTGCCCAGTGGCTGAAAATGGGAATAGTGCTTCAATTTCAAGCGCAGGCATTACCAAAACCAATCCAGAAGACGGAACTGGTAAATGAGAAATATTTCTGAATACATATTCCCGTGATGAATATACAATTTTCAAAATTGTAAAGAGGATGCCTAGATCTCAAGAAGGATAGTTGACATAAAAAAAAAAGAGGAGGCAGTAGAGACAGAATTCTGCCCTATTTTTCCTGTTTTGAGTTATTAAAGTCAAATGAAGACCACGAGCTGATGGAGAGGAATTTTTGAAAACCAAAGGAGGTTTTTGTTCCTAAGATACTCATCTACAAAAACCTCTCTCATTTTTGCAACAGCTGTCAAGGTTTGAAAGATTCGGTTTAATCTTTGCAGCCTATTTTCCAGGGATTTTAAATATTTAATATTTTCCTGTTTTAGTGTTCATTTTGCGGGGCCGATTCTGATTGATTGGAGATGAATTTTGAAAAACCAAGAGAGGGTTTTGTCCATCACGGACCAATTAACAAAAACCTCTCTCAGGTTTTACACAGGTGTCATCAATCGAGAGATATAGAAGCTTCTTTGACACCTATTTTCCAGAAATTCGCCATATTTGCCAATAATCCGATTTGCTATTTTTAGTCAGTTAGTTGAGTTAGTTAGTTAATGTAACTTTTAGGAAGTTTGAATTTCGACCTAATGAGGGGGAAATAGAATTAGGTCTTTGTAATGATAAAAGGGGGACAGAAAGACATTGTAGAGGTTCGAATTTTTGGAGAGCTAGAGGAGGTCTGCAAGCTGTGCATTATTCCAGACTTGTTCACTGCTAAGTATTGCAAACTCTCATATTGCATTTTTGATGAAACTATGAATATATGACTCCTTATTCCACCTATGATATGTGTTGGCTTCATTTTAAACTTATATAGTTTCATTGATTGACAATTTCATTTCTGGTTTTAGGTATAATTTCCAGTGGTGCTTGTCTTTTATTGAATGAACTTCATTGCAATCTTTTGGTGAATTTCTGAGTTATATATGCATCTTCATGGATATATGTATGTGAATTAGTTTTTGCTTATTGGTTGAATGTATTCCCTTATGCTCTTGAAGTTTTCTTACCAAAACCTACAAAACAAAACCCTAAAAACCTAGTTTGGATTGATTTTATTTATTGAGATTGTGTTGGCTTGTTACCTTAGCCTTAGTAACAATTTCTGACACAAACACAACCTGCACCCCTTCTCTAATCTCTTGCACTTCCACCAGCTGGTTAGCTCTCCTCAGTTCAGTGTTTGGCTCGTCTCCTTTATCATGTAGCAATTTCATTATGGTCCCTCTGAGGGAATCAGGGAAGACTACCTCGATTCCATATACTAATTTGAAAGGAGAAGTTTCGATTGATTTTTTAGAGGTGATCCTATCAACCCACAAGTCAAGGATCAGCTTGGTGTGCCAAGACCTTTTATTTTCTTGCAGCAATTTCTTGATTATCCTCACCAGACTTTTTTTGGAGGATTATGCCAACCCATTTCCCTGGGGATAGTAAGCAGCAGAATGGCCCAATTTGATGTGGAACATGTCACATAATTTGATCATCTTTTTGGATTTGAAATCCTGTGCATTATGAGTGATTATTTTAAAGGGGCACCCAAACCTAGACATGATATTCTCTTCTAGAAACTTGATGAGGACTGTATATGTGTCTTGCTTGGTGGGTATTGCTTTGATCCATTTGGTGAAATAATCAATGGCAGTCAAAATCCACCTGTGTTTTCCAGAGGACTTGCAAAAAATTCCACCAATGAAGTCAAGCCCCCACTACTGGAAAGGGGCTTCAACAGATATTGGTTTCAAAGGAAAGGACAGGAGCTTCCTCTTTCCTTAAAAAAATTGGCATTCATGGCAGCTGGCTATTGTTGGAATATTCTCACCATCATTTTTGTATTTTGCATGCCTGCATTCATCTACATGCATCCAGTCATCACTTTGGTGGTCTCCCAACACCTAGTCCTTATTTTGCATCCCCTAGGAGCCTGTTTCTGCTCAGTTCTAGACCTCCTAGCCACTGATGCGCCCTTGTTTTCATCACTGGAGAACATGTGTGCCTTCTCCACCTATTTAGGAGATACTTCAGTTAGTTAGTTAGTTGATGACTCAGTTCCTTGATTTAGGGGATGGTTGACTAGTTAACTGACTGAAGGACTTAGATAGGCAGCTACTGAGACTAGTTTGAGCTCCACTGACTACTGACAGCTCCTCATGCACCCACATGGGAGTCTCCTTCCCTAAATCAGTGCCCATGCACTCAGTTAGACACAGTTAGACTCATTTGACTGATTAGTTGACCTTTATTACCACTACCATTGGTTTGGATGATGTCTCCAATGCTATCCAAGCCAACCATTGAGGATGATTCGAATGACCTCTTGGTTAATTCAAATTCTATTGACAGTTATTGTATTGTATTCATTTTTCATAGTGCAATCTCACAACTGATGTAGGATTATAATGTTATTCTCCATTTTATGTGTTCATGAGTGATTATTGACTACATTCTTCTCTTCTTCTCTGCAATTATTGAGTGATTTTGTGTGAGGTTTGTTTCAGCTATGAGATATTCCTGCATATTATCACAACTATCTCCTTATAAGCATCCTTGAACATAGTAGGCTAGTAGAACCTTTCCCTGAGAGTTTTGTTAATGGTGTCCTTCAAGTAATGATGTCCTCCACAGATACCTTTGTGAAACTCTTTCAATGTCACTTCGGCCTCATCTTCCACTACACAATTCAAGAGGACACCTACAGGGTCTTTTCAATAAACACAACCACCCAGTATGAATAACTTCATGACCTTCATATTGGTGGATCTCTATTTTCTCTTTCCCACCTCAGGGGGCGCTTGCAAGTTCTACAAAACATATATAACATCAGAATACCAAGGAGAAGATAGGAATTTCTCTGATACCTGAGGTAATGGATCTTGGGAAGCATCCTCCTACATGTGTGACAACATGTTCATACTCATTGAATCCCAATTTAACTCAACCATGAGCCTGGCCAACCCTTTCCCTTTAATAAGATTTGTAGGTTTGATCTCCAGGTCATATTACAATAGTGCAACTATCCACTTTTCCCTTCTACCTTCCAGATTTGGTTGTGTCAATATATCTTTCACAGTAGCATTAGGAACATAAGCTACAACACGGGAATGTAGAACATAAACTCTGAAATCCTTTAGATTTTTTACCATGGCGTAGGCTTGCTTTTCCATGATGTTGTATTTGATCTCAACATCTCTAAGAGCCCTTCTAAATAAGGATATGGGATGCTCATCTCCTTCCTGATTTTTCTGTAAAAGCACACCTGCTATGGAGTGCTCAGAGGCCAAAGAAAACATAAGAAATTCCTTTTTGAAATATGGGATGACCAGTATAGGTGCTTCAACATTTTCTCTTTTCATATCTCCAAATGATTTCCTAGCTTTGGCAATCCATCTGACCTGAGTGTCCTTAAGCATGCAGGTGATCGTCCTCATGATCTCTGCAAAATTGAGAATAAATATCCTTAATATGAAATACATTGTGCCTAGAAAATATTGGATTTCCGTTTTACTCCTAGGGAGATCAATTTTTTGTATTGCATCTATTTTGTCTAGGTCCATTTTGATCGCATCTTTAGATATCATGTGGCCCAACAACTTTCCTTCTTGCATGGAAAAATTTGACTTCTTGGGGTTTAAAGAGATTCTAAATTTTCTGCACTTGGTGAACACTTGGTGCAAATGTTTTAGATGCTCTGCATCAGATTTAGAATATACGGTGATGTCATCCATGTAGACCACTACAAATTTGTCTTTCTCTCCTGAAAAAGCTATGTCCATATCTCTTTGGAAGGTGGCCCCTGTATTCAATAGACCTAAGAGCATGTTTACATACATGAAGGTTCCCCAAGGTGTGGTAAAGGATGTCTTTCTCTGGTCTTCTGGATGCACCTTAATTTAATTGTACCCTGAAAATCCATCTAGCATGGACATTCTTGCTGCCCCTACAACCTTCTACAAAATATGGTCCATTTTGGGTAGGGGGTAGTTGTCCTTCAGGGACACCTTGTTGATATTTCTAAATTCAATACATAGTTTGATTTCACTATTCTTTTTCCTCACTGGGACTATGTTGGCCACCCACTTCGAAAACCTCAAATATACTATGATTTTGGCCTCATACAACCTCTTTACCTCTTTTTCTATCAGAGGGAGCAGCATGGGATTCATCCTTCTCATATTTTTCCTGAATGGCTTATCCCATGTCTTGACTGGTATGGTATGCTAGATGACAACTGTGTCATATTCTTTTAGATCTTCATAGCACCATGCAAACACATCAGAAAAATTTCTCATCAAATCCATATGATCATTTTTTATGCCTGGGGCCAAAGACTTTGATAGCTTGACAATTTTGGTTTCTTCATTGCTCCCAATGTTATAGTCTTCTACTTAATTTTGGTATGGATCAAACTTCTGATCTTTGGCCACATCATTTTCATCAAACGGTCTTTCTAGTGGGACCAATCCTTTGTGTATGTAGTTTCTTTTTAGCTGCAAAATATCTTTGCATCCCAAAGTGGTTTTGAGCTCTGGTGGGTCAAGATCCCACTCCTAAGCTTCACAGTCCTCCTGGTCAATCTGGACATTGGAAAATTCTCCAGCCATTTCTAGAAATTTCCTGATCTGTTGGTCGTCTTCAAATATTTTCCAATGCTTTGTATTGTCTAGGACCGAGGGTTTATGCCTTATATTAATCATGTGAGTCATAGTAGGATAGGCAGGGAGTTGAAACCTGCTAACGGAGCTGGCTAGAATGTCTTCTATTTCGTTTTTCTCCCTGAGAATGAAAGAAATATGATTTTATGTGAAGAAATTGTCAGACATATCCCATACAACATTTCTGTAAGCCCTCAACCTTGGGTGTTTCGCCTCATAGTTGTGATTCACTTGTTGGATTATAATCTATGCATCTCCATAGACCTTGATCTTCTTAGCTTTCAGTCCTTTGAGTACATTCAAGCCCAATAGGAGAGCTTCATATTCTGCCACATTATTTGAACATTCAAACATTAGTTTGGAAGTATGAAATTTGGCCCCTGCATTTCCCTCGTCTGGGGGGATGATCCATATTCCCTCTCCATCCCCTTATTTATTTACAGCTTCGTCGAATCTCATGACCCACTGATCTTCCTTTTGGAGGGTGGTTGTGGCCTCTGTTTCCCATTCTGATTTCTCATTACTTCCTTCTTCCATTTGCTTCCCAACGTTCTCTATGTTAGATGAGCGGTCAAGGAATTGTACCCCATTCCCATCATTAGCTTCATCATTTGGTTCGGGTGACTTGGCATCTCTCACACTTTCTTCCTTTGAACCTAGATTATAGCAGAGAATTGAGGAACCTACATCCGTGTCTATGGAAAATATGGGGTGGTTATCAGGCATGTCCTTGTTGCTTACTATGTACGACAACCTATGTTCCCGATACAGCCTTTTGCTTTCCCCAAAGATGAGGATGGTAGCATAAGACATGTCCATTTGCAAGGCTCCCTTTAACTTTGTTGTCCACGATCTAGACAACAACATCCCAAACTTAGGTGGAATATCAACCACTACCACATCCATCATCATATTCTCCTAAGGTATCTAAGTCAGTGAGACCACCATGTCTTTAATCATCCCTACACATGGAAATATTCTAGAATCAAAGGAGAATAGATATTTATAGGTCTTGTGATTTCTAACCCTAGATTCTCCACCAATGAAATTGGCATGAGGTTATGGGAGGCTCCTCAATAAAACATGGCATTGTGCAGGATATGGTCCTGTATGTTGAGACTAATATAGAAAGGGGGGACATCCGTTTTTGAGGCATTTTCAACATGGGAACCAAAAAAAAGAGTGGGTTTGTCATCATGCAGATTAGGAGTATCAAGTTGCTTTCCTTCTCCACCATTCACTACTTTCAGAATCTGGTATTTGTATTCCTATTTTTCGACCAACTCATTTAAGGCGACGAGGATCTTAATCTTAGATATTTCATTTTCCAAACAGAAAGTAGTATGGACTCCCTCTGTTTTCTTTGTATTTCCTTCATCTCCCCATTTTGGACTCTTTTTAGGAGGCTCTGCCCCCTTCCCAAGAGTCTGATCAGATATTTCTCTTATTTGTGGGTAAGAATAAGATGGCTCAACAACAACTTTTCCTCAGTCTACTATTATTTTCCTACTCCTCAGATTATGTTGCCTTTCAAACTCACAGATGGCGTTGTGGATCCCTCTTTGGTATTGGTTAGATTATGATTCTCCTAGGACATCATCTGATTGCAGGGAAGATCGATCATGTTCATCTTTAGTCAAATAGAACTGTGGTTGGATCTAATCAAATAGATGGATTTGGTCTTCAACATGTCTATCTTCGTCTTCTTAATCTATGAATTTCTCAGCAAAAGGTGGTCTAAAGGATGATTCTCAAGATTTCTAGGGTCTCTTGGTTCTCTACATGTTCCTTGTGGGAAAGCGGGCCTCCTGAGATTGTTAATTCGAGCTTGAGTGTCATGTCTCCTCTTACCATTTTTTTTTTTGCATAGGCCTACAATCCTACATTACTGTTCCTGGTTACACCACTAGGTAATAATTATACTTAGAAAAAATATCAAAAGCATAACAAGTTAAGTAAGTCTGTCACACCCTCTACAGAAATGTTTGTCTTGAATTTTTACTGAAGTGCTCTAGTCCTTCAGACTATACGCACCCTTACATTCTAAGTGTCGTAATATGGACATACTTGAACAAGCATGTGTGACGTAGAGGTCCTTTATGCCGACATGATGACACATCCTAACCTCTATAAATGTGAAATTAAACACATGCTACCTATCTGCATCAAGGGTGTAACACTCCATGACATGCCTAAGCAATATGAATTTAACACTTAGACTATGGTCTAGTACATATGCATGCAGTAAAACCATGACGCTCCAGATCCTGGTATCTTTTCCAGCTCACTGAGCCTATACCACATGTATATGTATTTAACACTATCCATAGGCGTGCTATCCTAAACTAAATATCATCATTAATACTTTAATTGACATAGCCACAACTCTCTTCATTGAAGCACATATGTATTGACTACATGCATATATATTTATACATCAACTTATATTAATGATATTTCCTAACATTAAGATTCCCACATGCAAAGGTGCTATAATGCAAAAGTTATTTATTAAATCAATTAAAAACTATGTACTAAATTGACCATGGCTATTAATAAATATATATTTATCTATATATATATTAATACATATCATGCCATATAACATAAGTATGCTTATTGTTATAAACATAATAGTTTCGACACTTTGCACCACCATGCAAATCGACTCACCCAAATAACAACATATATATTAAAATTCAAGGCCAAAACATAAAAGTTATGAATACAAGTGGATGTAAATATATATATATATAAGGTTCTATATATATATTTATATATAGTGCAATAGTGTTCCTTTCTAAGGACACCCAATATACACATAATATATGGAATAATAACCAAGTAAAGCATTAGCCTTAAAACTCAACGCATACACTTAAACATGTAATGGTTCGCTAAGGTGTCGGGTCTCTAATGGAAGCCGACGCTACCACACGACGTGGCTCACTTAACGTTGTAGAGTTAAGACCGGTCAACAAATATCCATGTGAGGGTATTCGTGTTGCCACGATGATAATGACATGGATCCTACGAATGAATGTAGCTCGAATTCAACGTTAGACGTGGATAAATGATGTTTGACTCAGTTGGTTGTAAGCTGGATCGCTCCAACCGGTGGCCTGCATGGTTTGTGGCTTGCGCCACTCAGGATTAACCATTCCTGTTACAAGTTTTAACCCCGCTCCTTGCTCCCTTGTTGACAAGTAACGAAGACTCATGCTCACGTGGATGGAGGGTCTCTCACATACTGCGTTGAAAAGCTTGGCGACATGGTGAACATGGTTGTTCATCTCATTTATGCAACTTTGTTTGTGGAAATTTATACCCAAGCGTACCATACACCAAACTCTGCACTACATTAAAACCTTCCTTCGTTTCAATCCATTGATGGTGATCCGGGACAGTGCATGGGTATTTGTGATATGTTTGGCACCGTTGATCCAGGAGATGGGATTTCAAGCCCAGCCATCTACATGCCTGCATTAATTTCACTCCTTTATTGGCCACAGTGGTCTCCACCTTCTCTCTCCGGTATTCAGCGTTGATAGTCCCTTCACTCGCCATTCGGCTCTTTTGTTGTTCAGCTGCGACAAGAGATTTGGCTATGCATAGGGTAAGGTGAAGGTCTACTGCCAAACTATGGCACTTTGCTTCCAAATATGCATACGATACCAGTTAGCACCCTATTCAGCATGGTCACCATTGCAATGTAAGTGACAGTGTTTACTGCTTGCACCATCTTTATGTTTTATATGATGTCGTGGAATTTTGTAAGTTACGTTTACATTTTCCATGTTAATGGCCCAGGTATGACCTTTGTGGTTTTGTTGTGACGGGTACAACTAGAGCCGAGCTGCGCTTCGACTCGTTTCTTCACCAGTTAATGTCACACATCTATCCCTTTTCAGTTTCACCATGGCGTTGTTTACTTTCGTTAACAATTGGTTTTGGGTATCCCTGTGGTTTGACCCCTTGCCATGATGTATTATGCAGGGAACCAATGACAAGTGGTGGAGTTGAAGCACTCCCGCAAGCTCATAACCAACATGGGGTCATGGAAACTTTCTAACCTCAACAGGTAACTCACCGTCCCACTCCCTCGGGTTTCGTTTACCCCGTTGGTGGGGGTAGAGTTACTGAAACGCTGTTAGTTGAGGTTAGGGTTTTCTCCTGCTTCTGTTTGCAAGTTTTTAAGGGGCACGACCTTTAGCCGAAGTGATAGGGGCGTAAATCCAGCCTATGAGAGAGTCACTATGACCTCTATTGTGCTCCATTGTCATTGCAGGGTTGTTGTGCACTTAAAGAATTGTAGTCCAGGGGACTCCCCACCATCATATGTAGTTAAGAAAAGCTCCAACAACGCTCTGCCCCTGGCAGAGGCATCGAGATTATATGTAACCGGATTTGTTGTAATTAAAGTGGAAACGCCACCACCTTTACGATTCCATACTCTATCTATAGGTTTCATTTGAAATTAATTTCAAAATGATAACTTAAATGCAGGCCCAACTTGACTTGAAATGCCCACTGCTACTCTTGTCGGGAATGTATGTTATTTATAATTGATATGCATTTTGGAATACATGATTTAATTGTATAAGTGCCCTTGGAATTTGATATTATTATGCAATGTATACGTTTAGATTCACCACTATATGTGCATAGCGATTTAATGTTATATGCATGATGTTAATGTGAGCATACAGATTCCTTGCTAGTAGCATATGCTTTAAATACACACTTTAATGCTCACTTAGAAGGAATCATCCTCATACCATGAATCCTCCACGATTTTGTTTACATTCATAACAACATACTGTATTATATTTTTTAATTCGTGTAGAATGAATGTTTAAGGTAAAGGCGTTAAGCCTGCCCACCGTATGCACAAATGAATGTTTAAGTGCAGTGATTCACTGTCTCTTTCTTCAGCAATGTTTAACATCCAAAATGCATCTATATGCTGTGATGTTTAATTTATTAATATGTGGACTGCGTCTATTCCCAACATCGTTTTCATATTTAATGTATTCAATAGAATATTAAACCATAGGTGAAAATGCCAGACTATAATACAATGCACTAGTGAATGTATACATGTATCTTACCATATATTAATATTAATGGCAGCCACACTAAGGGTAAAACCCTTAGACTCTTGAATCGTTTTCATTCAATACTTACGGCATTTAAAAATCGCATTCATTCTATATGCACATATAGGTTATTGCGACCTAGGTTATCTATGAGTCGCATATCGCCATCGGCGAATACATTCACATCTATATTAATAAATGGGTATTACAATGTTGTTTGGATAAGCATTAGTCATTTAAATTAGATTGATATTTAGGCATAGATTCAACTCATAAATATATCAATGTATATTTTATTTCAATACTCAGCAATTTAACCTGAAATGCCATTTAATTGCATACAGGCGATTTTGACCAGATCTAAATAGAGTAACAAACTCTGTCCAAAATAATAAATCAGAACTATAATAGGTTTGAACTCTAGCATTATCAAGGTTTCTCTTTTCTGAAACAAACTCTACTATGAAAGAGTTGATAAACATAAGGGCTAGGCATGTAAACCTTCAAGTTTACATCTCTGGCCTATTTACAGCATTACAATACAAGACATAAGATCTTTATTTAAAACTGGAATATATTTAAAATACAAACACCTGCAATATGAAAACATGCCTCAGCAAACCCTAGGTTAGCACATGATGCATATCAGTAGTATATTAGATACTGTATACACTTTAAACAATATAGGGGTCTTAATGTTGTATATCTACTGCAATTAGAATGTAGGTATTTTCATAGCCAACCCATAACATAAATATTCCAGATCAGTAAAGATGATCATCATATAAGCTCATTATAGAGATCTAGTTTCCTAGCTGAGATTCATGCTCAGAATAATTAGGAAACAATACATATATGGTCAAATCCGATACATATTCCATTCAACTACAAATCAGATATATTCAGAAACACATACATAAATATTGTCCAAAACAAATACTCTGCAAGTAAAAGATTATAAACACTTATTTGAATCTGCTCACCAGTGGAACTAGGCACAAACCTCCTAGCCTTTGACCAACAAGTTCTCCTTGCTCTCAAGCCACCCATGAGATGAATTCACAGTGCCCTAGGTAGAGTATAGATTTTAGTTACCCTTAACTTGTTATTTCTCAAATTATTTGGGATATTTCAAAGGTAGAAGGAAACCCAACACCCAACTCAATACTCTTGAGCTCCAGGATGCTCTAGGGGCTTTTAAGCCATAGCCATGGAGATAATCACTAAAAAAAAGTCTATTCAAGTAAATGATGTACTTCTACAAGCTTGGGGTAGTTCTCCTACCTTCACACAATTAAGTGGACAAGCTCATACCAAACTATATGATTCCTCCTAATATGAGTCAATTTGGTACTCCAAAATCTGTCCTTAATCACTTGGCTTCAGGACCAGTTTGGTTCTCCCAAATATGTCCTCCCTCACCAGCATTCATTTTCTCAGGTTTAGGTTTTCCCATTCCCATTTCTCTTTTGTATTCAGTTTATGATATTGTGAATGATGCATAATGAATAATGAGAGTTTCAATGAGTTTTCATTTTTATTGCCTTAGAGGAATTTTCCTCATTATATGAATTACTTTAATTCATTAATCTCTCAATTCTTTTCTTTAGGATTTGTCAATTGTGTCCAATAATAATTTCTTCTTCTTATTATTATGTGGCATTTTCCCTCCAACCTTAGGGGACTGTGACTCCTTGTTTAATGTGCTGGTCCACATGGTCAATAGAAACCTCTTTAGCCGATTTCTAAAAATTCCTAAGTATAAATAAAATAATACTTAGTAGAAAATATAATAGGGGTTCAAAGTCCAAAATAGGGGTATTACATTTCCCCTCCCCTTAATATTTCATCGTCTTCGATGTTAAACAATTTTGCAAAATAACACAAGTTAACATAAACAAAATTCAGTTTTTGTCATGGTCTTCATCGAACAGGAAGGGGTATGTTGCTTGCATTTCCCTTTCCATTTCCCAGGTAGCCTCATCAGGCTTGTAGTGCTCCCATTGCACTTTTACCTGAATGATGGTTCGATTCTGACATACCACCTCTTTCCGATCTAGTATGCATATAGGGTCTGTCTAGAAATCGCCTTTTGATTCCACCTGAATCACATGCTAGTTTACAATATGCTTAGGATCGTATACATACTTTTCCAGAAATGAAACATGAAACACATCATGTACTTTAAATTTTGCTGGTAAAGATAATTGATAAGCAAAAGTTCCTACTCTAGCAAGTATTTGGAAAGGACCATAAAATCTTGGTGCAAGCTTGGAAACCTTGCCCAAGCTCAAAGAACTCATTTTGGCCTTCACTCTTACAAATAGGTCATCCCCAACTTCGAATTCTTTGTTTTCCCTATGTAGATCAGCATAGCTTTTCTACCTATCTTGAGAAGTTTTCTAGTTTGTTCTAACTTTCTGCATAATGTTTTCTAATTCAGTTAACATTTTGGGACCCATCACAATCCGATTTATCGGGTCATCCCAAGTCATAGGGATTTTACACTTTCTTCCATACAACACTTCGAATGGACTCATTCCTGTAGAAGTTTGGTAACCATTATTGTAGGCAAATTCAGCTAAGTGTAGGTATTTTTCCCACTACTTCGGATTGTCCATGACATACAAGCGAAGCATGTCCTCAAGGAATTGGTTCACCCTTTTAGTCTGCCCATCAGTTTACGAATGTTAGGCTGTACTAAAGCTCAGTGTAGTCCCCAAACCTGCAAACAGATCTTTCCAAAAGTGTGAGGTGAACTTGGTGTCCCTATCGGATATGATCACCTTGGGAATTCCATGAAGTTGAAAGACTTCCTTCATGAAAACCTCTGCAATATTTATTGTCTTAAAAGTGGATTTGACAGGTATGAAGTGTGCTGCCTTAGTAAGCTTATCCATGACAACCATGATTGCATCATGTTGTTTATTGTTTTTAGGAAATCCGGTGATAAAATTCATGGAAATGGTTTCCCACTTCCATTCTGGAACTAGTATGGGCTATAGCAATCAAGCCGGATGCTGATGTTCTATTTTTACCCACTGACAGTCCATACATTTAGCAATGTATTCAACAATTTATGATTTAAGTCTTGGCCAATAATGTTGTTTTTTAATAGCTATCAGCATTTTCTGGTAGCCAGGATCATCGGAATACGGTCTTATGTGAAATTCATCCATAATCAATTGCTTTAAAGCTGGTCGATCCAGTATGTACAACCTATTTTTGAATAGAAACAGTCCATCCTTGGACATTCTGAAATTTGTTGCTTGTTGTTCTAAATTTTTCGCAAGACATTTTTGTCTTATATCCATATATTTTTGGTCTTTTTCAGTTGCTATCCATATCTACGACATTAGATCAGACTAAAAATTGTTGACTGATGCCATAGTTAGTAGATGCATGCGTCTACTAAGTGCGTCAGCAATTTTATTTTCCTTACCTTTGATGTGCTAAATTTCAAAGTCAAACTCACTTATGAAGGCCAACCACCTTGCTTGCCTTCCGTTTAGATTTGGTTGTTCGAAAAGATATTTTAGCCCAATCTGGTCGGTTTTCAACACAAATATTTTTCCAAGAAGGTAGTGCCACCACATTTGCAAGGCATGAATGATAGCATCCAAATCTAAATCATGCGTTGCATAGTTCACTTCATGTGTTTTCAATATTCTTGATTCATAACCAATTACTACTCCATCTTCTGTAAGCATGCCTCGTACTCCATCCTTGCATGCATCTGTGCATACAATCAAATCTCCATCAGGATCTGCCACTTTTAGGATAGGGGCGGAAATGAGCAACTATTTCATCTTTGCGAAAATTGCTTCACAGTTGGCTATCCAAAAAAATTTTACTTCCTTCCACTGAAGCGAAGTAATGGGATGGGCTACTTTGGAAAATCGTTCAATAAATTTTCGATAATACCCAACAAATCCCATGAAGGAACGAACATCACTTACATTTTGGGGAGTAGGCCAGCTCATTATGGCCTCTATCCTTTCGGGATCCACCGAAATAACCTCCGTTGATATAATATGACCCAAATATTGGATTTGGTCCTTATAAAAATCACACTTGGATAATTTGGAATACATATGATTTTCTCTCAAGACTTGCAACACTAGTCTTAAGTGTTCCTCATGCTCATTTTCGTTCTTCGAATAGATGAGGATATCATCAATAAACACCACAACAAATTTATCCAAGTACTTGCTAAAAAAATTATTCATTAGGCACATATATGTGGCTGGTGCATTCGTCAAACCGAATTGCATCATCACAAACTCGTAATGCCCATAATGAGATCGAAAAGTTTTTTTGTGCACATCTTCTTCCTTAATCTGGATTTGATGATAACCCGATCTTAGATCAATCTCAGAAAAGACAGTGGCACCCCCAACCTGATCGAACATATTGTCTATCCTTGGCAAAGGATACCGGTTTTTTATGGTTACCTTGTTCAACTGTCTATAGTCTATGCACAATCAGAATGTGCCATCCTTCTTCTGCATGTAATGTCCCCTTCTCCCATTAGATGTGGGGAAGGGAACGTTAACAACACACCGAGCTTTTGTAAAGACTTAGCCTCAATATTTTTACTCATAATTTCATGACAATTAAAAACTTCGGTATGCAGATTCAATTCAATATAAACACAGCGGAATTAAACATAATACACAGACAGGATGGAATGCATCAACATGTTTATCTCAAGCAAAAATGTGATTCCATATCAATTTGATTACCATGAATATTTAACATTCAGATTGAACACATTGCAGAACACAGAATGTATATAAATTAATTCACAAGAATACTTATCTTGAAATGTAAATGTCCAATGACTGGCTACATGAGGGAAACGTTCCACCCAACCATAGATCTCTATCCAACCTATATTCTTTCAGCTGAGAGATCACCGCCGAGCTGGGCTGTGTATCCACTAAGGAAGAACTAGCTGGGCTCACTCACAGCCATGGTTTCTGTCTTCACCTAAGCTAAGCCAACACACCATTGGGTTTATCAAGCATAATAGAAGATAGAGGAGGGTAACGCTAAGCCAGTGAGCTCAACCACAGAGCTACATGCATCTCAAGTGAACTCAACAGTCAGGCACCCACAGTACCTACCACATCCAACACAAGGAAGATCCCCTTCTCTGTTACACAGTCCCTCAGGCAACTCTTCCCTCTAGTGCTCTTCAGGATGGGCATAGAGAGGTCTAGCTGCTAATCCTTGAGATCCCAGCCTTCACTGGGTTTATCAAGCATACCCAACCCCTACATAGTCATTTCCAACTTGATTTCTCACCATTATGCTCACCAAATAACTCAAATCCGTCACTGGTTTTCTGAGATGCAAAAACTGGGTTTTCCTATTGATTTCTGGGTAGCTCATGCACCCACATTTGCCCCAAGGGTCTTACCAATGGATCCCCCATTGGATTTCACTGCCCAATACCAAATCTTGATGTTTTTGGCTTCCCAAAACGTGGGTTCTCTCACAGTTGCGATTTCTGGTTTTCTCCCTACTGGGAGCTCGTTTTTCCTTTTTGGATGGAGAATGATGCTAGGTTCCTTCACCATGGAATGGGGATGAGAATGAAGCAACCTCCCATGTGGTTGAGTGACTTCTTGTACAAGAAAACAGAGCTCATAACTACCCATACGAATTTTGGGGCTGCCCATGCTCCATTGAAGCCATGGGCTGAAATCTCAACCACTTCCTTACAATAGGCATAAATGTCATCTAGGGAAGTCATTGGGTTCTCATAATGACATATGGCAGCCTAGGGTTTAGTCCCATAGCCCCCTCACCACTCCCTATTGGATACACGTGGCCCCTTCTCATTCATTGCCTCCATAGCCAGTTTTGGTATTTTATTTCAATATTAAATATTTACATCAATTTACAATATCCCATGGCTTAATAGCATGTGGGTAACAAAATATCAAGCAGGTCTAATTCAAATAAAATCCGAGCATAAACTAGCGGGGCCTTGGCCTTGAGCTCCACGCTAGGGAAACATACAACGCGTGTATACAATATTTACATTAGAAGCCAATATTTCCTAAAGGTCAAAATTGGGGTATTACACCGCACAAAGATTATCAATGCTCCCCACGGGGACACACTTGGGAAGATATAACCTTTCCCCAATAGTTCCTGCAATTGTGCTTTTAGCTCAATTAGTTTAGGTGTACTCATCCGATATGGTGCCTTAGAGTTTGGAATAGTTCCCAAGGACAGGTCAATTGTAAAATCCAGCTCTCATCTAGGAGGTAGCTCAGGAATATCCTCTGGAAACACATCCTTAAACTCATCCAACACAGGATGCTTTATGAAATCGACACTTTCAGTTTTTTGATTTTCTGTCATGTGGACAGCATACAGTTTGCACCCTTTTCGTGCATTCCTTTTTAGTTCGAGAGCAGAAATTTCCCTTAATTTCACTACTCTCACGATCCCTTGGATCTTTTCTGGCTGTTCCACATCGTTAGTAAATGCAATAGATTTCTTGTAGCAATCTATAATAGCCTTATGTTTTTCCAGCCAATCCATACCGATGAACACAACGTATGATCCTAGTGGAAAAACATTTAAATATGCACTAGTACAGGATTTATTTAACCGCAAGGGACAGTGAGTTACCACCTCAAAAACCTTCTGTTTTGTCCCTATTTCCATTTGTACCATCCAAGGATGCGTGTATTTGTTCTGATTAAGTTTGCATGACACACATATTTTTGGGTCTATGTAACTCTTACATTCTCCAGAATCAATTAAGATAGACACGAGTGTCCCAGAAAGCGTACCTTTAACCTCGATGATCGAAGCTTGATGTTCAGCCTAATGGTTGTTCAACGCAACCTAGATTCTCGGACTCCTTGCTACACCTTAGACCGTAGAAGCCTCTTGCAGATTATGCACAAGTTTGATTATGTCCTTTTTGTGAGGACAATCATACCATCGATGATTCTCTCTGCAGCCCTAGCATTTGATGCATGGCTTCGATGGTGTTGGTTCCAGTTTTCTGGTGCCTTTATTGTTGAACTTTTTAGTGGGAAAAAAAAATTTGGACTGTGGCTTGTTGCCCTCAAATTTGTTGTTGGAAGGTGTGCGTGAACTTTGGTTTTCGAAGTGGTTGGGCTTGTGACCCTTCTTCCTTATTTCATATTTGTGTTTCTTCTTTTCGTTCTACTTCTTGGACACTTCATCTCTATTCTGCCCCTGTTCATAACACATTCTATCTTTCCTGAAAGCATCTTCCAAGGTCTTGGGATCATCAAAATCTATCCGATCTTTGTACCCAAATGGTAAACAATTCAGGAAACACTGAATTCTGACTTTTTCTTCCTAAATGTATGGAACATACTTCAGCAGTTCCAGGAATTTACTGATTAGCTCTTCCATGTTTAGCTATCCCAGCATAAGGTCATAGGAATCTTTTACCTTTTTGTTGAAGTACCTTTCAGACAGGTACTTTTGTTTGAAGAAGGTTGCAACAGTCTTCCACTTTACCTTCTTCTCCTTGATCGAGTGGGTCAGCTTGAGATCATCCCACCAAGCTGATGCCTTACCCTGCATATTGAAAATGACAATTCTAGCCTTGATGAGGCTGGAATAATAAAACATGCATAAGTACTTCTCCATGTCTCTCAGCCACAACTCAGCTTCTTCTCCAGCTTTAATTTCTCCATTAAAAGTAGTAGGCTTGATCTTCTGCAATTATGAATCTAAGTGATGTACTTTTCCTGTTTTATTTTTCTTCTTAGGAATGTACTCTTCAAAATCCTCACCCTGTAACTCTTCATTACTGACGTCCATATTAAAACTAGCATAATTTCTTGGAGGTGTAGATTTAAACTTGGAATTTCTTTTTGTAACTGATTTTTCTGCATGCTGTTCCTCTGGTGTTGGGAGGTGACTGTTCTCCTTTTCTGTTAGTTTTTGCAGCAGGATAGAATTGATTTCTCGTTGCTCTTCAAAATTCTTAATGTTGTCTTCTTTGATGCTTATTAATTCTGCTTTTAGACTTTTCATTGTTTCCAACATCTCGCTGGATGATGTTGCTATTAGTGGAGAACTTGGGTTTCTCCCATGCCTACTGGCCATATCTCCGTGCTGACTGGATGTTTCTATAGCCAGCCCGCCTTCTTTCTGTGCATAATTTAATTCTACCATTTAAAGTTTCAGCTACTTTGCTATCTACGTGTGGCCAACTAGCTGTTTGTTAGACTTTAAAAACAACAGGTAATTAAAATAAAAAAATTATAGGCAATATGCTACAGGAAAATATTTAAGCATTCATAAAAAAAATTAAGAAGCACAGCATACACGTAATGAGGTTAAATTCCTAGTGTAGTGACCGTTCTCTGATACCAATTTGTCATGTCTCCTCTTACCAATTCTTTTTTTTGGCACAGGGCTACAGCCCTACATTACTGTTCCCGGTTACACCACTAGGTAATAATTATAATTAGAAAAAATATCATAAGCATAAAAATTTAAGTAAGTTTGTCACACCTTCTATGGAAATGCTTCTCGTGACTTTTTACAGAAGTGCTATAGTCCTTCAAACTATACGTACCCTTACGTTTTAAGTGTCGTAACATGGACATACTTGAACAAGCATGTGTGACGTAGAGGTCCTTTATGCCGACATGATGACACATCCTAACCTCTATAAATGCAACATTGAACACATGCTACCTATCTGCACCAAGGGTGTAACATTCCATGACATGCCTAAGCAGTATGCATTTAACACTTAGACTATGGTCTAGTACATATGCATGCATTAAAACCATAACGCTCCAGATCCAAGTATCTTCTCCAACTCACTCAGCCTATACCACATCTATATGTATTTAACACCATACATAGGCATGCCATCCTAAACTAAATATCATCATTAATACTTTAATTGACATAGCCACAACACTCTTCATTGAAGCACATATGTATTCACTACATACATATATATTTATACATCAACTTCTATTAATGATATTTCCTAACATTATGATTCCCCTATGAAAAGGTGCTATAATGCAAAAGTTATTTATTAAATCAATTAACAACTATGTACTAAATTGACTATGGCTATTAATGCATATATATATTTATCTATATGTATATTAATACATATCATGCCATATAACATAAGTATGCTTATTGTTATAAACATAATATTTTCGACACTTTGCACCACCATGCAAATTGACTCACCCAAATAACAATATGTATATTAAAATTCGGGGACATAACATAAAACTTATGAATACAAGTGGATGAAAATATATATAAGGTTCTATATATATATTTATATATAGTGCAACATCGCTCCTTTCTAAGGCTTAAGGCGCCACCCCAATATACACATAATATATGGAATAATAACCGAGTAAAGCATTAGCCTTAAGGCTCAACGCATACACTTAAACATCTAATGGTTTGCTAAGGTGTGGGGTCGCTAATGGAAGCCAACACTACCACATGGCATGGCTCACTTAACATTGTAGAGTTAAGACCGGTCAACACATATCCATGTGAGGGTATTCGTGCTGCCACGATGATAATGACATGGATCCTACGAATGAACGTAGCTCAACTTCAACATTAGATGCGCATAAAAAATGTCTGACTCAGCTAGTTGTAAGCTGGCTGGCTCCAACCGGTGGCCTATGTGGTTTTTGGATTACGCCACTTAGGCTTAACCATTCCAGTTACACGTTTTAAACCCGCTCTTTACTGCCTTGTTGGCAGGTGATGGATACTTATGCTCACGTGGATAGAGGGTCACCCACATACTGCATTGAAAAGCTTGGTGACGTGGGGAACATGGTGGTTCATCCCATTTATGGAACTTTGTTAGTGGAAAGTTATACCAAGGCATACCATACACCAAACTATGTATTGCATTAAAACCTTCCTTCGTTCCGACCCATTGAT
The DNA here is from genome assembly GCA_027924585.1 of Larix kaempferi. Taxonomy (NCBI): domain Eukaryota; kingdom Viridiplantae; phylum Streptophyta; class Pinopsida; order Pinales; family Pinaceae; genus Larix; species Larix kaempferi. The sequence continues at coordinate 314,267 of BSBM01000122.1, forward strand.
GGTGATCCGGGACAGTACATGCGTAGTTACGATACGTTTGGCACCGTCGATCTAGGCGATGGGATTTCGTGCCCAGCCATCTCCATGCCTGCATCAATTTCACTCCTTTACCGGCCACAATGGTCTCCACCTACTCTCTTCGGTATTCAGCATTGATAGTCCCTCCACTTGGCATTCGACTCTTTTGTTGTTCGACTGAGACAAGAACTTTGGCTCTGCGCAGGGTAAGGTGAAGGTCTACTTCCAAACTATGGCACTTCGCTTCCAGAGATGCATACGGTACCAGTTAGCACCCTATTTAGCGTGGTCACCATTGCAATGTAAGTGACAGTGTTTATTGCTTTCACCATCTTTACGTTTTATATGATGTCGTGGACTTCTGTAAGTTACGTTTACGTTTTGCATGTTAATGGCCCAGGTTTGACCTTCGTGGTGTTGTTGTCATAGGTGCAACCGAAGCCAAGCTACACCGTGACTCATTGCTTCACCAGGTAATGTCACACATCTATCCCTTTTTAGTTTCGTTGTGGCATTGTTTACTTTCTTTAACAGTTGGTTTTGGGTATCCCTGTGGTTTGACCTCTCACCACGCTATATTGTGCAGGGAACCAACGACAAATGGTGGAGTTGAAGCACTCTCGCGAGCTTGTAACCAATATGGGGTCATGGTGACTTTCTAAGCTCAACAGGTAACTCGCCGTCCCACTCCCTCAGGTTTGGTTTACCCCATTGGTGGGGGGAGAGTTACTGAAACATTGTCAATTGAGGTTAGGGTTTTCTCCTGCTTTCATTTGCAAGTTTTTAAGGGGCACGGCCTTTAGCCGAAATGATAGGGGCATAAAGCCAACCTATGAGAGTCACTGCGACCTCTATTGCGCTAAATTGTCATTGCAGGGTTGTTGTTCACTTAAAGAATTGTAGTCAAGGGGACTCCTCACTGCCATATGTAGTTAATAAAATCTCCAGCGACTCTCTGCCCCTAGAAGAGGCATCGGGATTATATGTAACCGGATTCGTTGTAATTAAAGTGGAAATGCCACAGCCTTTATGATTCCATACTCTGTCTGTAGGTTTAGTTTGAAGTTAATTTATAAATGATAACTTAAATCCAATCCCAACTTGACTTGAAAGGCCCGCTGTGACTCTCGTCGGGTCTGTATGTTATTTATAATTGACATGCATTTTGGAATACATTATTTAATTGTATAAGTTCCCTCGACATTTGATATTATTATGCAATGTATACGTTTAGCTTCACCACTGTATTTGCATAGCGATTTAATGTTAGATGCATGATGTTAATGTGAGCATACAAATTTGTTGCTAGCAGCATATGCTTTGAATGCATCGTTTAATGCTCACTTAGAAAGAATCGTCCTCATACCATGCATCCTCCACAATTTCGTTTGCATTCATAACAACATAATGTATTATGGTTTTTAATTCATGTAGAATGAATGTTTAATTGCAGCAATTCACTGTCTCTTTCTTCAGCAATGTTTAACATAACAAATGCGTTTATATGATGCGATGTTTAATTTATCAATATGTGGACTGTGTCTTTTCCCAACATCGTTTTCATATTTAATGTATTCAATACACAATTAAATCATAGGTGAAAAAGCCAAGCTATAATACAATGCGCTAGTGAATGTATACATGTATCTTACCATATATTAATATTAATGGAAGCCACACTAAGGGTAAAACCCTTAGACTCTTGAATCGTTTTCATTCAATACTTCCTGCATTTCAAAATTGCATTCATTCTATATGCACATATAGGCTACTGCGACATAGGTTATCCATGAGTCGCGTATCGCCATCGACGAATACATTCACACCCATATTAATAAATGAGTATTACAATGATGTTTAGATAAGCATTAGTCATTTAACTCAGAATTATATTTAGGCATAGATTCAACTCGGATATATAACAATGTATAGTTTATTTCAATACTCAGCAATTTAACCGGAAACACCATTTAATTGCATACAGTCGATTTGACCAGATCTAAATAGAGTAACAAACTTTGTCCAAAATAATAACTCATAACTATAACAGGTTTGAACTCTAGCATTATTAGGGTTGCTCTTTTCTGAAACAAACTCTACTATGAAAGAGTTGATAAACATAAGGGCTAGGCATGTAAACCTTCAGGTTTACATGTCTTCCCTATTTGCAGCATTACAATACAAGACATAAGATCTTTATTTAAAACTGGAATATATTTAAAATACAAACACCTGCAATATGAAAACATGCCTCAACAAACCCTAGGTTAGCACATGATTAATATCAGTAGTATATTAGATGTGTATACACCTAAATAGTATAGGTGTATTAATGTTGTATATCTAATGCAATTAGAATGTAGATATTTTTCACAGCTAGCCCATAATATAAATATTCCAGATCTATAAAGATTATCATCAGATAAGCTCATTAAAGAGATCTAGTTTCCTGGCTGAGATTCATGCTCAGAATAATCAGGAAACAATACATATATGGTCAGATATGATACATATGCCATTCAACTGTAAATCATATATATTTAGAAACATATACATAAATAATGTCCAAAACAAATACTCTACAAGTCAGATTATAAACACTTATCTAAATCCACTAACCAGTGGAACCAGGCACAAACCTCCCAGCCTTTAACTAGCAAGTTCTCCTTGCTCTCAGGTCACCCTCGAGCAGAGTTCATAGTCCCCTAGGTAGAGTATATATTTTATTTACCCTTAACTTGTTATTTCCCCAAGTTATTTAGGATATTTCAAAGGCAACAGGAAACCCAACACCCAACTCAATAGTCTTGAGTTCTAGGATGCTCCAGGGGATTTTAAGACATAGCCATGAAGAGAATCACAAAAAAACGGTTTATTCAGGTAAATGAAGTACTCCTACAAGATTGGGGTAGTTCTCCTACCTGCACAAAATTAAGTGGACAAGCTCATACCAAACTATATGATTCCTCCTGATCCGAGTCAGTTTGGTCCTCCCAAATCTGCCCTCAATCACTTGGCTTCAGGACTAGTTTGGTTCTCCCAAATCTATCCTCCCTCACCAGCATTCATTGTCTCAGGTTCAGGTTTTCCCATTCCCATTTCTCTTGTGTATTCATCTTATGAGATTGTGAATGATGCATAATGAATAACGAGAGTTTCAATGAGTTTTCACCTTTTATTCCCTTAGGGGAATTTTCCTCATTATATGAATTATTTTAATTCATTAATCTCTCAATTCTTTTCTTTAGGGTTTTCCAATTGTCTCCAATAATAATTTATTCTTACGATTATTATGTGGCATTTTCCCTCCAACCTTAGTGGACTATGACTCCCTCTTTAATGTGCTGGTCCACATGGTTAATTGAAACCTCTTTAGCAGATTTCTAAACTTTCCTAAGTATAAATGAAATAATACTTAGCAGAAAATATAATAGGGGTTCAAGGTCCAAAATAGGGGTATTACATTGAGGCTCTGGGTTTTCTCTGGAAGGAGGCCTACTGTCAAGTGAGATCCTATCCACCAGCCTTTCCATGGTTCTCATCATCTGTTAAAATTTGGCATCCATGGATTGGGATGTGGAAGGTTGCACTGCTTCATTACATCTCTTTTTCTCAGCTTCAGTTATGTGCTTCATTTCACCCGAGGCCATCAAGTTGGCTTCCACTTCTAATGCATCTTTCAACATATAAGGGAGAGTGGCAAATCTACTTTCTCTCAGCATGAAACTAAATTCACTTTCAAAACAGTTGGCGAAATGAAGATTGGATGCCCCGACAGGAGGTTTTATGTCCACAGGGATAGAATTGTACACTCTCATGAAACTGACTGAGAATTCTTAGACGATCTCAACATTTCCTTTCTTTGTATTTTCATACTCAGTGAGTATCTGGAGAGGGTTTTGTTTATCCTACCATCTAGCTAGGAAATATTCTTCAAATCTTTCATAGGTATCAATTCCTCCATTTGGAAGGGCCTTAAACCATTTATTCACTTCTCCTACAAGGGTTTGGGAAAACAACCTCATCTTAACATCATATTCATCCACCTCTTCTAGGTCCATGAAATCATTGAACTAGTCTATATGTTGTTGCGCAGAAACTCTTCCCTCCCCATCGAATCTCTTGAGGCGTTGGGCATAGCCCATGGGTAGGTCATCGAGATTGGCTGGGAGGGCTAAAGGGGCATATCTTGCAGCCATGTCTCTTAGGATTTTCTTTGGAGCAAAGGGGTTTTATAAGCAGCAAGGTTAACAATGAGTATTACAATAGTAACGTTGGGGGTAGCAGGTGGAGTATTCGGGACTTGGGAGCTTTGGCCAACAACTTTAGAGAAGGGAAACATCCCACTAGTTTCTTCCCGGGCTTGTAAATTTCCCCACAAAGCACTTAGGAAATGGGTCTGGAATCTTATTTGGTTAAACAAGATTTCTCTTAAATCATTCTCTAACCTAGATATGAATGGGGAAGACTTAGACCTTACACTTGAAGGGACGCTTTCTATAGTATGTACCTCTTATTTAGGTAAAGAAAAGGACCTAGTTAATGAAGAAATACCTCTTTGGCCTTTCTTTGCTTTCTTGATGACTTTCTCCGGGTCCGAAGTGACCTTTGGTAGCTCAGGATCTAGGTGACTTCTGGTAGGTATCCTCCTAGGAGTTAGAATTCCTCCTCGGAGCTCACTGATTTGAACGATGGACTTGCCACGAGGATAATACACGATCCTCTTGGTGTCTTACTACTGTTCACCTTAACTTATTAGCTCTGATATGATACAAATTTTAAAGTAAGCTCGATCTCCAGTGGAATCACCTGTTTGAAAGTTGGAGTCACCAGGGAAAATTATGCAACCTTGTAACTTCAGACTCTCTTTTTTCCCTCAGCAGTCCGATTTGATACTATGAAAACCAGAGATTCTACCAAGTGGAGTTGCCAGAATGTTATCACTCAATATCTTCCTGGGTTGTGGCAGGAAAGACCATGAGGTAATTGTTGCAAACCAATCTTTAGTGGATGGAAACTAACCTTTCCAACCACAGAGAGGGATCTCTCTTTAGTGCTTCCAGCAACAGGATATTGCTTGAATAGGCTGGGTTATTGGTAACAATGGTGGCTAGACCTTCAAACAATGAATTAAAAGAGGTTTTTGGTTGGTTGGGGTAAAGGGCATGACGACAGTTGGGCATGGAGTCGAATTCGGTGGGTTTACAGTTACTAATGACAGATTCAGACCATGATTGCAGAGGAAGGAGGAAAGGTAGATGGGGTTCTTTCACGTCAAATTGATTAGCAGGTGAAGGTAGAATGAAAAAACAAATTCCATCACAAGGTTAGAGAATTTGAAAATGAATTTTAACCTGTAACTTCAAGAGGAAAAGGGTGGAATACCTAGTCATATGATTCGAGAGCATGGGGACATGAATTACAGACCATGTAGTCTTGATCTAGGGACTGCAAAAGTAAATAATCAATGGAAATACAAAACAAGAACACATGCACAAGAAATAATAGACATTAGAACACACATCACAGAAATCTCAAGCTCCATAATCAGGTCTTCTCATTGAATTGAGGGGTCGATTTCAATACAGGCGCAAAGCAGTAATCTCTCTGAAACAGAAACTTCCAACCTTTTGGTCCTCTTTGGAACCTACCTTTAATATAGGATTACAAAACATCAAAATCATCTAACTAATTCAAAACTGATTAGGATTGGTAATGATAAGGTCGTTCGAGCTGGGTCGCCTGAATCAAAAGCCTTTGATTCTGTCATGCGTGGAGGAAGGGCATTTGCACTGGCAGTGTGCCATTGGGCCACTGAAGCCACCTGCTTGTCCTTTGGATCAAGTTGTTTTAGGTTGATTAGAAAAGTTAACTAAAACAGATCCCCTTTTCCATTCTCAAACACGCCATTTTTCTATGAAAATATTCATTCTTGGTGACCGCAATTTTCTCTACAAAAATTCTTTTGATCCACAACTACCTTTCCGTAATCCACAATCTACAATGCGGACTGTGGAAGTCATAATGTCCATTTTGTGTCTTCTGAAAAATGACCATTCCGCAATTCGTAATATGCGGCGCGGAATGCAAGATTTGGAAACTCGATTTTTTCCCTTTTGACAAATGACCTTTGCACAATTTGCAATCTGCAATGTGGAATGTGGGATTCAGAAACTTGCCTTTGTACCTCCTGGAAAAATTCCTTTGTGCAATCCGAAATGTGGAATGCAGGATTTAGAAACTTACTTTTTGTGTTACTGGAAAATTTCCTTTCCACAATCCACAATACGGAATGCAGAACTCGGAAACTCACTTTTTCTCCCATCTTTCCACAATCCGCAATTTTTCATGCAGATTGCAAAAATCGGAAACCTTGCTTTTACATCCTTGGAAAATTTCTTTTATGCAATCCACAATGTAGAATGCGGGACCTCAGACTGATAGGATTGAGGAAAGCGGAAAATTCTTTTGTACCTGTTTGTGGAATTCATTCTCAACCGCTGATCTGATCCTACCATTCAATACTGGCCTCTGAATCTTCTTTGGTTGCAGAAGAATCCCTTATTGCTATTTTTTCTGTGGAAGAGCCCTATTGCGTTGCTTTTTCTCATTTCCTCACTGCGGCTCGGTCTTTTAGCTTGGATTTTCTTGACACTTAGCTATTTTTGGGTTTCCTAACTCTTCATTTGGTGCAAAAGATTGATCGGTGAGGCTTGTGTATTTGGTGGGGTATTTCCCTTTACCTTCCATAGTGTAAATCATAATAGGTGTTAACAACGGCTCCAACCAGGGATGTTATCCTCCCTATGAGGTAGCAAGAACATGTAGACTAGTGGACCTTACTCCCTTCCTCTTTTTATTTCTTCGTGTCACAAAAACTGAAACATGACTAAATGAAAATAAAAAATGGCAATGTACAATGGGGGTGGGTCAGTGGAATTGCTTTTTACTTGAAATATTGATTCAAGAACCATCCGTTGATAGGTCTCTTTCCAGCTGGTTCATCATCCTCACCTTGCAGGAAGAAAGCATTATTCCCATGGCAGGTGGTGATTGCATAGGGCCCCTTCCAAAGGTTATCAAACTTTTGGGCATGGTCTTCTCTTCTAGCATCCCATTTTAATACCATATCTCCCACTTGGAAATCATCCGTCTTGGTCTTCTTGTCGAACGTTTTCTTGATTTGATTTTGAGCTTTTATGGATTCAGCCTGTAACCCTTCTCTAATCTCTTGCACTTCCACCAGTTGGTTAGCTCTCCTAATTTTAGGGTTTGGATCTCCTTCTTTCTCCTATAGTAATTTCATTGCGGGCCCTCTGAGGGGATCAAGGAATACTACCTATGTTCCATATTCGAATTTGAAAGGAGAAGTTCTGATGGATTTTTTATAGGTGAACCTATCATCCCACATGGAAAGAGTCATCTTGGTGTGTCAAGCCCTTTTATTTTCTTGTAGCAACTTCTTGATTATCCTCACTAGACTTTTGTTGGTGGATTTCGCCAACCCAATTCCCTGGGGATAGTAAGCAGTAGAATGGATCAATTTGATGTGGAACTTGTCACATAATTTGATCATCTTAGTGGATCTTGGGAAGCTTCCTCCTATATGTTTTACAGCTGGTTCATACTCATTGAATCCCAATTTGACTCAGCCATGAGCTTAACTAGCCCTTGCCCTTTACTAATATTTGTAGGTTTCCAGTTCATATTCTAGTAGATCAACTATCTACTTTTCCCTTCTACCTTCTGGATTTGGTTGTGTCAATATATCTTTCACAACAACATTAGGAACATAAGCTACAACATGGGAATGTAGAACATAAACTCTAAAATACTTCATAGTTTTGACCATGGCATAGGCTTGCTTTTCCATGATGTTTTATTTGAGCAAAACATCTCTGAGAGCCCTACTAAAGAAGGCTATGGGCTTCTCATCTCCTTCCTGATTTTTCTGTAAAATCACACCTGCTATGGAGTGCTCTGAGGTGAAAGAAAACATAAAAAAATTCCTTATCGAAATTTGGGCTGATTAGTACAGGTGCTTCAACAATTTCTCTTTTTATATCTTCAAACACTTTCCTAGCTTCAACAGTCCATATGACATAAGTGTCCTTCTTAAGCATGCTGGTGATCCTCCTCATGATCTCTGCAAAATTGAGAATAAATATCCTTATGAAATTCACTATGCATAGAAAAGATTGGATTTCCTTTTTACTCCTGGGGAGCTCAATTTTTGGTATTGCATCTATTCTGTCTCGGTCAATTTTGATCCCATCTTTAGATATTATGTGGCCCAACAACTTTCCTTCTTGCATGGAAAAATTTGACTTCTTGGGGCTTAAAGAGATTCCAAATTTTCTGCACTTGGTGAACACTTGGTGCAAATGTTTTAGATGCTTTGCATTCAGATTTAGAATATACAGTGATGTCATCTGTGTAGACCACTACAAAGTTTTCTTTATCTCCTGCAAAATCTATGTCCATAGCTCTTTGGAAGGTGTCCCCTACATTCAACAGACCGAAGGGCATCTTTGCATACATGAAAGTTACCCAAGGTGCGGTAGAGGTTGTCTTGCTCTGGTATTCTGGATGCACCTTAATTTGATTGTACTATGAAAATAAATCCATCATGGACATTCTTGTTGCCCCTACAACCTTCTACAAAATATGTTCCATTTTGGGAAGGGGGTAGTTGTCCTTCAGAGACACTTTGTTGAGATTTCTAAATTCAATACATAGTCTGATTTCACTGTTCTTTTTCCTCACTGGCACTATGTTGGCCACCTACTTCGAAAACCTCAAAGAGATTATGATTTTGGCCTCATACAACCTCTTTACCTTTTTTTCTATCAGACAGAGCAGCATGGGATTCATCCTTCTTAGCTTCTTCCTCAATGGCTTCTCCCTTGTCTTGACTGATATGGTATGTTGGATGACAACTGTTTCATATTCTTTCAGATATTCATAACACCATGCAAGCACATCAAAAAAATTTCTCATCAAATCCATATATTATTTTTTATACCTAGGACCAAATACTTTAATAGCTTGACAATTTTGGGTTCTTCATCGCCCCCAATGTCACTGTCTTCTACTTCTTTTGGGTGTGGAGAAACCTTGTGATCTTTGGCCACATCATTTTCATGAAACAGTCTTTCTAGTGGGACCAATACTTTGCATATGTAGTTTCTTTTTAGATGCAAAATCTCTTTGCTTTCCAAAGTGGTTTTGAGCTCTGGTGGGTTAAGCTCCCACTCCTCAACTTCACAATCCTCCTGGTCAATCTGGACATTGGAAAATTCTCCATCCATTTCCAGAAATTTCCTGATCTCTTGGTCATCTTCAAATATTTTCCAATGCTTTGTATTGTCTGGTACCGAGGGTCTATACCTCATATTAATCATGTGAGTCCTAGTAGGATAGGTAGGGATTTGAAACTTGCTAGCGGAGCTTGATAGAATGTCTTCTATTTCATTTTTCTCCCTGGGAATGAAAGAAATATGATGTTCTGTGAAGAAATTGTCAAACAGATCCCACACATTATTTATGTAAGCCCTCAATCGGGGGTGTTTCACGTCATAGTTGTCGTTCACTTGTTGGATTATCAACTCTGCATCTCCATAGACCTTGATCTTTGTAGCTTTCGGGACTTTGAGTAAATTCAAGCCCAATAGCAGAACTTCATATTCTGCCACATTATTTGAACAGTCAAACATTAGTTTGGAAGTGTGAAATCTAGTGCCTGCATTTCCCTCGTCTGGGTAGATGATCCATATTCCTTCTCCAACCCCTTCTTTATTTATAGCTACGTAGAATCTCATGACCCAATGATCTTCTTTCTGGAGGGTGGTCGTGTCCTCTATTTCCCATTCTGATTTCTCATTACTTCCCTCTTCCATTCGCTGACCATAACTCTCTGTGTTAGCTGAGCTGTCAAGGCATTGTACCCCATTCCCATCTTTAGCTTCATCATTTGGTTTGGGTGACTTGGTAGCTCTCACACTTTCTTCCTCTAAACTTAGATCATAGCATAGAATTGAGGAACCTACATCCGTGTCTATGGAAAATATGGGGTGGTTATCAGGCATATCCTTATTGTTTACTACGTACGACAACCCATGTTCCCTGTACATCCTTCTACAATCCCCAAAGACGGGGATGGTGGCATAAAACATGTCCATTTGTATGGTTCCCTTTAACTTTTCTCTCCACGACCGAGACAAAAACATCCCAAACTTAGGTGGAATATTAGCCACTACCACATCCATGATCATATTATTCTAAGGTATCTGAGTCAGTGAGACCACCATGTCTTTAATCATCCCTACACATGGAACTCTTCTAGAATCAACGTAGAACAAATATTTATAGGGTCTTGTGATTTCCAAACCTAGATTCTCCACCACTAAACTTGGAATGAGGTTATGGGAGGCTCCTGAATCAAACATGGCATTGTGCAAGATATGGCCTTGTATGTTGAGACTAATAAAGAAAGGGGGGACATGAGTTTCTGAGGCATTTTCAACATCGGGACCAAACAGAAGAGAGGGTTTGTCATCATGCATATTGAAAGTATTAGGTTGCTTTCCTTCTCCACCATTTACTACTTTCAGAATCTGGTCTTTGTATTCTGAGTTTTTGACCAACTCCTTTAAGGGGATGGGGATCTTAATCTTAGATATTTCATTTTCCAGAATGAAAGCAGTATGGGCTCTCTCTGTTTTCTTTGTATTACCTTCATCTCCCCATTCCGGACTCTTTTTGGGAGGCTCTGCCCCCTTCCCAATAGTCTCATCAGAGATTTTAATTTTTTGGTCCTTTCCAGAGGTTTCTCTTCTTTGCGGATGAGAAGAAAATGCATCAACGTCATCCTTTCCTCTGTCTACTGTTATTTTCCTACTCCTCAAATGATGTGTTATCACCCGAATCGTACCCTCTAGGTTGTGGGAGAGGGCAAGTTGGGGTAACCACTAACCAGCTTTACACTAATGCTACTAACCTAGCATAGTCTGAGAGGCCTCTCTCTGCAAATTTCTGAAAGACTGGAAATATCCAAAGGCATCAACAATGAACAAACAGACCAACCTTCCTTAATAAAAATATTCAATTAAACTATTAACAGAAAGTCATATTTTTTATGGGACAAAGTGTGAGAAAGTGTTGGAGGGATAATCATAAGCGAAAAGAATTGGGTGATGGGGTCAAGACATTACACATAAATTAGATAACAGTACCATAGTGTGAACTACTCTAACAGAGGCAAGGTAGCCACTCACTTGTCGTTGTAAAGATATTTTCTGGTGGTAAAAGAAGAAAACAAGAAGTGTCCGTTGATATGAGCATCCAACAAAGTTGAATTCAATATCAACTTTAGTAGAAATATTTTGTGAACATCTGAGATAATAACCGGAGCGAGTTTCCAAGAATTCCAAACTATTATACACTGATCTCAGACATGAAATGAAAAACATAATGTAAAGGCATGACAGGAAACACATGCACATTGAGAAAAGGGAAAAAACTGACTACAAGTTAGAATGACATAGGAATCTCTGCAAAATAGTCTACCATAGACACTAAACATTGTATTAATATGAAATTATCAAAAACCAGGCTTGCCCTTGAGGCCTTAGCCGAATGATTTTCCAACCCTTAAATATTCTATTACAAAGATTTTATAGGCCTTTGGCCTTGACTTAGTCCTTGCGAAACAAACAAAATTACCCTGCCACCTTGACAACCCAAAATTTGGAATATTACATACGTGTTCAGTTCAAAATAGGCGAACTAAGACGAGAAACAAAAATATTATGAACAGGGCACCACCTTACTCCAAAGTCTTTAATTGCCCTTGCGAATCAAAGAAGTCTTCTATCTTCAGAGAGCTATCCTCTTGTGCTTCGCCAGCTGGTGGAGGAGGTGTTGTTTCTTTAGTAGGGAGTATGAGATCATGGATGATCTCGGTGTCTTTCTGGACGCTGCCACCTTCTTCGGGGGTTTTCTCTTTTCTCTGACGCTGAACTCTTTTGGACACTTGTCGGTTTTTCGACTCCTCAGCTTCACTAACAGAGCTGGATTCCACGTGGTCAAACACCATAGGAGACGAAGGAACAACTTCTTCCTCCACCTCAGACCACACCTGTGTAGGCATGAAAACCACCTCTGATTCCTGCTCTTTCTCCATGATCCAATCCCAACTGAAATATGTCCCGAGTCATCAGGTGTACCATTCCCTCTATATACCAATCTCGCACAGTGGACAAAAAAACCATATCCATAACTGCTACGATGATGAAAACAGCTACGTGTGGCCTTAATCGTCATGATAACTTGATCGGACCCTCCAATTAAGTAGCAATGATGCCCCAAGTCTGAGCTGACCTGAAACATGCTTTGGAAATATCTCCAAATAGTTGGTGGAGCAGATGATGATGCTGAGGTGGCTTCCATCACATCGATAATCATTGTGACAGTAGAGAAGCTGTTTTGAGCCTTTTATCCCCTGGCCTAGTCTATGTCATAGCACTTCACCTCACTTCTTTCCCATATGCTGAAAGACACAGGTCACATCATCCTCGCAGCCACTTAGGACACCCAATAGCTCGCACAAGTGACCTTCCTCCAACTTGCACCTCTATCACTTTGTTGCTCCGAATTTTTTAACTCCACCAACACTTTCACCGAAGGGCGCCTACCTCATACTAGAAGACGAAAGGAGACATGGTAACTGCCTCAACTGGCTGCTGGACAGAGAAACCGAAATTGATCCCTGGAGATGCTCTCCTAACCAGTTGCCTCCACTAACTTGCGAGCCCTTCCTTAGCATGTCTATAATTCCTTGAGAACCCCACCTTCACACCCATATGGCTAGGAGTGATGTCTCCCCCGCTTACTCGCCTCGGTCTTCCTCCCCCATATGGGGCCGAGGCCTAAAGTCACTAGTACCGGAGAAACTCGTCTTTTGTGGGTGGATACATTTGGTCAGAAACTATCCCGATACATTTGGTCAGAAACTATCCCAAGCTGTGTGATGCACCTACAACAATTAATTAACAAGAATATGAGAAATAGCAGAAATGACAGAACTCAAAATCACTTTTATATTGATCACAGGCCACTTCGAGGGGGCAACCTCCTTTGAGCAAGCTCAATACAATTAACTTCACCGTGCCTTCATAGGTCTCAACACACACTTATATACTAATTCTAGGCGCCAATACTATGGGTCAAAACCATGGGCCGTTACAAACTATGGATCAACAATACTACGGGTGACTTACAAAGCATATGCGCCAACAACAATAACATAAACTATTGATCAACAAATACTATGGGATGACTTACAAAGCATATGCATCCAACAACAACATACTAACAAAGTAAAGATATGGGTTCCTAACATCCCCTTCCCCTTAAAAAAAGCTTTGTCCTCAAAGCTTTAGATGTGGAAATTGTTGTTGAATATGAAGGAGTGGTTCCCATGTAGCATCCTCTAGTTACATGCCGTGCCACTGAATTAAGACCTTTGTGATAGAGCGAGAGCGAAGCTGATGCATGCACCGATTGAGGATGACCTCTGGCTCCAAAAGGATGGATCCTTCATTATCTAGTTCAGGTAAAATCGTTTGTCCACTGATGTTGGTGCCAAGAACTTTCTTCAGACAAGAGACATGAAAGACTGGATGAATGCAGGAAGAAGGAAGAAGTTCCAATTTATAAGCAACGGACTCAATCTTCTGAAGAATCCGATATGGCCCATAGAACTTTGGAGCGAGCTTATGACGCCCTTTGAGTTTAAAGGATGATTGTTTGTACGGCTGGAGATGAAGAAAAACCATATCGCCGACTTGAAAAGTGCGCTCAGAACGGTGCTGATCAGCTTGTTGTTTCATGCGATTTCTTGCCATGTGAAGATTGTCCCACAAAATGCGAAGAATTTGATCATGGTTTCGAAGGACAGTGTCAACTTCCTGAACTGGTGAACTGGTGGGGGTGTATGGAAGAAGAGTAGGAGGTGCCTGACCATAGACTGCTTCATATGGGGTCATTTTAGAGGCAGTGTGGTAAGAGGTATTGTACCACCATTTAGCGAGAGGGAGCCATTTTTCCCACTGATGTTGTTATTCCAAGGTGAAGCAACGAAGATAAGTTTCCAATCATTTATTGACAATTTCAGTCTGACCATCTGTTTGTGGGTGATACCCTGAACTCATCTTCAGTTTGGTTCCAGTGTGGCAAAATAGTTCTGTCCAAAAATGATTGGTCATCACGATCCGAGACAATGGAAGAAGGAATGCCATGAAGACGAAAGATCTGGTCCAGAAAAATTTGAGCGACGGAGGAGGCTGTACAGGGATGGTTGAGAGCACAAAAATGACTATATTTGGAGAGGCGATCAACCACAACGAGAATCACTGTCTTCCTGCCAGATTTAGGGAGTGCTTCAATGAAATCCATAGAAATATCTGTCCAAATCCGTGTAGGTATGGACAAGGGTTCAAGCAATCCTGGAAGGAGTGTTATTTCACCCTTATTGCGTTGACAGGTATCACATTTGGCCACCATCTGTTGAATTGTCCTTTTCATGCCCTGCCAAAAGAAGTTACGCCATGCTCGTTCATACGTTTTGAGGAACCCAGAGTGCCCTGCCGATGGAGAAGCATAGAGTTCATAGAAGACAACCTGTTGAAGATTTGTGCTCTGGGGAAGCACCAGACAACCCTTGTATCGCAGAGAAGCACCATCCCAATAGTAATGTGGTACAGCAGAAGGGTTGTTGGTCAAGCGTTGGATGATTTGAGATAAGAAGGAGTCATTGACATAACCCTGTTGAACAAATTGCAACCAATTTGGAACAGGCATAGAAATAGCTGAAAGAGAACCTTGGGCCTCAAATGTGCGAGAAAGAGCATCTGCCACAATATTGTCTTTACCCTTCTTGTAAGTGATCTCACAGTCATAACCCATGAGTTTGCTAACCCATTTCTGTTGTGCCGGGGAGGAGACACGCTGGTCCAGGAAATATTTCAGACTCTGGTGATCAGTCTTGATGTAGAAATGATTCCCTCATAGGTATGGGCGCCACTTCTGTACTGCATGCAAAATAGCCATCATTTCCTTCTCATAGGTAGAGGCAGCTAGATTCTTACCTAAAAGAGATTTGCTGGTGAATGCAATGGGGTGTTCATCTTGAAGGAGAATAGCACCAAGTCCATTGCCGCAAGCATCACTCTCAATAGTGAAGGGCTTGGAAAAATTGGGCATAGCTAGCACAGGTGTAGTACACATAGCTTGTTTTAGTTTGTCAAATGCACACTGAGTAGCAGGTGTCCATGTGAAGGCATCCTTTCTCAATAGAGCAGTTAATGGAGCTGCAATCTTCCCATAATCCTTGACAAGCTTGTGGTAGTAGCCAGTCAAACCCGAAAAACCATGAAGGCTCTTGAGTGTCCGAGGATGCGGACAATTGTTCATGGCATCGATTTTGGCAGGATCCACGTGAACCCCTTGTGCTGAGATAATGTTCCCGAGATACTCAACTTCCTTCTGTCCAAAAACACATTTAGACTGCTTGGCATGGAGATGATGGTCAGAGAAAAGTTGCATGACAAGATCCAAATGCTGGAGATGTTCATCCCATGTTTTACTATAGATGAGGATATCATCAAAGAATACCAGAATTAATTTCCACAAGTAGGGTCGAAATATTTTATTCATTAAGGCCTGGAATGTGGAAGGAGCATTAGTGAGGCCAAAGGGCATGACCAAAAACTCATAATGGCCATCATGTGTGTGGAAAGCTGTTTTAGGGATATCTTCCTCATGAACCCGAATTTTATGATACCCAGAACGAAGATTCAACTTGGAGAAAAAGTGAGCCCCATGAAGCTCATCAAGAAGCTCATCAACAATAGGAATTGGAAACTTATCCTTGATGGTGAGGTGATTAAGTGCTCAGAAGTCAATGCAGAGGCGCCATGACCCATCTTTTTTGCGGACAAGAATAACTGGAGAAGAAAAGGCACTAATGCTTGGGCGAATAATACCTTGCTTCAATAAGTCCCGAACAAGCATTTCAATCTCCGTTTTTTGGTGAAATGGGTAGCGATAGGGCCTGATGTTGGGAGGAACGTTGCCAGGAAGGAGCTGAATACGATGGTCTTCTGGCTTAGAAGGTGGAAATCCAACTGGTTCAGCAAAGACACCTGTATATCGATCCAGAATTTGTTGTAGATCCAACGGAGTAGTGGAGACCGCTGATGGTTGCATCTGGATGGAATGGATTTGAGCGATGACACCATGTGAATTCTTCTTGAGAAATTTTTCCATGCAATGTGAACTGATGATGCTGAGAGAACCTGGTTGTAATCCTGTCAATGTGTGTTTGTGTCCATTGAGGGAAAACTGCATTCAAAGTTCAGCAAAATCCCATAAGATAGGGCCAAGTGTGCGTAGCCATTGAGCGCCCAAAACCACATCACATCCGCCTAAGGGCAAGGCAAACATGTCAGCGCGCAAGGTATAATCTCCCATAGAGATACGCACATTTCGACACTTCCCTTTGTAAGGTAAGGTGCCCCCATTGGAAACCATGACTTCAAAGTTGGAGCAAAGATGGATAAAACAATCAGCTTGTTTCGCGATCCGAGGGTCAATGAAATTATGAGTGCTACCAGAATCAATGAGTATTGTAAGAGGAAGCTTCTTGAAGTAACCCCTGACCTGCATTGTTTGGGGGGTGGTGATTCCAGCTAAATCATGGAGAGATATCTCTGGCTGGTCATCCTGAGACGGAGGGTCAATAGGAGGTTCCTGAATGTCGACCGGAGCATCCAGTGTTTTTGGATCTTCGTCACCAATTTCAGAGGCAGGCAGAGACTCCACATCCAAGAGATAGTGATTTTACTGAACACATCTATGTCCCTGAGTGAATTTCTCATCACAATTATAGCAAAGCCCCTTTTCTCTGCGTGCTTGCATCTCTGTTTCAGACAAACGCTTGATAGGAGTCGGTCAAGGAGCCTGCGGTATAGGTGGTCGCTGAGAACCCATATTTCGGAAGGGAACAAAAGTGGGCTTGGAGCGTTGTTGGGCTGCAATCTTGTCTTCTGCCAACTTAGCCAATCCTAGTGCTTCCATCATTGTGTTGGGATAGAACATTTTGACCTCAGAGCGGATGGCATCCTTTAGACCACTGATAAAACAACTCCGGTAAAAGTCATCAGACAATCCTTCGGTGTGGTTGGCTAGATTCTCAAATTTGGTTTGATACTCTCTCACAGTGCCAGTTTGGCGAAGTTTAGTGAGGGCTCCTGTGAAGTCATCAAAAGCACTAGGACCAAATCGTTGCCAAAGGAGCTGGCAAAAGTCTGGCCATTTGGGCTCTGGATGAGCCTTGATGTACCAACGGTACCATTGAAGAGCTTCCTGTTCCAAATGAAAGGATGCCAACGGAACTTTGTTGACATCAAAAGTATTATGCAGACTGAAATACTACTCTGCACGATAGGTCCTTCCAGTTGGATCGGTACCATTGAAGCAAGGAAAATCAAGCTTCGGACCACGAAAATTGCTGGAAGAAGAGAACCCATTGTCTGCTGAAGACTCGAACTGCTGTTTGTTGTTCATAGCTGAATGTTCAAGATGGACACCGAGAAATTTTTCATCCAGATCCTGGAGTTTGGCTTGGAAGGCTGCAAGTGCGTCCTCCATGGTTTTTGCTCCTGCACGGGTGACAACCATAACCAGGATTTTTTTTTTTTTTTTTTCGGTTGACTGGGTAGGAAAACAAAAACAGAAACTACTTCAGTAAAGGAAAATATGGACTTGGGAAAAATCAGAAGGGTAATTGTGGTTTGACTAGGTTTTGGACACTGTTGGATAGACAGGGAAGCAAAAATGAGGATTTCAGAAGCGGGGTGAAAGAATGGGAAAATTTGGAAGAGGGGAACAAAGAAGCAGAATTCAGAAAGGAACTCTGTGGTAAAATTTGAAGGTGATTGGGTGAAATCTGAGGAAGTTATGGAAAACCCTAAAAATAGACAAATGTGGGATTTCGGGCTTTGGCAAGGGGAATTGGGGATAGGGTCCTCAGGACTGAAATATGCAGAATGGGACGACAGGGATTCCCCGAAAATTTCAAGGGAAACAAAGTGAAAATAAGGGAGATATGGAGAAAAAACTGGAGCGGCTACGGCTCGAAAGGGATCTGGAACAACGCCGAATGGATTGAAAATGGCTGAATCTGGAACGGCTTGCAAAATGGATCTAAAATGGTGCAGCAGTGATCGACAATAGTTCAGCTGAAAGTAGATATGGACCCCAGGTATGTGCGACTTCCTAACAGTTCAGGGGTTTCACTCGGCCACCAATGTTGTCTAACGGCTTGCGTATTGGGGCAGTACCCCTCACTCCACGGCTCAGGTAAAACTGATAACCGGTTTTCCACAAACGAAAGCTCTTGGTTTACCTCATGGGTGGGAACTAGTCAATCAGGTAGGGGTCGTTGCCCTTTTCGCTGGCAGGTCCTCTCAATGGGCCAGCTACTTCGGGGTTCCTGTGGTACTCCTCACAATGAGTTTTAGGGCTTCTGCCCAAGTACTTCCCACAGTTAAGCAGATAGGGATTATTCCCAAATCCGAACCTGCAACAGATGCGAAAAAAAATTTGGCAGAAATTTCACCCAGCGAGCCTAAGAAAGTGCTCTGATACCAGATGTGATGCACCTGCAACAATTAATTAACAAGAATATGCGAAATAGCAAAAATGATAGAACTCAAAATCACTTTTATATTGATCATAGGCCACTTCGAGGGGGCAACCTCCTTTGAGCAAGCTCAAGACAATTAACTTCACCATGCCTTCATAGGTCTCAACACAGACTTATATACTAATTCTAGGCGCCAATATTATGGGTCAAAACCATGGGCCGTTACAAACTATGGATCAACAATACTACGGGCGACTTACAAAGCATATGCGCGAACAACAATAACATAAAATATTGATCAACAAATACTATGGGACGACTTACAAAGCATATGCGTCCAACAACAACATACTAACAAAGTAAAGACATGGGTTCCTAACAAGTTGGGATTGGTATTGACCCACATTCGACTTCGGGCGGACCAACATTTACTTTGAATGGCCAGTAGGGCAGGGGAACTATCCTCAATGTTGAGGCCAAGCCTAAAACGAACGGTTAAGGAGGTCCGCCGACTCTCAGGCAGACTTTGGAGAAACAAGGCGACGACCGACATCATCGGGGAGACCTCCATACTCAAATACCTGGGTCTTCGAGAGACAAATGCAGAACAGACCAGTCCGGTCAAGGCCAAACAAAGTACAGGGCAACCAGAACCTTCCTCGCTTGGCTACGCAAGTAGGACCTTCGACTTCCTGCTAGTCTTGGTGACAAGAAGCCGAACTTATGCACTAAGACGAAAGACCTATCTCCCGGAACAACCCCAAACCTAAAACTTATCGGAGACTAGCTCTTCATCAGCCTTCCAGGCAATAAGATGCATCGCCTGCTTCAACCTAACTGCTACCAGAAACCACCTGGAGCAGATAGGACCCAGGAAAAATAAAAATGTCAACTTTAACCATCAAAAACTATATATATAAACCATGTTCATTTATCTTCCGGGCTAATTTGTTTGCAACCCATTGGTCTCAGCCATTTCTCTTTCTCGTGCCAATCTCTGCCATCAAATCCAGCCTCTACTTAATCATTGATTTGACAACATTCATCTGTCGACCATTGGATCATTCCTGCCGCGCTAATCAACACCGTCCATTTGGCACCACATGTCCCTCAAAACCATGTCGCATTCACCTAAGTGGTTTCCAATACCACCTTACCTTCGTGTGACAGGCCCCGGAGTCGACACCTGTCGAGTGGGTCCCAATCGTCGCAAATGCTCCTTCCTCTATCTAACATGCACCTTCCCAATGTGACAATCATCAAGGACCGTCGATCCTCACAAGACCATTCTACTCCGTTTTCTTCGTCACATTGCACTTACCATGGTGGGACCTTTAACCTTGTCCGTAGGATATTGCTCTGATTCTCTGAGCTGTCCATGTGGCCAGATATCTACCTTTATGTTTGGTGATATCGCATGCTAATTGAAATTATACCGCTTACTGTCTATCCTCCTTGCAACATCTCATCTAGCTGCCACCTGTCCGGTGTCCTTCACCATCGCAACTTCCCTGATGACTATTCCCCGCACGCCTCATCCATGCAATCATCAACGAGGGTCGTTGATCTCTCCCTTGCGTGCATCCTATGGTGGAAACCAGCATGATGGTTACCTCTTTGTATTATTTCCTTCGGACTTAGAACTTAGGTCATTTTGGTCACACTTTGGAGCATTTCTCCCCATTATTTGCTTTCTCTTATACCATTCAACATCCCCTTTTCATTTTTCTTATGCCTCTAGAACCTAGCTCATGGGAGACAAGGGTAATCCCTAGTTTTCATTAGAATTTTTAGGGCTACCTCTTTATTCCACCTCCATATCCCTGAAGTGAAAATCAGGTGCTAACATTATGTTTCCTTTCAAACTCATAGATGGCATTGTGGAGCCCTCTTTGGTATTGGTCAGATTCTGATTCTCCTAGGACATCATCTGATTGCAGGGAAGACCGGTCATGTTCATATTTAGTCAAATAGAACTACTATTGGATTTGATTAAAGAGATGGATTTGGTCTTCAACATGTCTATATTCCTCTTCTTCATCTATGAAGTTCTCAGCAAAAGGTGGTCTGATGGGATGATTCTCAGGATTTCTTGGGTGTCTTGGATCTCTAGGTCTTCCTTGTGGGGCAGGTGGCCACTTGAGATTGTTATTTCAAGCTTGAGGCTCTGGTTTTTCTCTGGAAGGAGGCCTATTGTTAAGGGATATCCTATCCACCAGCATTTCCATGGTTCTCATCATCTTCTCAAATTTGGCATCCATGGATTGGGATGTGGAAGGTTGCACTACTTCATTACATCTCTTTTCTTCAGCTTCAGTTACGTGCTTCATTTTACCTGAGGCCATCAAGTTGGATTCCACTTCTAATGCATCTTTCCGAATATCAGAGAGAGTGGCAGATCTCCTTTATCTCACCATGAGGGCAAAGTCACTGTCTGTTACAACGTAAGTTTCCACCTTGTGAGCATCAACACTCTTTGGCCCGTAGGATCCATTTTACTGACTCAGATGCACTTTACGTCCTTCAGATACACTTTTCCCCTATTTTTCTTCCTATACGCTAGTTGTTCCACTTTAGCCAACGTACCCTCGAGTTGTTCCACTATAGCCCGCGGGTGACAAGTAAAATGGTAAAAATCACTAGTAAATTACTTTTTACTCCCAAAAAGCGGTCTTAGGGTGACCTTTGGCCCTCCATTTTCCCCGAAACATCTCGATGTGTGCTTTCACATACCTTTGGAAGGATATATATTGAGCACTTATGGAATATGGAAGGGAGGAGAAAGAGAGAGCAAGATAACTCTAGTGGATTTTTTCCGTGACTTGAGTCTACACTCATTGATCCTTGTTCTTGTGAACTCCTTATGTTCACCTACCAAAATCCTATCCTAGTTTGATTTTTTCATTACATGGAGGATTGAATTGGTGGAGGCACAAGTGGAGAGGCCCAGTTCTTGGTTTAGATTGGTTTTCAGCAAGAGGTCATATCACATTGTACTTCTTGTTATTCCTTAATAGAACACTCATATTCTCGTACATTAATGTTGTGGATGTTATTTATATTACATTGGGTTGCATTTACTTATGATATTATGGACCATTGCTATTAATGATGTTAATGTCTTTCATATATTATATGCACTTGTTGTGTATTGGATGTCAAGACTAATTTGTAGGTTCAAGTGCATAGATTGAAAGCTTCAACGGGGATCTACATCGAACGTCTGGTTCAAGGTTGGTTATAATCGCTATTATCTTGCATTGTCATTTATATAGCATTGCATTGGGAATTGAGTCATTTTCTAGTAGTCAGCTGTCTGTTGTGGTCTGCCCCAAGCCATAGGAAGTTTTCTTCGTAACACTGTCAAAATAGTTGGAAAAATCAAGCTTGCCTTCCCCCATAGGAGGTTTTATGTCCACAGGGATAGAATTGTACACTCTCATGAACCTAGATGAGAATTCTTGGATGGTCTGAACATTGGATTTCTTTGTATTTTCATACTGAGTGAGAATCTAGAAATGGTTTTGTTTATCCTATCATCTGGTGAGGAAATCTTCTTCAAATATTTCATAGGTAGCAATTCCTCCATTTGGAAGGGCCTTAAACCATTTCTTCACTTCTCCTCCAAGGATTTGGGAAAACAACCTCATCTTAACATCATCCTCATCCACCTCTTATAGGTCGATGAAATCATTGAACTGGTCTATATGTTGTTGCACAGAAACTCTTCCCTCCCCATCGAATCTCATGAGGCATTGGGAGTAGCCCACAGGTAGGTCATCAAGATTGGATGGGAGGGATAAAGGGGAATATATGGCATCTAACGAGTCCCAAATTAGGTACTCTATAGCCTTTTTATGCCACACAAGCACAATAATGGATAAGGGAAATCCCTCTGCTTGTGGGGAATAATACATTTGTTTTGATTATTTAAATAGAGTAGTTTAGAGATTATTCTTTTATGCTTAAAGGCATTTTCTATGAGCTAATTATATGGAAATAAGTGTCTATGAGCAGGCATAGGTAATCTAAGAGACAACAAGCAATTCCATCTCGAGGACTGAGAGACCTTAAGTGGCTAAACGCCCATTTTCCTGATTTGTAGAAGAAAACTCTTGTTCAGCAGGATCGACATTTAAAGCATAGAGTTAGGTTATCTTTCAAAATAGATATATATATGGACCTCTTGAGTAGCAAGGGGTTCCTGTTGGCATTTTTGTAGAACTTACATTCAGCATATGTTATTGGATACAGTTCTGTTTTAAGACTTTTCTGAACATGAAGTTATGATTTTAATGGAAGAAGTGATGTTATTTTAAGCTTTGAATTATAAGTATTTTCCCACTCCTGAAACACAGGTTGGAGAGGGCCCCTCCAACATGTAGGTCAGGAGCTTCATTTTTACTTAAGGTATTTCTCATATGTCCTACTAATTGATTTAATCAACGACGTATATGAAGTACTTGGCAATGGTTTGAATAACATAGGTTTATTTCAGTTCAACGATCATTTCAGTTCAACACTTTTTCCTTGTAGAATGTCAATATTGATTCTGTAGTTCTGCAATGCGCTTTCCGCAGTCCTGTACATGCATTTTGTGCAGGCGTATTTACCTCTGTTTTCCAGTGCATTATATTAATTTTAGACAATGATTCGGATTAGCAATTCCATGCATGTTTCCTTTATCTGAGTTCAGTTATGTAGGAGCTAATTGTTTTAAATTCTTTGGATTTGAATAGAGTAAATGATTATCACTTTCAGTATTGGATTCAAATAGATAAAAGTTTGATTAATTTTCAGTATTGAATTCCTAGCTTAAAATTTCCATCTTTCAGTACTTCATTTATAGTTAAGTTTCCAGTTTTCAGTACTTTATTTCTAGATCAAGTTTCACAAGCTTTCAACATTTTATTTCTTAGATTAGATTTACAGTTTTCCAGTATTCAAATTCTTAGCATAAAGATCTATTAGTTTCAGCATTTCTAGTTCATAAGTTTACAATCTTTTTATATCCTTTCATTGTTTGTTTAAGAACAGATCGCTCCCACTTCGTTTTGAGAAACCTTTAAGATACATCCCAACACCATAAACGATGAAGACTGTCCTATAGAGCACATATAGTGCTTAGCACCTGTTAAGTTTGTACGCTCCCTGGTTGATAATTAAAATATGCTTCCAGTTTAGCTACCCTAATTAGGTATCCATTCCTGGAGTCCACCAGCATGCATGGCTCTTAGGATTTTCTTGGGAGCATAGGGGGTTTTAGAACCAGCAAGGGTAACAACGGGTATCACAATAGTAACGTTGGGAGTAGCAAGAGGAGTATTCAGGACCATGTTGCTTTGGGCAGCAACTTTAGCGAAGGGAAACAGGCCACTAGTTTCTTCTCGAGCTTGTAAATTTAACTACAAAGCACTCAGAAAATGGGTCTTGAATCTTCTTTGGTCAAACAAGGTTTCTCTTAAATGAGTCTCCGACCTAGATCTGAATGGGCAAGACTTAGTCCTTCAACTTTAAGGGATGCTTTCTATAGTATGTACCTCTTTTTTAGGTAAAGAAAAGGACCTAGTTAATGAAGAAATACATGTTTGTCCTTTCTTTGCTTTCTCGATGACCTTCTCTGGGTCCGAAGTGACCTTTTGTAGCTCGGGATCTGGGTGACTTCTGGTAGGTATCCTCCTGGGAGCCATACTTTCTCCTAGGAGTTGACCGATTCGAAAGATGGAATTTCCAATAGAATAATACATGATTCTCTTGGTGTTTGAGTACTGTTCACCCTTAGCAGTCAAATCTGATCTGATACAAATTTTAAAGTATCTCAATCTCCAGTGGAATCTCCTGTTTGAAAGTTGGATTCGCCAGGGAAAATGATACAAGCTTGGAAATTTAGACTCTTCTTTTTCCCTCAGAGGTTCGATTTGATACTGTGAAAACCAAAGATTCTCCCCAGTGGAGTCGCCAGAATGTTAACACTCAATATTTTCCTGGGTTGTGGCAGGAAAGACCATGAGGTAACTGTTGCAAACCAATATTTAGTGGATGGAAACTAACCTTTCCAACCATAGAAAGGGATCTGTCTTTAGTGCTTCTAGTAACAGGATATAGCTTGAATAGGCTAGGTTATTTGTAACAATGGTGGTTAGACCTTCAGATAATGAATTAAAATGGGTTTTTGGTTGGTTGGGGTTAAGTATAGGAGGACAGTTGGGCATGGAGTCAACTTCGGTGGGTTTACAGCCACTAATGATAGATTCAGACCACGATTGAAGAGGCAGGAGGCAAGGTAGATGGGGTTCTTTCACATCAAATTAATCAGTGGGTGAAGGCAGAAGGAAGAAACAAATTCCATCACATTGTTAAACCATTTGAAAATGAATTCTACCTTGTAAATTCAAGAGGAAAAGGGTGGAATACCTAGTCATATGCTTCTGGAGCATGGGGACGTGAATTCTAGACGATGCAGTCTAGATCTAGGTACTGCATAAGTAAAAAATCAATGGAAACACAATGTAGGAACACATGCACAAGAAATAACATACATCAGAACATACATCACAGTAATCTAAAGCTCCAGAGTCGGGTCTTATTATTGAATTGAAGGGTCAAGTTCAATACAGGAATAGAGCAGTAATCTATCTGAAACAAAAACTTCCAACCCTTTGGTCCTCTTCGGAACCTGCCTTTATAGGCTTACAAAACATCAAAATCATCTAACTAATTCAAAAAAGACTGGGACTGGTAATGATGAGGTCGTTCGAGCTGGACCGCCCCAATCAATAGCCTATGATTCTTTCATGCGTGGAGGAAGGGAGTCATTTGCGATGGAAGTGCACCATTGGTCCATGGAAGACACCACCTCGTCCTTCGGATCAGGATGTTTTAGGTTTATTAGGACAGTTAACTCAAACAGATCCCCTTCGTCGTTATCAAACATGCCATTTTTCTATGAAAATATTCATTATTGGTGACCGTGATTTGCTTTGCAAAAGTTCTTTCGATTCGCAATTACCTTTCTGCAATCCCCAATCTGCAATGTGGAATTCAAAATGTTCATTTTGTGTCCTCTAAAAAATTACCTTTCCGCAATCCGCAATCTGCAACGCAAAATGCGGGATTTGGAAACTCAATTTTGTGCCTGTTGACAAATGACCTTTCCGCAATCCACAATGTGGAGTGCGGGATTCAGAAACTTGCCTCTGCACCTCCTCTAAAATTTCCTTTTTGCAATCCGTAATCCACAATGCAAAATGCAGGATTCATAAACTTACTTTTTGCATTCCTGGCAAATTTCCTTTCCGCAATCTGCAATATGCAATGCAAAATGTAGAACTCGGAAACTCACTTTTTCGGCCCTTGGAAAATCATCTTTCCTCAATCTCTAATCCGCCAAGTGGTTGCGTAAATTAGAAGCCCCGCTTTTGCATCCTCGAAAAATTTCTTTTCCGTAATTCACAATCCGTAATGCGGGACCCCAGACCGGCAGGCTTGCGAGAAGAAGAAAATTCTTTTGTACCCACTTGCGGAATGCATTCTCAACCACTGATCTAATCCCGCCATTCATTCCTGGCTGCTAAATCTTCTTTGGTTGTGGAAGAATCCCTTATTGCTAGTTTTTCTACAGAAGATCCTTGTTGCCTTGCTTTTTCTCATTTCCTCACTCCGGCTTGGTCGCTTAGCTTGGATTTCCTTGACACTTAGATATTTTAGGGTTTCCTAACTCTTCATTTGGTGCAAAATATTGATCGGTGAGGCTTGGGGATTTGGTGGGGGATTTCCCTTTACCTTCCCTGGTGGAAATCATAATAGGTGTTAACAGTACCAAAATACTTTTTTCAATAACAATACGAGAATTTATTGGAGGTCTTGATAACATATATGC
Source organism: Larix kaempferi (assembly GCA_027924585.1). NCBI lineage: Eukaryota > Viridiplantae > Streptophyta > Pinopsida > Pinales > Pinaceae > Larix > Larix kaempferi. The sequence goes on from BSBM01000122.1 coordinate 340,873, forward strand.
AACTTTGTTTTGAATACCTTTCTTATACTTAATGATCAAATGAAATTGTTGTAGAAAACCCATCCACCTGAAATGTCTTGATTGTTGTAGCTTACTTTGAGATTGAAGATATTGTAGTGGTTGATGATCGGTATGTAGAATTGTTTCTTTACCCATTAGGTAATGTTTCCACTTCTTCACAATTTTTACTAATGCATACAATTCTTTATCATAGGTTGGAAAGTTAATTATAGCTTTAGATAAGGTTTCATAATGATAGCATATTGGTTTTTCAAGTTGCATTAAAAATTCCCCAATGGCATCACTACTAGCATCAGTCTCTATCTCAAATGGTTGTCGTAGATCTGGTAGTGCAAGTACTGGAGTTGTACTGATATTTTCTTTCAGAGTGTCGAAGGCCTTCTGTTCTTTGCTTTCCTACTAAAAGACTCTATTCATACTTGTCAAAGCATGTAATGGAGAAATCTATGAAGGAGAAGTTAGCAATAAAATTCCTCCAGTATTGCGCTGCTCCCAAAAAGCTTCTTACCTCGGTTATATTATTTGGCTTGGGACAATTCACAATGACCTCAACTTTAGAAGGATCAATCCTCAATTCACCACCCCCTACAATGTAACCTAGATATCCTAAATATGTCTTTCCAAATTCATATTTAGACATCTTTAAGTACAATTTTACCCTTACAGGTGCATCCAAAACTTGTTTGACATGCTTGACATGTTATTCCCAAGTATGGCTGAAAATTATAATATCATCTAAGTAGACTATGAAAAAGCCATCAATGAAGGGCCTAAAAACATCATTCATCACCATCATAAATGTTGCGAGTGCATTACAAATCCCAAAGGGAATTACCATCCATTCATACAATCCTTGCTTATTTTTTAAAGCAGTTTTCCAAATATCATTGTCATGAATTCTAATTTGATGATAGCCACTTCTTAAGTCTAACTTAGTGAAATAATTTGCATTCCTAAGTTGATCCAAAAGATCATCAATTTGAGGAAGAGGATACATGTTCTTAATTGTGATTCTATTTAGTTCTTTCTAATCAATACACATGCGCCATGTGCCATCCTTCTTTGGCACTGCGCCATGTGCCATCCTTCTTCGGCACCAAAACAATTGGTGAACCACATAGAGAGGATCTTGGTTGAATGTCCCCTCTTTCAAGCAATTCCTGAACCTACTTCTTTATCTCTAGATTTTCAATTACTAAAGACCTATACATGCCAATGTTAGGAAGTGGCACATCCTATTGTAAGAGAATCTCATGTTGGATTTAACTTTTTAGAGGAAATCCTTTAGGTTCTTGAAACAAGACATCATAATTAGTTACAACTTTAGCTAAGTCTTTCTTAAGTATTGGATCACATCCTTTAAAATATTCACTTTGACCAACATCCTTAGCTTTAATAATCATAAGAACAAAATTCTTACTAGCATTTACTAGTCTCTTCATTTGACTTGCAGAAACTAATGAAAGATTAGTTTTTATGCAATGTGCACGAACAACATATTCAATACCATATTTAGTGAGATGATACCTGCTATCTTCCCTGTAAAATATAGCCTTCCTATCGTAAATATAAGGACTTCCCAAAACAATACCACAAATATCCAATGGAACCACATCCAGATCTACTTCATCAATGAATACATAAGTAATAGAAGACCTAAGTCTACATTGTTTTGTCACTTGTAATTGTGCATTATGACATACCCATCCAAGAGGATATGGTTTTGGGTGTAACTTAGTTTCCAAATTAAGTTTCTTAACTATCTCTTTTGAAATGAGATTGGCTTATGATCCACTATCAAAAAGAGTATCTATTTTTGTATGCTTAGGAACCCATGTCTTTACTTTGTTAGTATATTGTTGTTGGACACATATGCTTTGTAAGTCGTCTCATAGTATTTTTTGATCAATAGTTTATGTTATTGTTGTTGGCGCATATGCTTTGTAAGTCACCCGTAGTATTGTTGATCCATATTTTGTAGTGGCCCATGGTTTTGACCCATAATATTGGCACCTAGACTTAGTATATAAGTGTGTGTTGAGACCTATGAAGGCACCGTGAAGTTATTTGTATTGAGCTTGCTCATAGGAGGTTGCCCCCTCGAAGTGGCCTGTGATCAATATAAAAGTGATTCTGAGTTCTGTCATTTCTACTATTTCGCATATTGTTATTAATTAATTATTGCAGGTGCATCACATCTGGTATCAAAGCACTTTCTTGGGCTCGCTGGGTGAAATTTCTGCCAATTTTTTTTTTGCATCTATTGCAGGTTCGGATTTGGGAATAATCCTTATTTGCTTAACTGTGGGAAGTACTTGGGCATAAGCCCTAAAACTCATTGTGAGGAGTACCACAGGAACCCCGAAATAGCTAGCCCATTGAGAGGACCTGCCAGCGAAAAGGGCAACGACCCCTACCTGATTGACTAGTTCCCACCCGTGAGGTAAACCAAGAGCTGTCGTTTATGGAAAAGCGGTTATCAGTTTTACCTGAGCCGTGGAGTGAGGGGTACTGCCCCAATACACAATCCGTCAGACAACATTGGTGGCCGAGTGAAACCCCTGAACTGTTAGGAAGCCGCACATACCTGGGGTCCATACCTATTTTCAGCTGAACTGTTTTCGATCATTGCTACGTCATTTTAGATCCAATCATTCAGATTCATTTTGCAAGCCATTCCAGATCCAGCCATTTTCAATCCATTCAGAATCCCTTGAAATTTTCGAGGAACCCCTTTCATCCCATTTTGCATCTTTCATTCCTAAGGACCCTATCCCCAATTCCCCTTCCCAAAGCCCGAAATCCCACATTTGTCTATTTTTAGGGTTTGCCATAACTTCCTCAGATTTCACCCAATCACCTTCAAATTTTACCACAAAGTTCCTTTCTGAATTCTGCTTCTTTGTTTTCCCAAGTCCAGATTTTCCTTTACTGAAGTAGTTTCTGTTTTTGTTTTCCTACCCAGTCAACTCAAAAAAAGAAAAAAAAAAAAAAAACCTCCTGGTTATGGTTGTCACCCATGCAGGAGCAAAAACCATGGAGGACGCACTTGCAACCATCCAAGCCAAACTCCAGGATCTGGATGAAAAATTTCTCAGCCTCCATCTTGAACATTCAACTATGAACAACAAATGGCAGTCTGAGTCTTCATCAGACAATGGGTTCTCTTCTTCCAGCAATTTCCATGTTTCGGAGCTTGATTTTCCTCGCTTCAATGGTACCGATCCAACTGGATCGATCTATCGTGCAGAACAGTATTTCAGTCTGCATAATACTTTTGATGTCATAAAAGTTCCGCTGGCATCCTTTCATTTGGAACAGGAAGCTCTTCAATGGTACCGTTGGTACATCAAGGCTCATGCAGAGCCAAAATGGATAGAATTTTGCCAGCTCCTTTTGCAACGATTTGGTCCTAGTGCTTTTGATGACTTCACAGAAGCCCTCACTAAACTTTTACAAATTGGCACTGTGAGAGAGTATCAAACCAATTTGAGAACCTAGCCAACCACACCAAAGCATTGTCTGATGACTTTTACCGGAGTTGTTTTATCAGTGGTCTAAAGGATGCCATCTGCTCTGAGGTCAAAATGTTTTGTCCCAACACAATGATGGAAGCCCTAGGGTTGGCTAAGTTGGCAGAAGACAATATTGCAGCCCAACAATGCTCCAAGCCCACTTTTGTTCCCTTCCGAAATATGGGTTCTCAACGACCACCTATACCGCAGGCTCCTCGACCAACTCCTATCAAGCGTTTGTCTGAAACAGAGATGCAAGCACGTAGAGAAAAGGGGCATTGCTATAATTGTGATGAGAAATTCACTCAGGGACATAGATGTGTTCAGCAAAAGCTTTATCTCTTGTATTTGGATTCTCCGCCTACCTCTAAAATTGGTGATGAAGATCCAGAAACACTGGATGCTCCAGTCGACATTCAGGAACCGCCTATTGACCTTCCGTCTCAGGATGACCAGCCAGAGATATCTCTCCATGCTTTAGCCACCCCCCAAACAATGAGGGTCAGGGGTTACTTCAAGAAGATTCCTCTTACAATAGTCATTGATTCTGGTAGCACTCATAATTTCATTGACCCTCGGATCACCAAACAAGCTGATTGTTTTATCCATCCTTGCTCCAACTTTGAAGTCAAGGTTGCCAATGGGGGCACCTTACCTTGCAAAGGGAAGTGTCTAAATGTGCGTATCTCTATGGTAGATTATACCTTGCACTCTGACATGTTTGCATTGACCTTATGCGGATGTGATGTGGTTTTGGGCGCTCAATGGCTACGCACACTTGGCCCTATCTTATGGGATTTTGCTGAACTTTAGATGCAGTTTTCCCTCAATGGCCAAAAACACACATTGACAGGATTACAACCAGGTTCTCTCAGCATCATCAGTTCACATCGCATGGAAAAACTCCTCAAGAAGAATTCACATGGTGTCATCGCTCAGCTCCATTCCATTCAGATGCAACCTTCAGCGGTCTCCACTACTCCTTTGGATCTACAACAAATTCTGGATCGATATACAGGTGTCTTTGTTGAACCAGTGGGATTTCCACCTTCCAGGCCAGAAGACCATCGTATTCAGCTCCTTCCTTGCAACGTTCCTCCCAACATCAGGCCCTATCGCTACCCATTTCACCAAAAAATGGAGATTGAAATGCTCGTTCGGGACTTATTGAAGCAAGGTATTATTTGCCCAAGCACTAGTTCCTTCTCTTCTCCAGTTATTCTTGTCCACAAAAAAGATGGGTCATGGCGCCTCTGCATTGACTTCCGAGCACTTAATCACATCACCATCAAGGATAAGTTTCCAATTCCTATTGTTGATGAGCTTCATGGGGCTCACTTTTTCTCCAAGTTGCATCTTCGTTCTGGGTATCATCAAATTCGGATTCATGAGGATGATATCCCTAAAACAGCTTTCCGCACACATGATGGCCATTATGAGTTTTTGGTCATGCCCTTTGGCCTCACTAATGCTCCTTCCACATTCCAGGCCTTAATGAATAAAATATTTCGACCGTACTTGCGGAAATTCATTTTGGGATTCTTTGATGATATCCTCATCTACAGTAAAACATGGGATGAACATCTCCAGCATCTGGATCTTGTCATGCAACTTTTCTATGACCATCATCTCCATGCCAAGCAATCTAAATGTGTTTTTGGACAGAAGGAAGTTGAGTATCTCAGGCACATTATCTCAGCACAAGGGGTTCACGTGGATCCTGCCAAAATCGATGCCATGAACAATTGGATGCATCCTCAGACACTCAAGAGCCTTCGTGGTTTTTTGGGGTTGACTGGCTACTACTGGAAGTTTGTCAAGGATTATGGGAAGATTACAGCTCCATTAACTGCTCTATTGAAAAATGATACTTTTACATGGACACATGCTACTCATTGTGCATTTGACAAACTAAAAGAAGCTATGTGTACTACACCTGTTCTAGCTATGCCCGATTTTTCCAAGCCCTTCACTATTGAGAGTGATGCTTGCGGTAATGGACTTGGTGTTGTCCTCCTTCAAGATGAACACCCCATTGCATTCCCTAGTAAATCCTTTTCAGGTAAGAATTTAGCTGCCTCTACCTATGAGAAGGAAATGATGGCTATTTTGCATGCAGTACAGAAGTGGCGCCCATACCTATTAGGGAATCATTTCTGCATCAAGACTGATCACCAGAGTCTGAAATATTTCTTGGAATAGCATGTCTCCTCCCCGGCACAATAGAAATGGGTTAGAAAACTCATGGGTTATGACTATGAGATCACTTACAAGAAGGGTAAAGACAATATTCTGGCAGATGCCCTTTCTCGCACATTTGATGCCCAAGGTTCTCTTTCAGCTATTTCTATGCATGTTCCAAATTTGTTGCAATCTGTTCAACAGGGTTATGTCAATGACTCTTCCTTATCTCAAATCATCCAACGCTTGACCAAAAACCCTTCTGTTGTACCACATTACTCTTGGGATAGTGCTTCTCTGAGATACAAGGGTCGTCTGGTGCTTCCCCAGAGCACAGATCTTCAACAGGATGTCTTCTATGAAATCCACCCTTCTCCATTGGCAGGGCACTCTGGGTTCCTCAAAATGTATGAACGGGCATGGCGTAACTTCTTTTGGCAGGGCATGAAAAGGACAATTCAACAGATGGTGGCCGAATGTGATACCTGCCAGTGCAATAAAGGTGAAACAACACTTATTCCAGGATTGCTCGAACCCTTGCCCATACCTACATGGATTTGGACAGATATTTCTATGGATTTCATTGAAGGGCTCCCTAAATCTAGTGGGAAGACAGTGATTCTCGTTGTAGTTGATCGCCTCTCCAAATATAGTCATTTTTGTGCTCTCAACCATCCCTATACAACCTCCTCAGTCGCTCAAATTTTCTTGGACCAGATCTTTTGTCTTCATGGCATCCCTTCTTCCATTGTCTCGGATCGTGATGTGACTTTCACCAGTCATTTTTGGACAGAACTATTTCGCCACACTGGCACCAAATTGAAGATGAGTTCAGGGTATCACCCACAAACAGATGGTCAGACTCAAATTATCAATAAATGCTTGGAAACTTATCTTCGTTGCTTCACCTCTGAACAACAACATCAGTGGGCAAAGTGGCTCCCTCTCGTTGAATGGTGGTACAATACCTCTTACCACACTGCCTCTAAAATGACCCCATATGAAGTAGTCTATGGTCAGGCACCTCCAGTTCACCAATTTAGGAAGTTGACATGGTCCTTCGAAACTGCGATCAGATTCTTCGCATTTTGCGGGACAATCTTCACATGGCAAGAACTCGCATGAAGCAACAAGCTGATCAGCACCGTTCTGAGCGCACTTTTCAGGTCGGCGATATGTTTTTTCTTCGTCTCCAGTCGTACAAGCAGTTTTCCCTGAAACTCAAAGGGCGTCATAAGCTTGCTCCAAAGTTCTATGGGCCATATCAGATTCTTTAGAAGATTGGGTCCGTTGCTTATAAATTGGAACTTCCTCCTTCTTCCCTCATTCATCCAGTCTTTCATGTCTCTTATCTGAAGAAATTTCTTGGCACCCACATCAGTGGACAAATGATTTTACCCGAATTGGATAATGAAGGATCCATCCTTTTGGAGCCGGAGGCCATCCTCAATCGGCGCACTCGTCAGCTTCGCTCTCGCTCTATCACAGAGGTCTTAATTCAGTGGCACGGCATGCAACCAGAGGATGCTACATGGGAACCACTCCTTCAGATTCAACAACAATTTCCACATCTAAAGCTTTGAGGACAAAGCTTTTTTTAAGGGGGAGGGGATGTTAGGAACCCATGTCTTTACTTTGTTAGTATATTGTTGTTGGATGCATATGCTTTGTAATTCATCCCGTAGTATTTGTTGATCAATAGTTTATGTTATTGTTGTTGGTGCATATGCTTTGTAAGTCGCCCGTAGTATTGTTGATCCATAGTTTGTAGTGGCCCATGGTTTTGACCCATAGTATTGGCGCCTAGACTTAGTATATAAGTGTGTGTTGAGACCTATGAAGACACCGTGAAGTTATTTGTATTGATCTTGCTCATAGGAGGTTGCCCCCTCGAAGTGGCCTGTGATCAATATAAAAGTGATTCTGAGTTCTGCCATTTTGCTATTTCACATATTCTTATTAATTAATTGTTGCAGGTGTATCAAAATCCAATGGAACCACATCCAGATCTACTTCATCAATGAATACATAAGTAATAGAAAACCTAAGTCTACATTGTTTTGTCACTTGTAATTGTGCATTATGACATACCCATCCGAGAGGATATGGTTTTGGGTGTAACTTAGTTTCCAAATTAAGGTTCTTAACTATCTCTTTTGAAATGAGATTGGCTTATGATCCACTATCAAAAAGAGTATCTATTTTTGTATGCTTAGAGATTACCCTTATATGAAATAGCTCACTTCTCTTTCTTTCATCAACAATAGGTTCATGCTTTGCGTTAGAAGTAGAAGGATTTTTACCTTATATTCTTGTAACAAAAATCTTAGTCTCATCCCCTAAGTCAGATCCAAAATCATGTTGGATGGCTATAGCAGTGGTCTTCTTGTCCTCCTTATTCCGAAACTTCTCAGGCTTGAGTTCTGGATGAAGCCTCCAACATTTGGATGCATCATGACCCTTTTTATGGCAATGTGAGCATGTAGATTTATCTCCTTCTTTCTTCACTGTAGCTGTATGTTTACCTTTCGCCTTACCTTTGAATTTTTTTCCTTTAGTTTTGTAAAGTTTCTTGGAAAAATGTTCATTTGTATTCTTCCACTTTGACTCCATATGAGTCGCTTGAATGCATACCTCATCAAGGTTAGTTGGATTAAACGTAAGTATCATATGATGTAAATAGCTATGTAATACACCTATGAACTTGAGAAGAATTTATTGAGTGTAGAGAGGTATACCAAGCATTAAACATCTCTTTCTAAATTCTTGTGTGTACTCTTGTAGACTTTGTCCCTAACCTTGCCTCAAATTCTTCCAATCCATCAGGGCTTGCTGCATATAGCCCAATGGATATAACTACTTCTTTAATGCTGACTTGAACTCATGCCAAGAGTATATGATGTTTCCTTTTGAGGCCAAATCCTTTTGACTTCTACTCTCCCACCATATGAGAGCAGTCCTTGTTAGGATATTCTCACCATCATATTTATGTTTGCATGCATCCCAGTCATCAGTATGGTAGTCTCCTAGCACCTAGTCCCTAGTTTACTAGCCCCGGGAGCTTGTTTCTGCTCAGTTCCATCCATCCTAGTCCATGATGCACTTTGTTTTCATCTCCTGAGACAAAGTGTGCCCTCTCTTACCTACCACCAGTGACACACTCAGTTAGTTGCATGATTTGTGGATCTGTTCCTTGATTTGAGGACAGATTAACTAGTTAACTGACTGAAACACTCCGGTGGATATCCAGAGAGACTACTTTGACTATTCTGACTACTGAGCGCTCCTCATGCACCCTCCTTGGATTATTCTTCACTAAATTAGTGCTCCATGCATCAATTACACCTACCTATATTTAGTTAGACTCAGTTTGACACCTGGTTGGCCGTTATTTGTGCATTGATGACACTCACTGATCTGATGATGAGGACTCCTAGTGCATACCAGCTACACCATGCAAGCTATTCGAATGACCTCCTTGGTTAGTTCTAATTATTCATTCATTGTTACTGTGTATTGTATTGTATTCTACTTCTAAGTTCAATAGAGCACTATTGCAAGTCTTTTGCATAGTTTTCACATATTATTCGTTATGCATCTCTAGTAAATGTTTTACTTGTTCCATAGATCTATTGTGTTGAATTTCATATGGTATCAAAGCCATGGCAGGGACAAGAATACTTTTCTACAGGTATTATTCATGAAGTTTGAGCAAATTTGCTCACATTGTAGCATATTCTGCACTGCATGCATTTTCTGCACTGGTGATTTTGCACTACTGATTCTGCACTAGTGATTCTGCACTGGTGATTCTGCACTAGTGATTCTCCACTAGTGATTATGCACTGCATGCATATTCTAGACTTGCAGTTATTTCCAATTCTGCACCAGAAGCTGAGAGTTTCCACATAATTCTTGGATATTGATGATTGGATATTCAAGCTTTCTTGATCTCCTATGCTAGGTGTGATGCAACTTGAAAAGTGTAGGTTGTCGACCTAATGGTTCTTGTTTGTTTGTGACTGCAAATTTCTATCAAATATTACAACTTCTTCAATGGATCTAAAAGCAATTACTCCTCTCTCTCCATTCAACTATGATGAGTGGAAACCAAAGATGATAGCATATTTGAAGAGACAATGTCTTTTTTATATGTGTATTGGTATTACGAGATATTTTTCTTCCTACGAAGAGGAGAATGATTGGCTAAATGATTGTGAAAGAGCCTTTGGAGAAATGTGTCTTGCTATGTCTCCTAGTATGCACTACCTCATTAATATAGCTGAACATCCAAGAGATATCTAGACCAATTTGGATAGATAATTTGGAAAGTAGAAAGAAGAGTATCATGCTAGCCATTTGGAGAACAAGCCTAGTGATACCTCCTCAAGTGTTCTCTCTAAATATGTCTCGGCCTCAACCATATCTCATGATAAAGTTGTTCAAGATGAAGAAGAAACTACATATTCAACATTCATGTTTTCAATGTCTTCTATTTCTAATTCTGAGCAAGATAAGCCAGCTCATACTCTAGAATCTTAAGAGGTCCTTAAATCCTCTCTTTCACATGAGTTTGTTGGTATGCAGAATGATGACCTATTGAATGTTTTGGAGGCTAAAGCAAATTTTGAAGGTGATGGATTCGCCCTCCTTGGTCATATGCTTCCTATGTACTTCTGTTCGATCATTGGCACATGTTCTCAGAGTTTCATTAAAGATGGAGGACACTACCATTTGCTTGGGTTCAAGTCTCAGGAACATTTTGGTGATTTTGGTTTTGATCTCACCCCTATTGGTTCAAACGAGATCACAAGAAACCATCTATCAATTCTTGGAGTTGATTTAACTTCCACTGATCAAAAGTTCAAGTTTCAAGTGCTATTAGATCTAATTGGAATTGATCCTACCTCTGTTGGTTTGAATTATAGGTTCCGGGATGATATTCATATTTTTAGATCTATTGTCACCATGTTCGGTCTGAAGAGCATGTTCATAAAGCCTCCACATTTGCTTGCATCAATTGAAGGAGAATACAAGTACATGTTTTTGGAGCATGATCCATTTCCTCCAAAGAGTAAGATACCTCTAGACATATCTACTTGAGTTTGGAGCAATTCATACTTTCATGATTTTTCATTCTATTTTGAGGGGGGGGGTTTCCCATGAGGTTTTCTCCATTTCCTTGGTTCATGGATGGTTCTTTATTTGGATTATTTTATGTATTGGGGTGACCTTTTGTCTCAGTTACCAGGGGCCTATCTTGTATTTTTTACCTAATAGTATAGCTTGTGGGGGGGTGTTAGGATATTCTCACCATCATATTTATGTTTGCATGCATTCTAGTCATTAGTATGGTAGTCTCCCAGCACCTAGTCCCTAGTTTACTAGGCCGAGGAGCTTGTTTCTACTCAGTTCCAACACTCCTAGTCCATGATGCACCTTGTTTTCATCCCATGAGATAAAGTGCGCCCTCTCTTACCTACCACCAGTGACACACTCATTTAGTTGCATGATTTGTGGATTTGTTCCTTGATTTGAGGACAAATTGACTAGTTAACTGACTGAAACACTCTGATGGACATCCATAGAGACTAGTTTGACTACTCTGACTACTGACAGATCCTCATGCACCCTCCTTGGATTCTCCTTCACTACATTAGTGCTCCATGCATCAGTTACACCTACCTATATAAAGTTAGACTCGGCTTGACACCTAGTTGATCGTTACTTGTGCATTGATGACACTACCACTGATTTGATGATGAGGACTCCTAGTGCATAGTAGCTACACCATGCAGGCTACTTGAATGACCTCCTTGTTTAATTTGAATTATTCAGTCATTTTTACTGTGTATTGTATTGTATTCTACTTCTGAGTTCAATAGAGCACTGTTGCAAGTCATTTGCACAGTTTTCACATATTATTCTTTATGCATCTCTAGTAATTGTTTTACTTGTTCCATAGATCTCTTGTGTTGAATTTCATAGTCTCTCCAATTCAAAGAGATTCCAATTGAATTTTCAAGCTATCTTTAGTAAACTTTTGAATCCTACAATAAACCTCTATTTGATGGATCCAATTATCCAACTTTTCAACATTAAGTTCTCCATTATAAACATGTAAATTGAACTTAATATCAATGTTTAATTGAGGTATATTAAGATCAACTTTTTTGTTTTTTAGGTGAGGAATTTAAAGATCCATCAAGAAAATATGGTGAATATGGAGGAGTTTAAGGAGGTTCCTCACCACCTCCTTCTTCTTTACCTTTTGCATGAGAAGAACCACCTTGTTCTCCCTTCTTTCAATATTGATAAATCTCTTCCACCATACTTTGCATCTGCATTAAAGCTTTAAGGAAATCTCCTTCAAAAGGAATTGAAGAAGTCCCATCTTCTCCTTTTTTTGAAGCCATTTTTCCTCTTCTTGAACCAATCTCTGGATCAAACTTTTCAACCTCTCCTTCACCTCTCTGAATCCTTTCTCTTGTTAATATAAACAAACTTACAATGCAATGGTTAAGCTGCTCTAATACCCAACTTGATCTAAAAATATTTCAGGATCTTTTTAACCATAAAATAACATGTGAAATTTTCATGTTAATCCTTCTAAAAATGACTTTAAAGATGAATTTTAAATGCTCAAATTAAACACACAAGCAAATAAAACAGACATGCAAACCAGAAATTGAAGAAAATAGATGATAATGGAGTTCACCCTTCATGGGATACGTCTCTGGGCCACTTCCAATGAGAAGGGCGATCTTATTAAGTCTTCAAAGCTTAATAAATGATTTTCTAGAAACACTTCTGAGTTTTGTCAGTCTAACTCAGAAACAAACTGTACCATTGCGCTCTCTCGAAATTCTGATAAAAATGAGTATCAAGTCAACTATATGCATGAGGCCTCCTCTGGCATGCAAATCGAGACAACTTTTTCCTATAGCCATACGGATTGTATGGATTCTGACCTTGAGAAGCCCTCCCATTAATTCCTGTATGAAACTCAGTAATTGTGCTCTAAACCTCCTCGGGATATTTTCCAAACAAACTCTGTACCATCTCGAATTATGTGCAAAAGGTTCTCTCCACTGTCTCGAACTATGTGCCAAAACCATGGCTTTATAGGTGGTTTTGGGTCCTTTGTGGGCACGAAATGGAGGGCTACGCACCCATTTTCGAGCCCCATTTCCGCCACAAACTTATAACCTTGTTATGTTTCTTACCACCCAACGAATGGGCACTGTCCTAGTGGTAAGGTGTTGCGTTATGGGCACCAAGGTCCGAGGGTCAAAACCGTAGGCCTCTGCCCTTCCTGCATGGTTTTGATTGAACGTTGTAATGGTTGAACCCGTGGCTTGGCTTGCATTGTATTCATTGTTGAATGGGATTGTTGGCATATGACTTGGACTCTGCATTGGACCCATTGGTTACATTGTGTCTTGGATCTTGGCTTGCAACTTGGACTCTGAGCTGGATATGTGTTAGCACTTCCAACGGCCTCAGTGTTGGCCATAGGGTCAAGGGCCTAGCCCTCGATCTCATCCTTTTCCCCAAACATGAACCCATTCAATTTTAAATAAAAGATGTAACCATATAGTGTTGATAACTAATTCTTTTATCCCTAGTTAGGCAGGCTTGATGGAGGCGTTGGAGGCCTTGGAGGTCATGGGTTCAATTCCCATAGTCTCCCATAATTTTTGATAAAACGTAAACCATTGGCCAACAGGTTTTCCACATGGAAGACCCTGATTGATCCACATCATCCAAAACCTATCCATGTGGTACCTTGTGGGGCTGCCATGTGTCAATAATTCTGAGCTTTCCATGCCACGTGGCACCCTGTGGGTGTGCTACATGGCCCCTTTTTTGCCCTTGTTTACTTCATTTTTACCCTTTTACGGAATTTTAGAAACTCAATATCTTTTGCGTATGGAGGGAATTTCATGTGAAATGAGTGTTGTCGGAAAGCCGTTGATGAGATCTATTCATTTGTAAGCTTATTTACAACTTTTGAATACTTTCATTTTGATCAAATTCTGAGATCCACCTATATCAGTTGTTCACAATCATCAACAATTCCTCTTCTCTTGAATCATTAGCTTCATTACAATACTAGTAACATTTACTCATGTCTATATTGAAGCCAATGTCATCCCTAAATCCAATAGTTTGTATAACTAACCCCTCAGTATCCTCTTATTATAACTCACCTTGACAGGATTTCAGGAGCATAGATATGCCTATCTCATTTGTATAAAATCATTTTTTTATATGTGTCACATATCAATTACACGCTTCAATAGCCGTCATCAACATTCCCTCCATGGAAATTTCTTAACCCTCAAAATTTTATTTCTTACAAACAAAGTTTGGAATATCAATATGATGGAAATAAATGATTATATATTTCGGCTATATGGCTCATTCCCAATCTCACACATTAGAGGGCACCTATTATTACCTAGATCTTGTGTAGAGGCAACATTTTGACAATTATTACAGGAAGACATCATCAACATACAACTTGGAACTTATTAGCATCATTCTAATCAAATTAAACATGAGAATTGAGACTTAGAATTGAAAAATATTGGATTTAGTACACGAACATGAATTTTATAAAGGAAATCCATGTGAATTTGCACTGGTAAAATCTTGAAAGTCACATGGATGTACTAGTGTACAAACCATTAACTCTCTATGATGCATTCAAGGATCACAACTACATTTTTGGCTCAAATAATTCTAATTGGTCTCCTTCACATACTTGGGGCATCCAATAGCCCCATATTTTTACCTTCAATACCACTTCATGAGGTGGAGCATTCACATGGAGAACTAGATGTTTGAAGACCTCCATTTGGCCTATAAAAGAAATTCATGAGCATGCTTTTGATCACAAAAATATAGAACAAGGTTATACTGCAAGAATTAGTTTGGGAGATCAACTTTCACACTCCTGCTTATAATCATTTGACATTACAAAGCTCCCTTGACTTCTTCCTCAAGAAGCACGTACCAATAAATTTGAGAGAGTTCAAAGGGATCCATCCAAAAGGGGAGTGTTGGCTACCATTGGGGATACATTATTCTATATGAAACCATTTGTATTCATGAATTTACATTGGAAAATATTATATGGTTGAAACTAACTCATTCTCTTTTGTTTATGGCATTTTAGCACTTGATATTATCTTTATTTCACTCTTATTTGTTGAGTTTTTCTATAGATTGTCAGTGTTTGGTCTCATTAATCATATTTCACTCTATTTATTTGGTTACAACTTGCAAGGACAGGAGGAATTACTCACTCTTGTGACATTTCCCCCAAAATAGATGGTGGAGACAAATATTTGTTTTTTCTTTTATGTAATCAAACTCAGCATTTATTGGCATGAATTTTGTGTCCAACTTGGTTGCATATACACCAAGAAATTAATTATTCACATAATATCCATTTATGAAGAAGCTATTTATGGGAGATGGATTTAATTTTCAACATTTACATCATTTTTTGAATGAAAACAGACTTATTGATGGTGCTTGATACATTCTATTTTCTCATGACTATAAGGAGCACTACATTGTAGATCACTCTAGCTAGTTCATATCTACAAAAGCTTAGCGATGAAAATAATTATTTATTTATTATGGATGGAATATTGTGACATCTATTACTGTAGAGGAATATTTTTTCATCTTCCATGGGAAAACAGTTTCAAATTGGTCCCTAGCCCATAATAACTCAGGAAAAATGACGTAGTATTTTGAATGGATGGAGGATTGTATAAGTCAATAACTATGGATTCCTTATTTACATTCCTTGAGAATATACATAATTGACATAATTATAGAAAAATAGTTGAATCTTGATTGAAATGTTTTTGAACTTGTAATGTTACAACTTAAAAATTGAGCAACAAGTCGCATTGTAGTTGATCTCTAGTGCTGGTTGTAAGGCCTTCTTTACATGCAGTCTGTATGTTAAGGATAATTTTGGATAAATATTATGTTTATCATGTGTATCATATTTTTATTTGATTTCTTATATTCTTTCATTGAAAATAGGATATACTTCAATTGGAAGTAATGGGTGTTGTTCGGACATTTTCCCAAACATCTAGGAATGACTATTACAGAGTAGTAGGAGAGGTCACTACTTCTATTCCCATAATATAATTGATATATACTTAATTTCTTAACAAAATTTTCAATAAAATAATAGAATCAAGAGAGAGAGAGGAAGGAAGGAGCTTGTTCCTTGTCGTTTGTCCTTAATCCTTCTCCTCCACTAGATATTCAATGCAATTTTCCTTGATTAATATTCAAATATGCACACAATAGAAACATATACGTTTCTCAGAATCCTTTATGGTAAAATAAAGTCATAAAAAATCAGAAATCAATAACATCACTTATCTACCCTATTTAACTTATCAAAAAGTTTAATCCCTTTTAAACCAATAGAAATCATTCATAAGAAGAATTGACAATCAAATTGGGGGGGATAGTATCTCTCTATAAGGTAATGAAAAAAATGAGTATAAAGATAGTGTATCACATTGAAGGTACTTCCAAAACCATAGGTTGAGTGTCTATGCAACCAAAGCCATTCATACATATCCTCCACATTCCTTCAATCTCCTCTTGAAAATATAGAAGAAATGATTAAGGGATTATAACTTCAACAATCAAGGGAAATGATGTCTTAGAAAGAAGGATCTATGACACAGTAAAATAGGCATACAATATTAGTATATAGGAAGGTTCATCTAGAATAATGAAGGTATTGGTTTTCACTCATCTTATTCTCTCCCACAAGTTCCTTTTAATGAGTTTCTGACATGGTTGAGATGGTTAGGACGTGTTTTGAATAATTATCATCAAGAAAATTGTTGTCCCAACTATTTCATTTCATGAATTTCATAATTTTGTTTGTGCATTTACTTGGACCACACACCTTGCAGGAAGAAAAGGTGCATGAAGACACATGTTCCTCAAGGAGAAAGTGCATGGGGCTCAAAACCTTCATCTTTTAAATAGGATTTGTGCTAGAAAGAAGTGATATCTTTACTTGAGGGGTTGATCACCATTTTGGATGAATATGATGTGGAATTCAAAGTCATCAACAATGATTAGGGGCTCTTCAAATCATATTACATATGTTTGGATGAATTTTTGGGACAATGGAGTATCATTTGGGACTAGGGTCATATAGATATCGTCATAGTCAAAGAAGTGCCAATTAGTGCTTTAATACATGTCCCATAATGTGAAATGTCAGAAGGGGAGATGATGGCCAAAATAAATTATAATACATGGAAATGGAAGCCAAGTGGTTTTAGGTAGGCATCCCTCGACACTAAGTCAACAAGGTAAGTACAATACAGATAAATGTGTTAGACAATCTCTCCTCCATTAGGATGCATACCCATGTAAGTAAGCTTGGACACCAAATAAAGTACACTACATATGCATGAAATATATAACTTGTTGAATCATGGACATCATAAATATATAGAGTGGATTCATGTATAAATATATAATATCCATGAGAAAATACAAAGTTGACGTATGTTTTAGTATATATAAGGAGAAACACTAGAACTTAAGTGAGTGAAAGTATTTTATCTATATGGTATCAATGTTATATAGTGTATGGTATAGTCTTGGATGACTTAGAGAATAGGAAATGAGGTAGTGCTACTATGTCTGAAGGTCTTCCATACAAACCATCAATATGTGCATGACCATACCATGTGAATAGATGGTATGAGATTGAACATGGGGGACACTAATTGATTACCGATCATTGATATATATTGTTAACAAATGCAAGAAAACCCATGATAATGGCATTAAAGGTATTGCACATTCTAGAATATGTGAATAGAGGTGTTGTAGTTGAACACTTTTTGTTGAACTTTGGTTGTCATTGACATGTCAAGTAATGTCAAAGAGGATTTCAATTGATTCATTTTGAGTCGTTAATGTCAACTGAGGCCAAAGTGGATACAACATTCTTATGGCAGCTTAAAGAAGTATATGGAAGCCACTTTGAAGAAGTATTATCACAAGATTATTAAGAATATGGATGCTAGTTTGAAGAAGTATATCTAGAAGTTACATCTAGTCTAAATATGTGTGTCCAAGGATACATCACATTCATGAGTAGTATGAAGAAGTACATAAGGAAGGTACACCAGACAAATCAATTTCAAAGAAGTACATAAGTAATATATCTTACTATATGTGGTACCTGTGTAGCTATCAAGTCCACCAAGTCATACTCTCTCAAGGTAGCAACCAAAGAATTGGTTGGATAAAGGTACATGTACACAAGTAGCCAAGGAGTTGGTTAAGTAAAGGTTAAAGTGTGCGAGGATGTCAAGAGAAGACTCTGGAATGTGCAAGCAATCCCAAGCATTGTATGGTCAAAGATTGGAAGTGCACAAGAAGTATGGAATGAATTATGGTTGAATACTCCTGAAAGTGCACAAGTCTCACCAATAAGAAGATGTTTTTAGTTATTGAAGTGCACACAGGCTCCAAGAAGGGTGCAGCGGTTGAAGTTAGTATATGTGCAAATTCTATAGCTAAAGACTCATCCAGTGCGAAAGTCCCACGAGTGATGGTACCGCAAGGGTCAAATTCCCACAAAGTCAAAGATCACACATGCGCAAGTTCCACAAAGCATTGATACACCAAGTGCGAAAGTCCCAAAAGTGATGGTACTGCAATGGTTAAAGTCCCACTAAGTTAAGGACCGGGTATGTGAAAGTTCTGCAAGAGATGGTAAGAAAAAAAGTGCAAGATGAGGTCAAAGTCCCACCAAATCGAGGACCATGGTTGTGCAAGTTCTACAAAGCAATGGTACATCGAGAGTGAAACACTATAATGTTGAGGTGAAATTTCTAGTAAGTCGTAGACTAGAGATGGTCAAGACCCACAAAGGATGCCATATTAGCAACGTAGAACATCATATGTGGCATAGGCTTAATCCATGAAGTAAGGAAGAAGGAATGCCACAACCAACTTGTGGACATACAATCCATGTAGGACATGTATAAATAGAGATGTAAGTTGGATATTTTATGGAAGCTTGATGGAAAGAATATAAAGATTCGTGTGGAAAATATAGTTTTATATTCGAGGAATCAAGGGTTGGAGGAAAGAACAACGTTATCTAGCAAGGAGACGAGTGCGCACATGCAGTAGAATGATTTACTGATGGTACACAAAATGATGTTGTAGATCTGTGACGGATGTGCAAATACTGAAAGAATAATTATAGAAGTATGCACAAGTGCATGAGGACTGAATGATAGTATTGTTGGCATCACACAGATAGTAACATATGATGTAAGACAAAAGCACAGAGATAGAACAAAAATATATCGGAAGATGCATAGAAGTTTGGCTGATGCATGAACATTGAAGTGAAGTGTCTGAAGTAAAGAAGTCCATTAGATGTGCAACGAAAAAACAAAAAAAAAATCTTGTAAGCGCTTCATGATGAGGATGATATGAGGCAAGAGCTTTAAACCAAAAGGATGTGATATGATGCACAACATGTCGCAGATTTTCTAAAGTACTCTAGCACTTAAACTGAACAAACATATCTAAGTTACTGCATAGTTCCATATGATACTAGTGTGTAATTTCGGAACAACAAGTTATCAATTGAAGCACAGTATTTGTCTATGAAGTGCATTTGCATAGAAGAAAAACAACATAACTGATAAATGGTGTAGACTGCAGTAGATGAAGTAGCACATGAAATATGAAGTAAGTCATCAGCATAAGCGAAGAATTGAGTGGAATGAGAAGTCAAGTGATGTATGTAGCATAGTCACAGTGAATATTTTGCATACAAAGGTGGCGCATAAGAGAATGTACTATAGAAGATCAGAAATGTGCACGCATTGAAAGATCAGTAAGGAGGAAAATTAGTTTGGATATCTGGGATACAAGATGGGGCAAGGAGCAGGAGGTTGTAGCCTCTTTGCAGTTGGTGCTTTATAACATAGGGATTTACTACTTCCTTCAGTTCAGTGCCTATAAAACCAGCGGTTCAATGCTTCCTTGCAGTTGGTTCTAGTAAACAAAGGAATTCGGGGCTTCCTTGAATGTATTCTTTTCATTAAAGAAGAGAATTCCATGGTTTTCTCCCATTTGGGTTTCCATGTCAAAATCCTTTGTGTTCTGTGCTCATTGTCTTGGTGCATATGTGGATGAATTTTTTATTCATGTTGGATGCATAATTAAATATAAATATTAAGTTAAAGACTAATCTGTTAAAGAATGTAAAAATTGTTGATAACTATGCTAAAGACTAATCTGATTCACCGCCCTCTCATTATTAAATTGATTCCAACAATTGGTATCAGAGCGGGTGTCTTTAGTCATAGATTAACATCTAGAAGATAGGTCCTTGCACAAATATGGACAAGCATGAAGGTCTTTCAAATAAAAAAGGACCAAGGTTTTATGGAACCAACTATATCTCCTGGAAGGTCAGGATGGAAGTATCCTACAATCACTAGGAAAAGATGTCTAGCAGGCCATTATTGACGGCTACAATGTCCCAATAGTCGTGCCAATTAATTTAGTGTAGAGAAGAATTTATGAATGATATGCAAGAGCTATAAATGCATTGTTGTGTGGTTTGACTAGTAATGAGTTCGTCAAGGTTAAGCATTGTGCATTAGCCAAGGGGTTTGGGACAAAATGAGCGGTATCTATGAAGGTGACAAGAAGATAAAGAAAGCAAAGTTGCATAACTACTCTTTTTTATTTGAATCTGTGAAAATGAAATATGAAGAAAAAATTACCTCTTATTTCTTAAGAGTTGTTGAGATAGTTAATGCTATCAAAAGTCTCGAGGTCACTTTGGAGGAAGAATCCGTCCTACGGAAGATACTAAGAACTCTTCCCTCAAGTTTTGATGCAAAGGTGTCCATATTGGAAGAAAAAGATAATATTGAAGATCTAACATAGGATGATCTTCAGGGGATTTTGACTGCATATGAGATGATAACTGAGAAAGAGACTCCCATCAGAAAGCAATCCACTTTTAAAGCTACTGGGAAGGACAGAATGATCATGACAAGGACTGCTACGATGAGTCAAATGATGAGGAATCAAAATTTGTTAGAATGCTAAAAAGAGGGCTAGGTAATTATAAGAACAAGTTTCCCTTTACAAGTTTCAAATATGGAGGAGTAGGTAATTATGCCTCTAGGTGTCCTGATAGAAAAAATGAAGACAGTGAAAGCGAGGAAGAATATAGTTATCATGAACGTAGAAATACGCGCACTCAACACCGATCTGGAAATAAAAGGAGGATTGCAAATCAAAAGAAAATTCTATACAATGAGGAAGATAGAAATGTATATGAAGGAAGTGACTATGACAAAGAGCCAGAAGAAGTAATTTTTATGGCCTTTGTGGAAAATAAAGCTGATATGAAAAGAAAAAGAGTGGTTCGAACAATACTCCAGTTGCGCAAGGAAAACCATGATCACTAGGAAAATACTTCTTCATTGGATTGTTTAGAACACCTCCAAATCTAGTTACATCTCTAGATCCTATAGCATAGGTCAAGACATAGAGTCAATTTGAAGAAGAAGAAAATGTTGTAGATATTGACTAGGAAGGAGAATTGATTAGTGCCTTGGATGACATCAAGAAGTCAAGAAAGAATAATAAATTCTTGCAGGAGCAGTTGTCGAAGTATGAAGAACATGAAAAGCCATTTCAAAAATATCTTGACATAGAAGTTCGTGAAAAGTTAACCTACTATGAGATGCAATTGATTTGCGCAGAAGACAAGGTCAAAGTGCTTGAGGAAGATAAATCTGCATTGAAAGATTCTTTAAAATAATTGGCGCAGAAAATAAGGATGCTGACAAATCAGCTTGAGGAGAAGTATGAAGAGATATCTCATCTAGAAGACAAATTGGTTGAGATGAAGGGTAAGAAACAATTCCAAGATCCTATAATGATTTGCGCACATCAAGAAAGAAACAAGGCTAGTATTGATGATGAAGTGAAAGACAAGTTCAAAGATAGCACATCAATTCTGAACCAGATCCTGAAAGATCAGAGGTAATATGAAGACAATACATGTCTTGGTTATGAAAAGGCATCAAAGAAGGTCTGCAACAAGGAACATTTCCCAAATCATGTTAAGTCCTTCAGGTATGATGATGACAAATTTTTCCAACATAATAATCAAAGGGTCAATAGGATGAAGTGCGCAAGATGTAATCGCTTTGATCATATTGCAAAATATTGTCAAACTATGAGATGCTATGCATGTGATGGTTTTGGACATAAGGATGTGTACTATCGAAGGGTAGTAAACTATCCATATGAAGATGTATTGCACAAAGGAAATTACATTGCAATAAATTATAGAGAAAACTCTCAAGTGAAGAATCAAGTTAGTAGTGTGCACAAGAAAACATCGATAAGGAAATTTCCTCAGAAGCACACAGAAGAAGCAGGCAATCCGGGTACATCAAAGTAGCACGCAATTGTTGCTCCTCCTGCTGATCCTAAGAAGATCAGGTGAAGACCCTTGAATTCAAAACGAGGCATATATTTTCTATTACAAACATTCGGCTATCAATGCATGATACAATATATTGCATATTTTCTCTTGAGTTTCCACTTGTTCTTGTGATGATTTATCTCTTCCAAAATTGACAAATTATGCTACTGAAATTTATATAATTACATTTTAAGCAATATTTCTTCTCTTATATTTATTGCATTGATCAAGTAACATGTCACCATTGTGTTATGAAAACTTTATCTTAATGGAACAAACTAATAATATATTTCAAAAGTTCAATGAACTCATTACATGCATGCTAATTTGATATCTAATTTAAAATTGTGGTTTTTTTCAACTCCAAGGGTTCATACCCATTGATTAGGATTATGGTTGCAAGGAAAATATGTTTCAAGGAAAAAACAAAAGTTAACAAAATAAGTCAAAATATGTTTGAATAACCTCTGTAATGTAAAACATGTTATGCATATCATCAATGTAAGCCTATGACATTTTCACTAAATAAGAGGAATTATAATAAATTCTACACATTTCATCAATGCTATTGTATTTCATCAAACGATAAGTACATGCACATCTATGAAGTTCGGTTGAAGTGTGCTTACTCTAGCATGCTAAAACAAATGGTAAAGTATCAAGTACAATTGCAAGGAATGCATGAACTAAAGTGTAATAAAATCCAATGTACATATGGTTAAATATACAATAATAATCATCCCGAGGGATTTTAGCCCTATTTTATCTTATATCTTCAAAGGATCTTCATGTTTTTTCATTGCTTGAAATTCAAATTTGAAAATTTATTACATCAGTAAAATTGTCATACTTGAAGCCCTAAATATACTACCAAGTGTTAGGATATTCCTATATTCCATCCTAGTCCTACCACCATTTTCATTATTTGCATTTTCAGTCTTGCATGCAACATGCATTCTGCATGCATGCATGCAATTGTATTCATCCCAGTTATCAGTCCCATCACCTAGCCCTCAGTTAGTTAGCCCCGGGAGCTTCTCACTGATCAGTTTTAGCCCTCCTAGAGCTTAGCGCACCCTTCCTCCTTGATTTAAGGAAGCAAAGGTGCCCTCTCTCACCTACCACTCAGTTACACTTCAGTTAGTTGAGTTATCTTTAATTCTCTCCTTAAATTAAGGATAGACTGACTCTCAATTGACTGTATCACTCCGATAGACCTCCAGTGAGACTAGACTACCCATTCTGACTCTAGTTAGCTCCTCATGCACCCTCCACTGAGCCTCCTTCATTCAGTTAGTGCCAGTTACACTCAATTACACTTACCACACTCAGTTAGACTCAGCTTGACTGATGGTTGACAGTTACTTGTGCATTGATGACTCTATTGATGATGATGAAGACTTCTAGTTGTGCTCTGATGACACTCAAGTGATCTTTTGATCTCTCCATGAAGGCTAATTCGAATTGCCACCTTGGCATTCAAATCCTCATGCATTGTAATATTTATTTGTCCATTTGTGATTAATGAATTAGTGTGTGTGAAGTTATTTTTCTTCTATCCGAGTTCTACTGTATTATTATTGTGTTGCTCATTTACACTGCATTGACCACTCTTCTTCTATATTCGTGCTTAATCATAATCTTTCTTGTGAGGTATACATCATCTCTTAGATCTACAATGAGGATTTGCAAATGGTATCAAAGCATGTTGAGAGTATTGTTTATCTCCATTCCTAATAGTTTTTTGCAGGTTATTATCAAGATTTCGAGTGCAACAGTTGTAGCAGTTTCTGCATTTTTGTACCAGTAGTAGTTGCAGACTATTTCTATTGTTTTTGCAGGTCTTCTACAGCTTCCATGAATTCAGAAGAAATCCCTCCTCTTTCTCCATTCAACTATGATGAATGGAAACCAAAAATGATAGCATTTTTGAAGACCCATGATCTCTTTGATTATTGTTTTGAAAGAGAGTTTGAATCCTTTGAAGAAGAGAATGACTGGATAAATAAAGGTGACAGTGTCTATGCAACAATGATGTATGCTATGTCTCGATGCATGGTACATCACTTCATTCATTCTGTTGAATCTCCAAAAGAGCTATGGGCCCATCTAGATGAAAGATTTGACAAGCATAATGATTGGTCCAAACCCTTTCAAGAGCAAGCCCACTGTTGCATTCGCCCTCCTTGATGATCTCATTGATCATGAATCAGTATCAAACATATCTCATATTGAAGTTAGCCACAAAGAAGAAGAACTTGCAGATTCTACACTCATGCTCCAAATTCCTTCTATTTCGAATTATGTGCCAACTCACACTCTAGAAATTGCATAGGTTCCTAAATCCTCTCTTGCACCAGAGTCTGTTGGTTTGCATCATGATCTACTAAATGTTTCAAAGTTGAAATCAACCTTTGGAGGTAATGCATTCTCTCTCCTTGATCACTCACCTCTTATTTACTACTGTAAGATCATTATTTCATGCTCTCAGAAGGTTATTGAAGATGATGGCCATTGCAATTTGTTTGGGATAATTTATCATGCATTTACTGGTTTAGATTTCACCTCAAATGGTTCAAAGGAGATCTTAAGGAACCATGATTCAAGTCTTGAATCTGATTTGGATTCCAAGCAATCACTGACATTTGATGGTTCTTTTAAGCATAATCTCACCTATGATGGTTCAAAGGAGAAGACAAAAGACTATCTGCATAGATTTTATCCTACCTCAACTGATTCGAATCACAGGTTCAAGGATCATACTCATACTTTTGGATTTGTTCTCATCACATTCGATCTGAAGAGAAAGTACAGGAACATGCTTTTTGAGCATGAACCACTTCTTCCCAAGAAGAAGATACTTCCAAACATATGGACAAGTATCACACCTGCTTGAGTTTGGAGCATTTATTTTTCTGTGTGCCTTACAATCTATTTTGAGGGGTGGTATTTTTCCCATGAGGTTTTCCCCATTTCCTCGGTTTATTGACTGTTATTATTATTCGTTGTATTGGGTGACCTTTGGTCTCAGTTACCAGGGCCTAGGATGGATTAAGGGAGGGTGTTAGGATATTCCTATACTCCATCCTAGTCCTATCAGCATTTTCATTATTTGCATTTTCAGTCTTGCATGCATTTTTGCATGCAACATGCATTCTGCATGAATGCATGCAATTGCATGCATCCCAGTCATCAGTCCCAACACCTAGCCCTCAGTTAGCTAGCTCCGGGAGCTTCTCACTAATCAGTTTTAGCCCTCCTAGAGCTTAGTGCACCCTTCCTCCTTTATTTAAGGAAGCAAAGGCGCCCTCTCTCACCTACCACTTAGTTGAACTTCAGTTAGTTGAGTTATATTTAGTTCTCTCCCTGATTTAAGGATACACTGACTCTCAACTGACTGTATCACTCCGATAGACCTCCAGTGAGACTAGACTGCCCATTCTGACTCGAGTTAGCTCCTCATGCTCCCTCCACTGAGCCTCCTTCATTCAGCTAGTGCCAGTTACACTCAGTTACACCTACCACACTCAGTTAGACTCAGTTTGACTGATGGTTGACAGTTACTTGTGTATTGATGAATCCACTGATGATGATGAAGACTTCTAGTTGTGCTCCGATGACACTCGAGTGAACTTTTGATCTCTCCATGAAGGCTAATTCGAATTGCCACCTTGGCATTCGAATCCTCATGCATTGTATTATTTATTTGTCCATTTGTGATTAATGAATTAGTGTGTATGAAGTTATTTTGCTTCTATTCAAGTTCTACTGTATTATTATTCTGTTGCTTATTTACACTGCATTGACCACTCTTCTTCTATCTTCCTGGAAAAGGTTCATGGTAAACCAAAAACCAATTGTCATGGAAAATAAAAAGTTTTTGGTCAGTAGGAAACCACTTGGTGTATTGAATGGGAAAGACCGTTAGAGGAATGTAATGGTTGAGAGTAACTTAGTGGAACACATAAGCACATTACCCACATAAGAACCTAACAAACATAAAGGATGCACATAGTTGATACACCTAAGTGATGCACCTATGTGGCACACATAAATTAAATTGGAATTTGTTGTGATGACTTTGATCTAACAAAGCTAGCAAGGATGAGAGGGATATCATCAATGAAACATTGCCTCCATTTTTTATTTGGATCTTTGAATTCTTAAAAACGACATTAATTAATCAGAATGAAAATATAGTGGAAAACTAAAGAGATGTTAAATGGAATGGCACACTAACGACATAGAAATATACCAAGGGTGCAATGTGGTAGGTTTGAGTTCCAATCTTTGAATGTCTAGTTCTAGAATCAAATTCAAATTTTTGCAAAGTTGACCCCTTTGTGAAAAACATGCATAGACCCTTACTAAGCAAAACCCTAGTTTCCAAAATCGACCTAAAAGATGCAACTTGGGCCATGGAACCAGAGGAGAGGGGCACCCATAGAACTATCCCAATGTACCGAATCAAACAGATTCTGTAGTTTTTCTATCTGAGCCATAGTCATCATAACATGGATCATTCTAACTCACATCCCAAAGTATTTTAGGGACACTTGTTGGATACCTACCAGGGGCATAGAATTCCAACCGTGCAACAAAACCTAGTTTTGGTAGATCCTGCAAGTGTCTCTAGGAAGGTTCAAAGTGGGAATGCTAGCCATAATTTCCCAATCAAGGATTTTTCAAAGTTGATCCCTTTCTGAAAAAATTGCGCAGACTCTTACTGATCAAAACCCTTGTTTCCAAAATCGACCTAAAAGTTGACATCTGGGCCATGGACACAGAGGAGAGGGGAACCCATAACACTATCTCGATGTCCTGAATCCAACGGAGTCTACGGTTTGTCGATCCGAGCAATGATCATCATTCTATGTCCCATTCCAACTCGCACCCCAAAGGCTTTTAGGGACACCTGTTAGATACCTACCGGGGGCGTATAATTCCATGAAACAAATCGGGTTCTAGGAGGTCCTGCAAGTGTGTCTAGGAAATTTAGAAGTGGGAATTCTAACCATATGTTCCCATTCAAGGATTTTACAAAGATGACCCCTATGTGCAAAAATTGCACAGTCTCTTACTAAGCAAAACCATAGTTTCAAAAATCAACCTAAAAGATGACACTTGGGACATGGACCTGAAGGAGAGGGGCACTCCTAGAAATATTCCGATGTCCTAAATCCAACAAAGTTGGCATTTTGTTTATCTGATCCATGATAATCATTCTATGGCTCATTCCAACTCGCACCCCAAAATCTTTGAAGGACACCTGTTGGATACCTACTGGGGCTATAGAATTCAAACCATGCAACAAAATTGGGTTCTGGGAGTTCCTGCAAGTGTGTCTAGGAATTTTCTAAGTGGGAACACTAGCCATAAGTTCCCGGTCAAGGATTTTGAAAAGATGACCCCTTTGCGCAAAAATTGCACAGTCCCTTACTAAGCAAAACCCTAGTTTCCAAAATTGACCAAAAAGATTACACTTGGGACATGGACCCATAGGAGAGGCACACACCTAACACTATCCCAATGCATTTGATGGTTTGTTGATCTGAGCCATGGCCATCATTCTATAGCTCGTTTAAACTCGCACCGCAAAGGATTTCAGGGACACCTGTTGGATACCTACCGGGGGCATAGAATTCCAACCATGCAACAAAACCAAGTTCTGGGAAGTCCTCCAAGTGTGTCTAGGAAGGTTCCACGTGGGAACACTAGCCATAAGTTCTCGGTCTAGGATTTTGCAAAGATGACCCCTATGTGCGAAACTTGCAAAGTATCTTACTGAACAAAACCCTAGTTTACAATATCGACCTAAATGATGACACCTGGTCCATGCACCCAGAGGAGAGGGTAACTTGTAGCACTATCATGATGTCCTAAATCTAATGGATTTGACGATTTGTTGATCTGAATCATGGTCATTATTCTATGGCCCATTCCAACTCGCATCCCAAAGGCTTTCAGGGACACATGTTGGATACCTATTAGGGGCATAGAATTCTAGCCATGCAATAGAATTGGGTTTCGGGAGGTCCAACAAGTGTGTCTAGGAAGGTTACAAGTTGTAATTATAGCCATAAGTTTCCGGTCGAGGAGTTTGCAAAAATGACCCCTTTGTACAAAAATTGCACACTCCCTTATTGAGAAAAACCCTAGTTTCAAAAATCGACCTAAAAGATGACACCAGGGCCATGGATCCAAAGTAGAGGGGCACCCCTAGCACTATCCCGATGTCCCGAATCCAACAGATCTGACGGTTTTTCGATCTGAGCAACGACCATCATTATATGGCCCATTTAAACATGCACCCCAAAGGCTTTCAAGGACACCTCTTGGATACCTATCGAGGGCATAGAATTCCAACTGTGCAACAAAACCAGGTTCTTGGATGTCTTGCAAGTGTTTCTAGGAAGGGTCCACATGGGAACATTAGCCATAATTTTCCGGTAGAGGATTTTGCAAAGATGACCCCTATGTGCAAAAATTGCGAAGTCCCTTACTAATCAAAACTCTAGTTTCCAAAATTTACCTAAAAGATGACACTTGGGCCATGTAAATGGAGGAGAGGGGTGCCCCTATCACTATTCCGATGTACTGAATCAAATGAATTCTATGGTTTTTTTATCCCAGAAACGACCATCATTTTATGGCATGTTTAAACAACCACCCCAATGGATTTCAACGACACCTGTTGGATACCTACCGAGGGAATATAATTACAACTGTGCAACAAAACCGAGTTCTAGAAGGTCTTACAAGTGTTTCTAGGAAGGTTCCAAGTGGGAACACTAGCCATAATTTCCTGGTCGAGGATTTTTCAAATTTGACCCCTATGTGCAAAAATTGCAATGTCCCTTACCGACCAAAACCCTAGTTTCCAAAATTGACCTAAAATATGACACCTGGGCCATGGCCCCAGAGGCGAGGAGAACCCCTAGCAATACCCCGATGTATTGAATTGGACAGATTTGAGGGTTTTTTTATATGAGAAATGATCATCATTCTATGGCCCGTTTAAACTCGCACCCCAAAGGCTTTTAGGAACACCTACTGGATACCTACCGGGGGCATAGAATTCCAACCGTACAACAAAACTGGGTTCTAGGAGGTCTTGCAACTGTGTCTAGGAAGGTTTCATGTGGTAACTCTATCCATAAGTTCCTAGTCAAGTATTTTTCAAATATGACCCCTTTGTGAAAAAATTTCATAGTCCCTTACTGATCAAAACCCTAGTTTCCAAAATCGAACTAAAATATGACACCTGGGCCATGGACTCGTAGGAGAGGGGCACTCCGACCACTATCCCTATGTCCTTAATCCAACAAAGTCAATGGTTTTTCATAGGCTCTACAGTTGGAATCATCATGACCAAATGATTTATAGAATGCACAAAATAGGTTCTTACTATCTTAGGTGTTTGCACATACTTCTGAATTAAATAACAATATTCTGGGAGATGTCCTCTACATCGGCAAATCTCACACCATGGTCCTTGTTGCTTATTTAATGGGTTTGGAACTCCACTATTGATGTAATATTTAAATACCATACAATGTTATTTGGAGTGACCTTCTCCCTTACATTTTGTACACCAAACTTCTTCTCGGATTTCTTTTCATTTCTTCATGTCCTGCAGTTGTAATGTCAGGTTTGTTAGTTGGATCTGTATCTGAATCATACCTGAACTAGTCTCTCCTATAGGCGAAGCATCTAGTTTCATAAAAATATCTAGGGCCACTATCTGTGAAGCAAACTTCTATTGCATCAACAGTATTCTAATGTGTGGCAACAACGCAACTGTGAACCATTCCTGGTGTTGTTGTGGTGCTATGTCAAAGCTCACTTGATCTAACAGTGCTTTGAAATTTTGGTC
The DNA here is from genome assembly GCA_027924585.1 of Larix kaempferi. Taxonomy (NCBI): domain Eukaryota; kingdom Viridiplantae; phylum Streptophyta; class Pinopsida; order Pinales; family Pinaceae; genus Larix; species Larix kaempferi. The sequence goes on from BSBM01000122.1 coordinate 371,027, forward strand.
AAATTCCCATACTGACTCAGTCGGTTTCTGTTTAATTTATTTAAGCTCTATGATACACTACGATTCTGATTTAGGTTTTTTAAATTCTCTAAGGAGCACAGTTCTAATATCCACTAGAGTCCTATTATATCCCACATAATACTTCATAAACCATGTCAAGGCTCTATCCCTGAATGTGGTAACTAATTGTGATTGTCTTATAGCATCATCATGGACTTGTTTAACATTCCACACAAATTCACACAGGAACGAGTGTTGCTTAGGGTCTTCTATACCCATTCCTTTGAATATCAACAGCTTGATGTCATCTGTCATTCTTCTTCTAGGAGGCACAGTTTTCTGTGATGTGTTAGGTATACTACTGCTCAGAATATTCTGAGTACTTGCTCATGCAATGTTATTACTATTGTTGTTCTGTAGATTAGCAGTATTTTCAACTAGAGGGTTCTGTGGAGTGATGGGATGATAGATAGCTACTCGAGGTTCTATCTGACTATCAGTCTCAACTTGTAACTTACTTTCTATAGAGATGTGAAGTTCATGTTCATTAGGCCTCTTTTCTGCACTAGACTTGTATCTTTTACCACTTCGTAATGTGTGAATGTTTTCTTCAGTATCACTATCTCTATTATCGAACATTACCGACTTAAAACTTTTAGGTATCTTATTGCATTCTTAAGACACCTTTCTCTGCTAACAACATTTTAATGTATATACTAATATTGTTCAGGTACTTACATCTGAATCCTTTGAAGAACTCTGCCTCAGTTGTGCTGTAAGACTTCAAAGTGTCCACAAAAAATTATGTAACGTAGCCTTCTAGTGTGCTATCGAGCCAGAAGTCTACTGCTCTTGAGATTGGGTTGTCCACCACTTTAAGTCTCTGAATCAATTATGGATTCCACACCGTAGGTTCTCCTCCCTGATATCAATTTTTGCATTCTCCTAATCTTGACAACCATTCATATAGGCCATTGCTGAAAAATACGAAAAAGAATTCATAAATTTCCACCCATAGGTATCTCTGCAACCATTCTTTGTCAGAGAACCGCAAATTTTTGTTCTCCTTTCTTGCAAACTCCTTTTGTGTCTTATCCACCCAATTCTGTATTTTTGTTCTCTTGGGATTCCAATATTCAAAACACATCACTAGTTCAAGCACGGAAATGGAACCATTTGTTGGGCTTATGAACCTCATTCTTTAACTCTCTTGTGTTGACTCGAGTTCTACGCATTTGTGGTCCAACAAAACCCTTCTTCAATGGCCCTTTCGGCAATAGTCTGCAATTAGACTAAGGTCTCCCATGAGGTGAATTTTATGGGGGATTACAGAATCAACTTTTTGTAATCGGGTGATGCATGGTTTAACAGTATGGGGATTGTTCAAAGTTTCACCCACTTCGCGGCTATCACTTATCGTATAGCGCACACTAGAACTATGCACTTTGAAATAACCAATTAACAATAGGAGAGTGCAACTCCATGCTATGCTATTTATTAACAAACACACACCTTACAGGCTTCGCTGACTTAGTGTAATTATGCATTAAACACATGGTACTTTGCATCTCACGAAATCATGCAACATGGTGAAATACAATGCAACTGTGCACTTCCAGTGTTGTGCTTTCAAGGAATCGCACGTTTAACATTCAAGCATACATGTTCGACACATAACATATCATTCTCATCACTCATTCATATATATAATACATATAAAATCAAAGATGCATATAACTGTAAGCATGAACTTAACCATAAACAAAAGCAAACACATAGATTCAATCACACAACACGGTACTTATGTTGTTCACCCCCCGGATGCGAGCTACGTCCACAGGAACTATTTATTATATTAATCGAAAGGGTTCAACAGTTTGAGTTGATGCACTCAGCTGCAGACTCTTCTCTCTACAATAGGTCTATGCACACACAACTACAGAGCCTCTTTACAATGTTCAGTCTCTCAATAGAGATCACTTAGAGATTTTACAACATAAAAAAATCAACAACCCTTTCCCTTACAAAATTGCCCCCTTTTATAGATCGTTCACTTAGGTCACATCTTTACAATGCATTTGGGCCAAAAACCCTAAGGTTACCAAAATTGGTGCGGTTAACCCGCCAATTCGGCCTGTCGTAGTCGATAGCCGCTCCACTCACTTTTGGCCGCCTTTCTAGGCCACTCATGGCTCTGACACCCTTTTGACACTCGCATTCCTTATGAAACAGTTCTAACTACATCGTGGCTTGTCTCTTTCTGCCCCTCTATCCTTCCTATCGCTATCGACTCGTGGCTTTGCTTCTAATAGTTTTCTGCCTCTCTAACTGACAAGTCACTTTCATCTACTTCCACGCCACTCCATACCCAACTCTCAGGAATCATGGAGTCACTTGCCCAAAATAGGTCACTTTCATATGCTCGACCTTTACTTAGACTCTGTTGGCATAGGTAGCTGATCTAGAGGTTTTCCAATATAGACCCAAGTTCTTTGTGGTTTTAGCTTTCACCAAGAAAACCCCTTCTCACTAGCCCTTTCGGCAACAACTTGCGCGCAGGTTGAGCTCTCACCCGAGGCGAAGCTATAGGGGGCTGTAGAATCAAGTTTCCATAGTGGTGTGATGAGTTGAATGGGTAAACACAATGCGCAAAGTGCTACAAGCTCGCGTTGTGGTCGGATGGCCGCGCGATGACTATCTTCGGTAGCTGATCTAGAGGTTTTCCAATATAGACCCAAGTTCTTTGTGGTTTTAGCTTTAACCAAGAAAACACCTTCTCACTGGCCCTTTTGGAAACAACCTGCGCGCAGGTTGAGCTCTCACCCGAGGCAAAGCTATGGGGGTGCTGCAGAATCAAGTTTCCATAGTGGTATGATGAGTTGAATGGGTAAACACACTGCGCAACATGCTACAAGCTCGCGCTGCGGTTAGATGGTCGCGCGATGACTATCTTTGTCGCAAGTTGATACTGCTACACACCCAGCGCATCCACAGACTGCACGGGTTGGTTTAACCCACTCGATGGGACAGTGGAACTGACTTATGCACTTCCACTTCGAAGGTAGTTGTATTAAGGGTTTGACTTAGCACTTATTCATTCAATTACTGCCATCGATTATTTAGCCATATACTTGGTGTAATCAAACAAGATATCGGTACTACATACTTCCAATGTTATGCACTAACAAAATTATATAATCCTAGTCTTCTACATGCACATATGTTTATTTACGACTGATACATTCACAAACATAGAACACCTCACATTCATCAATAATCCATTCATCAAATACTTAACATATCATCCCCATCTTTCTCCTATGGCGAATACATATAAAAGCATTAACAACCCAATTGATAACTGAGAACTCAAGCATGCATGGTAAGCAAACAAACAGTGCAAAGTACAAACACATAGACAGTCTCACAACACAAGATTTAACGTGGTTCACCCCCTGGATGGAGGCTACATCCACAAGAACTATTGTTTATATTTGTCTTTTGGGAAGGGTACAACAATTCTTAGTCTATGCACTCAGCTGCAGACTCTCTTCTCTCCTAGATAGGTCTTTGCGCACTCAGCTGCAGAGCCTTTACAATAGATTCAACTTTAAAGATTCTAACAATATGCAACAATGACAAAAAATCAAGAGTAATGCTTTCCCATACAAAAATGCCTTATTTATCGATCATGCCTGTAGGTCATGTCTTTACAATTCATAGGAAAAAACCCTTAGGTTTACAAAACATGGCGTGGCTAACTGCCATCCTGATTATCGTCGTCGATATCTTGCTCTACCTGCTCTAGGTCGTCCTGCTGGGCCACTCATGGCTCACAAGCTCTTCTGAAAGCCGCAGTCCTCAAAATGGTTACCACTGCATCGTGGCCTATCCCTTTCCACCTCTTCTCAACTGCTTGCCGCCACTCTTCCAAACAGGTCACTTTTTCCTACCTTCGCCCGACTCTTTACCAAAAATAGGTCACTTCCTCGTCTGACCTTTACTTATATCTTCTTACCCAAAATTAGTTGTTGTGCGGGTCCTGCACATCAGCATAGCTTTGCAACAAAATATACCCAGCAAGCTGCGCACTTCACCATGTTGTGCTTTTCTACTACGTAGCTCAAAATCATATTTCAACAAAATGGTACCCACTTGGGCCACGCCCAACAGGCCCCTAACACTTACTTCTGAATCATCCTGAGCCACTTTAGTCCAACTGTCCCATCTGTCCCTTCTTTGAAATTCCTGCCCTCGCAATGAATTCTTCCATGGTTGCACTCAGCTGTGCAACTACCTATTTTACTTCCTGCTCACATTCTTTCACTTTGTCAAGCCTTTCCTGCGAAGTAAGTTCCAAAGTTTCTTCCTTGATATGATTTTTTGATGTCCACAGTTCCTGCAATTTTGCCTCAATGTCATCGGTTAGCGTAAGTGCTTCTTCCATTAGTGGCTGCAACCTCACGGAGGTTTCAGCTTCCTTTACCCTCAAGGCCTCGAGTTCCCTCCTTAATGCTTTGGTCTTCTCGAAGGCTTGCCTCTTCTGGTAGACCGGTAAGTCCTTCATGGATGCATCTATGGCATCCAACTCTTGTTTCTTTTGCTTTCTTTCCTCATGTATATTTTGGAACTCCGAACTTTCTTGCAGTATGCTCCACACATTTGAGATGTCCTTGGACAAGATCTGGCACTGTGCTACTGCTGTGCAAATGCTTTGCATGGAAGCCCTTATTGCTTCTACTATTGTTTCTTATTCTTGCCTCTTTGTGTCAACTGGTTGCCGTGCTGCTAGCTCAGTTATTTCTGCCTGGTGGGAAGCCTTTATCCCTTCAACTTCATCTTTGTGGGAGATCTCCATCTCCCTCATCTATTCCTGTAATTTTCTCATAGTAGCACCGATTTGTAGGATGGCTGCTCCGATTTCTGGCTCTTCTTCAACTCCGGCGAACTTTGTGCAGATAGCCGACACTGCTCCTCTAATCCTGTGCTCTTTTTCCTACATGTGTTGAATCTCCTTATCCTTTTGTTGACATTCACTTTGGAGTTTCCTATAATTTTTGTCCAGTTCACAATGCTGATTATGCGAGGTGATGTCTCGCTCATGTAGTTCATGGGATATCTCGGTGTGCAGCTGGTGCAGTCCTTCTGGTGGTGGCACAGCTGCATTAAGTTCCAAGTGTGCAAGAAACCTCGCACTCTCTGTCATTTCATCAGTTGGATACAAAATTGACAATGGCACGATCTTAACTAATCGCGTTCTTGAGGTGAAGGTCGGTGGCCTATGCATTTGCTCGCTTGATTCTCCAAGATCAATGCTCTGGGATGACCCCCGAACCATATCTCGATGGACTTGTTCCATCCTCAAGACTAAGCTGCTCAACTTGTTAATATTTTCTTGGACCTATGCCTGGTCGAGCTCGCTGCGATTTCCCTGAAACACAGGCCCATCCTCCATATGCACAGCTGTCCACGATGCTATCATTTCATAGTCATCCTCATGCAATATTCTATCGAGTGGCTGCTTCGTGGCCTTAGAATTCTTCTTTTGTGGCTTTTGAGGGATTCCAATGCCCAACTCTTTTATCTTCTCACCAACTTGCGGCTCCTTTCCTATTTCGCCTGCTTGCTGAGTAGGTTTCAAGGTCGATGCACTTTGGGCTTCCACATCTTTATCCTCTTTGATTTCTTCTTCTTCTTCATTCGATGGGGTGATGACCGATTCTGGTGCATGTTCTTTTCATTCATTGGGTCAATCCTCAATAATGAGCTCAATCGTTGGGATGCCTAACTGATACTGTCCCTCATAGCATTTTTTTACGTTCAGGCGCGGCTGAATAAAAATTGAATGTAGCCCAGCTTCAAAAAGAAAGAATGGCTTATATTGGGTGGTCACTTCTCTCGTGATTCTTGGGGTCTTCTCAATCACAGTGCGTAGTTGCTCAAAGAAAGTGAAAAATTGCAGATTATTAAGCCTCTGCTTCTCTGGATTTGTAGATGACCACATGTTTGCAAACCGCACTGTGCAATAATCATCCTGTGCTACCGGTAGGCCATTCTAATGGCTGGGTTCTTTCCATCCCACAAAGGCGATAAGGACTAGAAGCCAATTAAAATAGAAGGGGAACCCTCTATCCTAGACATCCTCAATATCCAGTAATAATTCATTTAGCAGAAAGTTCACCCAATTGTATTCATGGCCGTCCATAGCTTTCGCAGCTAAGGCTACCACCGAAGCTCATACCTATGCTGGCCTAGATTTCTGTAGAATTCTTCCTACCAATAGCTGAATTGTGAACCACAGAGGTTCATTTAGAATGGGGTCAGTCTCATAACCCCTGGTCACTCTAGACAAATTAAATGTGCTTTTGATGCTTGCGGCTAGTTCTTGGTCATCCTTCTTAACCACAAACTCTTTGGAAGGCTCATCACCCTTCTTGCTCAACCCCGTGATTCTATCTATGAGGTCCACAGTGATATTAACTTTGAAATCTAACCATATATATCCCTGGTGCATGCAGGAAAGTAGAGTATGCACCACAGCTTTGTATTCCTTGCTGCGCCCAAAATGTGGGATGCGCAGAAGGTTAAGCAGGCCTGCCTAGTATAGCGGTACTACCCAATCCACAGGCACAACTTCTGCCTTGTTCATTGTTGGATTCTTTACACTATACATATATCTGTCATCTTCCAAATGGGGAAATTTATCGGCATCCGGTAGATTAAAATCAGTCAGCTTGCATTCCATGATCTTACCCAGCAGATCATCTCTCTGTCGCACGCGCTTCACCATTGGAAACGGAACCATTTGTTGGCACAGGTAGTTGATCTAGAGGTTTTCCAATATAGACCCAGGTTTGCTGCGGTTTTAGCTTTAATCAACAAAACTCCTTCTCACCGGCCCTTTCAGCAACAACCCGCACGCAGGTTGAGGTCTCACCTGAGGAGAAGCTATGGGGGTGATGCAGAATCAAGCTTCCACAGCAGTGTGATGAGTTGAATGGGTAAACACACTTTGCAATGCGCTACAGGCTCACACTGCGGTCTGATGGCCACGTGCCAACTGTCTTCATCTCAGGTTGATACTGTTGCACACCCAGCACATCCACGGACTGCGCGGGTCAGTTTAACCCACTCGATGGGACAACGCAACTGACTTATGCACTTCCACTTCGAAGGTAGCTGTATTAAGGGTTTCACTTAGCACTTATTCATTCAATTACTGCCATCGATTATTTATCCTTATACTTGGTGTAATCAAACAGGATATCAATACTGCGTACTTCTAGTGTTATGCACTAACATAATTATATAATCCTAGTCTTCTATGTGCACATATGTTTATTTACGACTGATACATTCGCAGACTTAGAACACCTCACATTCATCAATCATCCATTCATGAAATTCTTAACATATCATCCCCATCTTTCCCCTATGGCAAATACATATAAAAGTATTAACAACCTAATTGATAACTGAGAACTCAAGCATGCATGGTAAGCAAACAAACAGTGCAAAGTAGAAACACATAGATAGTCTCACTACACAAGATTTAACGTGGTTCACCCCTCGGATTGAGGCTACGTCCAGAAGAACTGTTGCTTATATTTGTCTTTTGGGAAGGGTACAATAGTTCTTAGTCTGCGCACTCAACTACAGACTCTCTTCTCTCCTAGATAGGTCTCTGCACACTCACTTGCAAAGCCTTTACAATAGCTTCAACTTCAAATATTCTAACAATATGCAACAATGACCAAAAATGAAGAGTAACCCTTTCCCACACAAAAATTCCTTATTTATAGATCATGCCAGTAGGTCATGTATTTACAATTCATAAGAAAAAACCCTTAGGTTTACAAAACATGGTGTGGCTAACTGCCAGCCTGACTGTTACCATCGAAAGCTTGCTCCTCTTGCCCCAGGTCGTCCTACTGGGCCACTCGTGGCTCACACGCTCTTCTGACAGCCGAGGTCCTCAAAATGGTTACAACTACATCGTGGCCTGTCCCTTTCTACCTCTTTCGCCTACCTGTCGCCATCGGCGTAGTGGCCTAGATTCTCAACTGCTTTCCACCACTCTTCCAAACAGGTCGCTTTCTTGTGCCTTCGCCTGGCTCTTTACCAAAAATAGGTCACTTCCTCGTTTGACCTTTACTTATATCTTCTTACCCAAAATTAGCTACTGCGTAGGTCCTGCGCATCAGCATAGCTAGGCAACAAAATATGCCCAGTAAGCTGTTCACTTCACCATGTTGTGCTTTTATACTGCGCGACTCAAAATCATGTTTCAACAAAATGGCAACCACTTGGGCCACACCCAACATACTCTTTGCCCAAAATTACATGTTGCACTAGAACTGCACATCAGCAAAACTGTTTTGTGCTTATACTTCGCACTCTGAACTTCACCACTTGTACTTCGCAATCTGAACTGCTCCATTCCCAAAATTGTACTTCATCAAAATTGTGCCAACTTGGGCCATGCTCAACATAGGCTGTTTTGGAATCTTATGCATATTTGTAGCATAATGGTTTGGATTCAAATGGTGATGGACGTTTCTAAAGATATATTATGTTTATAGTGTTATGGATTAGGTTGATAAGGTTATATTTTTGTTTCTAGGGTAGACTAGATTTCTAAGGCTAGATTAGGTTTCTGTGTTTGTGGTTTGGGTTTCTAGGTTTCTAAATTAGCTATCTAATGGTTATATTTCCGTGGATGATGGATGCAAATATTATGGTGACAAAGGGGATGGTGATGGTGACAACATGGGTAGGAGGAGCAAGGTGGTGATGTTCATGGTGGCATGGTGATTGTGACAATGACCATGGGGATAGTGATAATGAGCATGGGGATGGTGATGGTGATAGTGACCATGAAAATGGGCATGAGGATGCAGATATTATGATGTACTTAGATGGGATAAAAAAAAAAAAAAAATCCATGATGAAGCTTGTGCAATTTATCAAGTTGTACCAAGTCTATGCAATTTATCAATTTATTAGGCTATCAATATCTGGCTACAATAGTCAAAATATTAATGTCAATTCTCAATGAGACCATGAAAGAAAATCATAGCATACCTGTACACCACATAACTATAACATAGTACACAATATAGCATGCAAACCACATACTAGAATACCTACCTATGGTCATTTGACTAGACCATCAGGATCAACTCGAATACTAATGGTTTCCTTTAACCTCTCATGCACGGAGTAAGGAAATAAGTATCGTGCCTTTGATGAGTTCTTCCTTGGCATTGTTTTCAGCTAGAGGCTTGTGCCAATAACTAAGTTTGTATAACGCTATACAATCTCACCTGGTCTATAATATTCATATGTATACTCTTTTCTATTTGCTAAGTGGGAAACCTGGTTCAAATATTCTCCTTTGATAACCATTGACCCAATCGGAAAATCATTGGCCTCGGAGTCCCGTAATGGGACATTGAGGGTTTTATTCCCCTCCATGCAATGTGTCATCCAATAGTTGGTGCGCCATGCATTGCATCTCAGGGAAACAACTACGTATATTTTCCCTCCAGAAAGAAAAGTGCCAATGTTTCAGTCAACTAACTAGACACAACTAGTTGTAAAAAATATCAAAAATATCAAAATATTAATCGAACCTGGTTGTACAAGATCTTATATGTGGTCATATTCTGGTGAAATACTTGATTGGTCCTCGTCCAACTAGGATATCTTTGTATCTATGCATCGACCAATGGGGAGTGATACATGGTCCCATATATCAACCTAATCCATGGATTCACATTTGTCCCATTCACCACTACTACATGGATAACAAAAACATGACAGTTTCCATGTCCCCATTTCAAGTATAGCATTGTCTAACGTTCTAACTGAATGAAATGCATGAGTTCCTTGGATGGTCTCGCACTCATATAACTGTGAATGATCTACATCCACCACCTCCCAAAAATATCTATGTACATGTACTTTCCTGTTTGGTTGATCTTCCTTCCTTCTTTCTCCCTCCCCCATGACTGATGAACACCATTCAACGATGGCTTTTGCATCTTAGATGAGCGATTCATTTGTGAAATTCATTTCTTGCCTACGTAATGCAGTCTTGATGCACACACCTGCTCCATCATGTTCACCTTTTCCATGTCCGGTCTCAAAATAATTCCAAATATGTAGCACCTTGTACATTTTGTGGAGCATCAAAACCATTGGAAGACATGGGAATTTTTTAATTTCCCTACACATCCATCAGACCAAATCCAATGTTGTTCCATCTGTATAGTATTATCCTTCAAGTGATTGTAGAAAATTTGAAAGCTTTGTTGTACAAAATCCAAGTCGTGACACATGTCATCACTTATGTAGAAGTGATACTCCTTCAATATGAACTTTGTTAGCTTCAGTACTATCTGCCCCATGTATATAGGTGATATGGACCATTATGCTGACCTGGTGTGAGTGATAGTATTGAATCAGAATCTCATTTTGCAGTTGAAGAGTGTAGTTTTTCTCAAAATTGACCACTGACAAGATAGTCCCAATAGGAAATGTATCATCGCACATTCTAAACTGCGCATCTTTCCAACAAGCCACATGTACATGATTTACATACTGTTTTGTCTTTTCAAAGAATTCCTCCATGAAGTCGCAAACCTGTACCTAGTAGATCAACAATAAAGACATATATTAATAGATTGTTACATATGAAATTGCAATCTAAAGAAAAAATAGTATTCAAGAACTCATTACCAAACTGAGAAGTGACCAACTATATTTTTTTCTTTCGTTCCCTCCATCAATATCATACGTGACATATTAGAATGATTGCAAGATCACCTCCTTCCTCCCAATTTCATGCTCATCAATCACATGTATGCATTTTGTTGGTTGTGGAGCATGATCTTCTTGATTCAGAGATGTTGTTGTTAAGCCGTGTTGTACCCTAGGTTTGGTAATGATCCCGACATGCACAACAGGGGGTCTGGGGGAGGTTTTTTGCCAACATATTATGGGCCCATAGTTTTGGGTAACCCATGGTATTTCCCCTTTAAAAGAAAGACATTGTAATACGGCTAGGATTGATGCATTAGGTATTGTGTAATGTAAATATCTCTGATATCATGGAAGAGAGACTGAGAGAGAGTGAAGAGAGACTGTGTAATTGGACTTTCTCTTGGACGATCTCCATAATGTTTGCTTCTTCCATCCTAAATCTTGCATTCAACGCCTCCCTAACTTCGTCACTTGTATAACCAAATCCCAACAAGTCATTCGCTACCATAGTATGAGGTTGACTTCATGTGGGAATTGAAACATCCAAGGATGAGCACCTATGTTTTACTTATTGACTAGTGCCATGGGGTGATTGTTCATCAAATGTTGTTGAAATTGAGGGTTCCTCTAGTGAATTATTTTGTTCTTCTTTTCATGGATGGGTAGGAACAACCATGGTATCATCTATGGTTGGAATTGAATGAGTATCCATGGAATACCTTCGATTCCACATGCCCAATATTTTCTTTTCTCTAATTTCTTCCATGGTTTCTTGAGGCTTCTCTTTCCTTGCTGATTTCCTTGTTCGATTGCATGAATTCCCCATGACCACTATGACAAATACTATGAAAATAGATTCAAGAGGTGTGCTCAACTATGAATATGGATTATTTATCAATTGTGAATATAGGTTCTTCAAGCTTGATCAATTGAGAATATAGATACTTCCTCAATTGTGAATATAGATTCCTCAAGCTTGCTCAATTGTGAAAGCAACTTCTACCTCACTTATGAATATAGAAAATTCTTCATTTGTGAATATAGATTATTCAAGCTTGCTCAATAGTGAATGTAGATTCTTCTTCAATTGTGTTCATATAGATTCTTGAATCTTGCTTGAAATTGTAAATATATAGATACTTAATCAATTGTGGATGCAAATTCTTCAACTTTTCTTTTGATTGTGGATATATATGAACTTCCTCAAACCTGAATTTATATTCTTCAAGCTTGCTCAATTCTCAATGGAGGTTCCTCTTCAATTTTGAACATAGATTATTAAATTTTGTTTGATTGTGAATGTAGAATCCTCAATTCTCAATGCTAACTGTAGAATCCTCTTCAAGCTTGTTGATTATGAATATGTGTAATTATGAACATAGAGTATTCAAGCTTCCTCAATTGTTTTTAAACTATTCAGTTGCGCAGGTTTCTTTGCAGTGCTGTTGGGGAGACAAAATACAGAATTCGGGGATGAAATAGGTAGAGTATTTGGTTGAATTATGAAGAGCCAAAATGCTGTAGCGTTATGGATTTACAAAACGCTCTATCATTTCTTAAATCTATAACACTTGAGCATTCCTTCTATGATAAAAAAAAACTCATTACCAATTAATACGTTTGGCACATGACTACATAACGTCTAATGGGGAGAAACACGTGAACATTTATTCATCACTAAACTCTCTAGCATTATGGCAATCTACACAAAATTTACATTTTCCTTGAAACCTTATTTCATAATTTTTTCCCAAGAAAATAAATTTCCTTTATTTCCCTAGATCACTCCTTAACTTCAAAGGATTTGGGATTCATGTTGTATGGGTTAGGAGTTAAATAGGGATTTGGTGTTAGGGGTTAAGGGGTTAAGGGGCTTAGGAGTTAAGGGATTTAGTTCTTAAAAGGGATTTAGGGATCCATGTTTAGGGGGTTAGGGTATTAGAGGTTAGACATTAATGATCAAGTGTTTGTGGATAAACTAGGGCTTCTAAAGGTGTTCAGTGTTAAGTGCTTAGAGATAAAGGGGTTTAGGGGTTAGGGGATTTAGGGGTTAAGGTATTGAGGGCACCAATGTTGGGGGGTTAGGGTTCAATAGGTTAAGCGTTAAGTGTGAAAGGTTTGGGGTCAAGGAGCTTAGGGTTAAGGGATTCATAGGCTAATGTATTTAAGGCTCTAAGGTTAGGATGTTAGTGTTGAGTCAGTTAAGGGTTAAGTGACAATGGGTTTAAGTATTAAAGGTTTGGGGTTGAAGGGCTTAATGGATTCTTCGAGATTACAGATTGGTTTCTAGGGATTTATGGGTTTTGGGATTTAGGGATTATGGGTTAGGGGTTTTGGGGTTAGGGGGTTAACTAGGACTTAGGGGTTAGGGTTAAGTGTTTAGAGGTAAAGGAATAAAGTTGTGGTTAACATTTTTAAATATTTATGGGTTAGGTTGTTGAGGGGTTAGGGGTGGACTAGGTGTTAGGGGTTAGTGGTTGTGGAATTAGAGGTAGAGTGGTTAATGGGTTAGGTTTTAATAGGTTAAGGGCTATGGATTTAGGGGGTTAGTTTTTAAGAGGTCAGGAATTAAGGGCTGAAGTGTTATAGTGTTAAGGTCTTATAAGGGGTTAACGGCTTAGGGAGTTAGAGGATAAGGACTATGAGGATGGTATATAATGGGTTAATTAACGTAATAGGTATTTAAGGATTAGGAGCTTTATAGGTTAATGGATTTACGGATCAATTGTTAGTGGGGTATGGTATAAAAGGTTAGGATTAAGTGTCAAGGGGTTAAAGTGGTAGGGGATTATATGTTAAGGCCATAGGTGCTTAGGGGTTTAGGGAGTTAGGGGGTTTGGGGCAAGTAGGACTTAGGGATGATTTTAAGACCCCCCCCAAATTTATATGTATAAAAAATGGGCGAATATCCTCGATATATAGGAAAACTTGAAGGCGATTTTATCAATAATATAATATGTATATATAATGTTTTTGGCGAATCTTTCATTTAATTATATAATGATGTAAAATCTTGACGAATCTTTCACTAAATTATAAGATATTGTAAAATCTTGACAAATATTTCACTTACTTATAAAAAATTGTAAAAACTTGGTGAATCTTTCTCTAATTTATAAAATATAGTAAACAATTTGGCGAATCTTTTGCCAATAAGACTCGAGCTTTTGATTATGTAGTTTACTAAGGTAGTGAAACATAAGAACATACACCGGAGCTCAACTCTGGACTCTCTGGACTCCTAGACTCTCGAATGAACAAGTGTATGAATGAGGAGCGGATGGATTTATTTATACATTTCACAAGCAGTATTTGATCACTCACAACTAGAAGGTGTCGACGAAACATGACTACACCAACTAGATTCAGGGCAAGTAGGCACTTTACTTTTTATCTGGTCCCTTAATGGTCCAATGGAAATGTGGGGTCATGAATCTTGACATGCCAACAGATTGATAGAATTAAGTGAATATCCTAGTAACGGGCCACTTCCTTTATATAGAGAGATAGTTATTGGACCAATTACAAGCTTCCAACCAATCTTCTCACCAATGTTTCTTCTCTTTGTTGTCGAATGGTAGGAGAGTTGTATATTTGTCAATGAATACTTAAAATGGGTCAATCCGGATAAATTTTCCTCAACAAGTGATACTTGGCCCATCATTGTTTTAAAATGTCTCAAAACCATAAAAGCATCCATAAATTGATAAATAACAACCCCATGCACTAAATTCACCCAGTGATGTGAATAATGCCCCATGCACTTCTAAATTCACCCAATGATGAGAAAAATGCCCCAGACACTTCAATACTTGCCCCGAGCACTTCAAAATTCTCCCAAAGATGATAAAAATGCCTTAAGCACTTCAATAGTTTCCTAGGCACTTCTAAATTCTCCTAAGGATGATAAAAACTCCCCATGCACTTCAATATTTTCCCCAAGCACTTCAAAATTCCCTTGAGGCACTTCAATACTTACCCCATGCACTTCTAAAGTGACCCAATGATGGTAGAAATGCACCATGTACTTCAATACTTGCCTCAACCACTTCAAAATTCTCCCAATGATGATAAAAACACCTAGACACTTCAATATTTTCCCCAGGCACTTCAAAATTCTCCTAGGAAAGATAAAAACGCCTCCATCCACTTCCATGGTTTCCCAGGAACTTCATTACTTTCCCCAGACACTTCAAAATTCGTCCAATGATGATAAAGATGCCCTATGCACTTCAATAGTTTCCCTAGGCAAGGGAGAAAAAACACCCGACAATGATATAATCACCCAAGCAATCACAAAAATGCCTCAACCCACACAATTTTTCCTTGGAAAGTGATAACTTTGCCCATCATTGTTTTAAAACGTCCCAACACTATAAAAGAATCCATACATTGATCAATAACAACCCCAAGCACTTCTAAATTTACGCAGTGAGGAGAAAAACGACCCATGCACTTCTAAATTCACCCGGTGATGAGAAAAATGCCCCATACACTTCTAAATCCACCCAGTGACAAGAAAAACGCCCCGGGCAGTTCAATACTTTCCCCAAGCACGCCAATTTTTCAAAAGATGATAAAATTTCCCTCAGAACTTCAATATTTTCCCAAGCACTTCTAAATTCTCCAAAGGATGATAAAAACTCCCCATGCACTTCAATATTTTCCCAAAGCACTTCAGAATTCCCCCGAGTCACTTTAATACTTCCTACATGCACTTCTAAATTGACCCAATGATGATAGAAATGCCCCGTGCACTTCTAAATTCACCCAGTGATGAGAAAAACGCCCCATGCACTTCACAATTCAACCATTGACAAGAAAAATGCCCCATGCACTTGAAAATTCACCCATTGACAAGAAAAACGCCCCAAGCACTTCAATATCGGGCACTTCAAAATTCTCCAAAAGATTATAAAAAATCCTTAAGCACTTCAGTATTTTCCAAGGCACTTCAAAATTCTCCCAAGGATGATAAAAACACCCCATGCACTTCAATATTTTCCCTACACACTTCAAAATTGCCCCCATGCACTTCAATACTTCCCCCATGCACTTCTAAATTGACCTAGTGATGATAGAAACGCCCCATGCACTTCAATACTTTCCTCAACCACTTCAAAATTCTCCCAATGATGATAAAAACACCCAGAGACTTCAATATTTTGAGTTTAAAAAATAGACTTCAACTTTTTCAGTTTGAAGGGTTTATTTTCTGAAACAAATCAAAAGATTTGAATTTCTCGAGAATATCAATAAACATGGATAAAATGTTTAAAAGGTGAGGAATACTGCGACAACATCAAATAGAGTGAACCATTTCTTGTTCCTCTAGAACCATGCGATAGTCCATATGGAATTCATCATAAGAATCCCAAACATGTTATGGTATTGATGTTCACCATTGACACGAGTGCCTCTGAACTCAATCTGGGTCAATATCCTATTCGTCATTCTCTAAAATTCAATAACTCTTAGCAAGGATACTATATCATCTTCCCAAAAATTCTTACAAGTAATACATGTACTTATATCTTAGCCCATAGACCTTCATAATTTCTTTAATTTGTAACAAGACATCCATAAAAAGCTTCCAAAACTACCTTTCATAACTAAGATGTCACTTGAAAAAAACATCCTACTCTTACTATTATACTATATTGTTTAAGAACATTGTACTAAAAACTTAAAGAATGATGTTTAAAATATGTTGGCATCAATATTTGACATCTACTAGTATACTAAAGTTGTTTTTAAGATGGTTGAAGTTTCTCACTAGAAACCATAAGAAGTAAACCATGTTCAACCTTATGAATTAGCCATCAAACACATAAAGAATGACTTGAACTAGTGCCACAATCAAAACAAAATAATTGCAGATTTGAAAAAGGTAGTGAACTGCATTGAAGGTTTAAAGAATGCATTCCCAAGTATTTAAAGTCAAGGTTCAAACCTCATTGAGTCCCATCTCTAGCTGGCATGAACCAATCCAGAAGTGAGAGGAATTATGGTTGGTGGAAAGAACACACCTACTAGTGGCTATTGAAACATCTTTGGATCACATTCAATCAAAGGTATTTTCATTCTATAATGTGTCCTTGATTTCCGTGTTGATCTCCTAATGAAGGCAAATAAGATGGCCATGAGAATCCAAAGAATAGTTAAAGGGTGAATGATGTTCCATGTACATGACAATACATTGTGATTGAAGCAATGAGGAGATTTCAAAGAACCAAACTCTTCATTGACATAAAAAAGTGGGGGTGATATCAATCAAACAAAGATAAAAGGGGAAGGTAAGAGCACGTATCCCACCCTAGAAGCAATCTAAAACTAAAACTCCAATCTTGGATGACCCATATTTTGACATTCATTGGGAAGATCACATAGGCCATTTTCCAAGTCAAACCACTAGCCTAGAAATGTCACTGTAACTTGGGAAGTCCACATCTATTACTTGTAACTAAGAATACTAACATATAATCCCTTCAAGAGCAAAGAACATTAGGTCCACATAACACAACATTGGTAATCAAATAGCCAAGCAATGAAATGATGTTGGTGTTGGAGCCAAGAATGAAGCCACATAAAAAACTTAACCTGTGAATCTCAATCTCAAGAACCAAGAATTAGAAATAGTCATGCCATATATTGTGGGAAATTTATTATTGAGTACTAAGTGATGGAGACACATAAACTGCTATCGGAGGAACATAAACAATTGATTTTTATGCTTGAAGAGAAACTTCACAATCATGTGGCTAACTAAAACATAAAATTCAGACGTTGCATTTTTGTTGTTGGAGGCTAGAATACAACATGTATTATTTTGTTGCAAAGCTCTTGGGATGTTGTAATTCATGTAACTGTCAAAACACAATCTTAGTCCTATTTGAGTATATTGTTTTTTATTGAATGAAGTTCTCCCACCTAAAGATGTGCCATTGAACACACAGAACATACATAGGCCATAACTTGGTCATATGAAGATAAAATTGAGAACATTTGGGCTTGATGAACATCTCTTGTAAATGTGCACATGAGTTTGGATCCATTTACAACTTTCCATGTTAAATACATAAATATACAATGTGGAGAGGTACAAAATGGGGTTAAGATGAGCAAAACAAAATGTTGATGGATATTTTCTTTAGCTACTGATGACCATAGTAATTTCCTGAGATAGTGAAGGCCATAAGCGTATCACTCTCAGGGTTGGAAATTCAAGTCCAATCCACCTTTCAAATTTGAAAATTATGCCCTATTTCTAAAAAAAAAAATTAAGCATTTCAATGAACATTTTTGAAGAGTATCAATGTGTTTTAATAGTAGTTGATGGGTAAAATTGCCTCATGAGGGACAATTACCAATTAAATGCCACAACTGATCACTCATATGGGATATGGGGACCTCCCACACTTGGGACAAAACTATAATAACTCAAAATATTGGAGTGGATTGGATTCACTGTGCACCCTGATATTTGAGGCCAAAAGTAAATGAAATTGAAACCTAAGAGTGAAGTTCTCATTCTTGGATGCTGATAGTACACCCAATGTATGAGTTATGTAAAGAAAGCACTATGCTGATGCGCCTAGAATCAGCCAACAAGGGAAAAGGCTATGCATTGTTTATGTTAGAACTAGCAATTAATGTGAAGATGAACCATGGTGCCATCAATGTACAATCTAGGGTGCATGTAGGACTACATAATTATTTGAAATTACAAAGGAGGGTGCACTTAGGACTATAGAATTATTTGAAATTCCAAAAGAGGGTGCACATAGGACTACAGAATTAGACAAAAAAGTGAACTTGCATGGTGCATATTGTGTGCAATTTTTTCATGGGATGGCTGGTACATAGAAAGTGCAACCCTTTCTTATGTAATTTCTTGTACTGGATGATACAATATAGAAATGGAACAGTAGGCTAGAAGGGAAATATTGAGTTGGCATGTACAAAGTGCAAGGTGCATATCATCATTCACAAGTGAGCTATGGAAGAAAGTCAATGGGTAACCTAAGCAATGAATACTAGGTTTGAATGTATGCCACACCTCATCCAAATTTGGTGAGATTCCCCGTGAAAGTCCTTGTTTTGAAATAAATGGTCAAGCCCAATACTGATTTTAATTGAATGAGTATAAAAACAAAAGGTGAAGGAACATGCACCATACAGATAGAGGGTAACATGGATAATTCATGTATGCCATCATATAATGGTCATAGCACTGGGATTTTGTCTTTGCGCCTACATGGTCTGCAACCTCTGCCTAGTTCCCTAGTCCATACATTTCAACTCCCTGCAAATGGGCATATTAACAAATGATATTTATGAGAATTAAAGTCCACAAAAACTAATAAAGACAACAATAAAATGTCCAGCACAATACCAACTTGTTAAAAGTAAACAATGTGTTGCATTTTAGATACCTTCCAGTTTGTCATACCTCTAAGAGCAATATTTATTCACCTATTGCCTACAATCCAATCTGGGTGAATAAGGGGAAAATAAATATTGTCCTGGATAACAAGAAGATTAAAGTCAGCAAAGCATGAGAGTGTTGAAACAAAGCACATAAGCAAAGGGATTTGGAGGATTTTAGATGCTATAATCCTTGATAGAAGGAACTAACACACCCTTCATACTCATCAATTGCTTTGCTGATGTTTTCATTATTAAATTCTTGAGCACATATGTATTCTTCGTTTCCTTTTGAATTCATTAAATACTTGACTTGAAGACTCACAGATAGTCATAAGCATACTCATGAATTGTATGCACTATATTCAAATCTTCTCGAATCTTATCTTAAAAATGGATGTCTTATAGCCTCTGAAGCTTCCCTGCATTCTAATAGTTCAAACTTGAGAAGGCCCTGCAACAAGTCTAACAAACAAGCCGACAGAGTGGTATGCATGTTGCATTATCAAATCCTGCAAACATGGTAGTAACATGTCATGACCTGAGGAGCATGATAAGACTTGTGTTCACAAGTTGCAGCTTTTGGTATAGGGTGGTATTGTGGTGCAAGAAAAGTAAGAAAGGAAAGAAAAATGCTAAAAGAACTGCAAAAGAATGAGAAAGAGGCACTAGAGACTATTAGTCTAAAAGCACAAGTTGAAGAGGCAAAACAGGTTACAGAGGCCTTGACAAGTCTACTAAAGAAAAAGGAAGAAGTTTGTAAAAGTGAAGAGGCTAAAATTAGTCTTCTTCTAAAAAAGGAACTAGAAGAGAAAGATACTCAACCAAGCACAAGATTCTATAGAAACTGATTGAAATCGAAAAAGATTCTATAGTTGAGTGAGTACAAAAAAGGGCATAGAAACTTATGACTTAGTGCTTGCTGGAAGAATGAAGCACTATAGATGGTATCAACATGTAAAATTGAAATGTACTGATAACAAGAACACAAGTGTCATGATATCAAAGTTTAAGGAAATGTTAAGTTGTTAACATGAAGTCTCTTAAACAATCCCACTCAACGTTCAAACTTGAAGACACATGAAAAGCTATGAAGGATATGAATTTTTATTTTAATTAGCAATCTTGTACATTAGCATTATCTTATGACAGCAATCATTCCATATACGAAAAATTACCATAAGGCAATTTGAAAGTATTTTGGGAAAGATTTGAAATGGCTTAAGATGGCATAATATACAACATTTTTTTTGAGAGCCTGAGAACAAAATTCTAAAGACAAATTTGTCACAGTCAAGGACAAACCCAAGGAGGAGACTTGAGTAGATTTTTTGGCAGTCTAAAGGGTCGTGTGAAAATGTTTGAGAACAGAGTTGTAGTGAAGACTTGAAGATCTTTCTGAAGCATTGGTTTTGGCACAAATCTCAAGGATTTGTGAATGCACTTATGGACTACTCAAAGGTAGATTTGAATATTTTTCAAAACTATTGTGGATAGAGTTTGTTAGATAAGATTTGAGGGCTCTTCTGAGGATAGATTTGGCATTTTCTTAAAGGAAAAAGTGTCTGGCACTCAAGGACAAGTTATGGACAGTGGACAAGTGGACAAGAGGCTTTGTAAGACATCCATGTATGCCTATGAGAAAGTAAAAACAGAAGACAACATTCTTTTAGGGTTAAATTAATGACTGACTATGCACATTTTTTTGACATCAAATCTGAGGACAATTTGAGGATAATATTCGTCAGCCTCTATGATAGTCATTTGGACCAGGTTTGGCATTTCATTGAAGAACTAATTTGATCAAATTTGGATGGGGTTTGGCATTTCATCCTATTGGCGGCTTTGGAAGCTTGTTTAGGTCTTGCTTTGGAAGATTATTTAAGAGCGGTTCCATGGTCCAGCTTGAAGGAAATTTTGGAACAACAGTTCTAACTTGAATATGCCAATGTTTGAAGGACTCTTTGAAGACAGTTTGTGTAGCAACTAGAAGCATGATTAAGGGAATGTTTGTAGGGAAATATTTAATATAGAATGTCTGTGAGATTATAAACTGAGCAATAAATTAAAATATATGATAAAAAAAGATAAAAAGCATGATAGCACATCTTAAGGCTGTCACAAAATTCATGTCCACAAAAGAAAGTATGAGTATGACATCATAACTCCCTAAACAAAATTCAAGGAGAGTCTTTTTCAAGAAACTCATAGCATGTTGTTATCATCTAGATACCTCAAGGCATGTATGCATCATATGAATCCAACAAAAAGCTACAAAACACAATTACCATCCGTACTTATTCAAAATATATTTCATTGTGTGTAGCTTTTGCACGGCTGGGATAATAACCAAAACTCTGCCAACTTCATCAAAGCAAAGTGCAGAGTTCGTTTCACTAATTTAACAAAAATATTGAGACAATGATAGATGGAGTTGAAATATTAGCTGCTTCAGTGCTTTACTAGATCACAACGTATTAAAGGATAAAATTGAATTGACAAAGGCCTCTGCAAGTTACTAAAAGAAACTAGATTCTAAAATGGAAAAAAATTATACTAAAGGTTATAACTTTGACCTCAAAATTGAGAGGAACCATCAGCAGATTAAATTTGCAACATTAGGCTTTAGACTAGTCGCTATATTCTCAAAGCTTTGTGATAGCTTCACTTCATCAAGACAATGTTGAAAAGAGCCATTACCAAGTCCTACCATTTTCTCCAAAATAGTAAATGTAGGATTTGTTCCAAACATGATTGTATGGAATATCATCCCTGGTTTTATCATCTTCAGTTTATTCACAAACTTAAGAGGATATCTCCTATCAGTGTTTCCACCATTAATAAAAAATATAAGTGTTGGATTCTTCTTGGCCACATTAGGATGAGTAGATCGTTGATAAATTACTGCTCCTACTAGTTTCAGACAAGAAGAATAATCGGTTCCCCTTGCTGTAACATATTGCAGAATCTTGTCCACTATATCTTCCTTCATCTCTTGTATTTCTAGAGAAAGTATTGCTATCTTGTCAAATAGAACCACAAATAAAGAATCAAAACTAGTATTTTGATGCCGAGTAGTAATGAATTGAACAATAGCCGCACACACACAGCCCAACCTACAATTGTGTCAAGATATAAATTTGGCCATGGTTGGTTTTATA
Organism: Larix kaempferi; assembly: GCA_027924585.1. Classification (NCBI taxonomy): domain Eukaryota; kingdom Viridiplantae; phylum Streptophyta; class Pinopsida; order Pinales; family Pinaceae; genus Larix; species Larix kaempferi. Next base: position 393,382 of record BSBM01000122.1, read on the forward strand.
TCAATATTGGACATTGAACTAGACTTGTCAATAAAAAAAACAACATGATGCGTTATGTTCTTGGAATGGTCATAGACAAAAACATGACCATCTACAGTTATGTGACATGTATAGGATGCCATTTAGGTAGTCCTTTTCATTGGAGCATTCCATAATTTATCTGTGCAATAATACCTCGAGGAACTAGAATTAATTTCATTATGCTCTTCTAACTTGCAAACATGATTACATAGGGAAAACTCCTTTTGATCCTCTTTAATACAATTATCTTCAAACCGCATTTGCTTCCAATTAGTATGATGGTTAAGCTCATCTTTAGGCTTATACTCATTAGGGCCTTATTTTCTTGTCTCATGCCAAGATCCATCATAGATGTGACTTATGCAATTATCATTCATAACACAGTAAATCAAATGAATGTGTCCCTGACCTTGTACTTTTCAATGCATGTTAGACATCTCTACCATAAAAAATTCCACCCAAGTATTTTTCCTACCTTGGATATCAAATTCTTCCTGATCTGATGCAAAATTGACACTCCTCATGTTCCCATGAGTTGTATTATGTAAACTATAATTATTGATGGGTCGTTGACAAAAATACCCACAAGCTTGACATTTAACCTTACAATAATGAACAATGTATGGATTTAGTGTGTGAAGATGCACACCATCATAGCATCTTTTAAAAGGTGGATGGAAATGAAACAATCCTTTTGCAGACCAATTTATTCAGAGACCTATTCATACTCAAAGGAACCTCTTCTGGCCTGAAATGAACATGTCTATCGTACAAGTTCAGTGAAAATTTCACAAATGCCATTTTCTTCACATTTCTTATGACAAGAATGCTCATTACCAAAGATGCTCATCACTTGTCAATTCATGGAAGTGATCTTTGTAACTGCAACTCCTGGGACACCCCTCCATGGTGCATTTTTTGGGATAATATCTTTCATGACAAGCATGTTTTTCATGATCCCCAAGCTCAATCTGTATCACACAAGGATTTTTGCAGCTTGGAAGAGAACACTCCATCTTGTACATGTGCTGTGGTGAATTGCATTTATGAATACCTTCATGTCCAACCTTCATGCAACAAGATTTGTGCAAATGGATGATCTTTCAAAGAAAGCACGTATATCCATACATTGATGATTTTTCTTTTTTCCATCATGATTCCAATCATGACATGCCAAATTTTGACATTCCTCCACTTTATTTCCTTGATCTAATTCAAGACAACAATATGTGTACTTCTCAACATAAACATGGTTACTCATACAAGAGTAATAAGAGGAATGACATTTCTCTACAACACATTGCTAAAAACATACAAAACACTTACAACCACATACAGAAAGTCCCTGCTTCAATTCTGCAAGGGATGAAACTGCCTCCAGTTGCAACTTTTGTACATCATTACTGCTATAAAATTCGACAGTGTTGTTGGAAAGCCACTTTTGAACATGATCATGCTGTCTCTCTATCAATGCCTCCCGCCTCCCTATCGTTAACATGATCTAGGAAGATGGTTCAATTGATAGAGATAACCCTTGGTTCTATACTACTATGATATACATGTACGTGTGTGTATATATATCACCTAGGCAGGCCTAAAGTTGTTTTCCAACCTATATTTATTTGGTATTTTTTTAACCCTCATTTCAGAGCTTGTGTTACCTGACCTAAATGCTAGCTAAGGTCCCTTGCAACCAAGCCTTACACATGAACAAGCTTAAAGTTGATAGCTCGCTAACAAGTGACAAATCACCATGATTTGGTTTCTTTTAAGATGGTTATACCTAAATAGGTGTAAAGTTGATGGCTAACATGGATGCATATGACAATTCATTACAGACTGTGATAAGTTCATGTAATGATATAAATTTCAAATAATGATGAACTAAGAGGGATTATGTGGACAATATTAATGGATTGCATTGGGTATTGTCTTGGAAATACCAGTTAAAATTTTTAAATTTTATGTATGGTGGCATTAGAAGCATATAGCCAGTAACATAATTGGAATAGATAAGACATTGCAATTTCCAGGTACATGAAGAAATGATTTATTCCCAGTGTTCAAACTAGTTCCACGGGGACATTTGAGTACAATGCTCACAAGAGTTTAGGACAGGGCCAATTGGTATATTTACCATTTAAAAAGACTTAAAAATGAATTCAGAAAATTTGTGAAATCTGTGCAATTAGTCAGTGGTAAATATCCATTAATTAAAGTGCACAATAAATCAGTTTGCCTCAATATATCATAAATCTAATAATCAATTTTTCCTTACGATTTTGTTCCTAATAAATCAGTTTTTATCAAGGCTAGATAGACGAATGTTGGTATCAGTGGATGTTATTGTTAACAATCATCATCATCATCATCATCAATATTTGAGTGTACATTCTAAAGTTGGACTTATATGTGGCATAGACATTTTGCACTTGCGTTTTGCAATATTTTGCAATCCACATTTTGCAAGCCTCGCTCTTAGTCAAACTTCAGCATGTTTGCAAAGTTCATGCAACCATGCTTACAGTATGTGTGCAACTTTTTGAGTTAGCTCTCCTTATGAGGCCCTGCCAACATGGGGCCATCTTTAACTAACACCCCTATTGGGCTTGGAAAATATTGAGCCTCAGAGGTTTCCCTTCTTAATAATATTGTGGTTTCTTCTAAGCATTCATTAACTAAGGTTTATTTGTACCTTATTAAACCTTGTGTAATTAAGTTGACTATAGTTATTCAATCTCTCATCCAAGCAAATACCTGCTTGTATTTGTGGGGACCAACGTCTACTCATGGACCAACAGTTTCACCACTAGCTAATTACTTCCACTTGGTGTAATGAGACAATGGATGCAAATATTTGATCTGTAACATCTTCATTTTAAACACAACTGGCTTTTCCAATTGTTGTAATCACTCTTTGTCCTCAGCTATGACTTAAATTTGGTCAATACCTCAATAGATTTAATAATTGTGTTGCTGCTATAAATAGATCCAAAACAAATTCTTCTGCATAGAATCTTTTTACCAGCTTGGAGAGAGAGAGAGAGAGAGAGAGAGTTTTAACCTACAGGTTAAATATCAAGGGTTGATCATGTGATTGTAGGAGTTGTGGTAGGGTCAAGTTGCCCCATTTCCTTTGTTGCACCGGTGATAAGATAAATGAAGAAAGGGACAATTCTGCCAAATAATTACATCTTGTGAGCGAAATTATAAAAAAAAATATTTTCATGCTTGCATATTATGTTCTTATTAGTTATGGTAGGGTGTTATATTTAGTAGTTTATGGGTTATGTTTGTGACTATGTTGAAGGGATAATGCTGAATGAAACTATAAGCAGAAAAACGATAAGTCTTTTTTTGTAGTTGATCATTTTCACTAGGGCAATTGCCAGGAAGACTTAGAGCATCATATCCACCAAGCTTGGTATGTTATCCCTAGCCACATGTGCCAAAGAACAATGAAATTGCACTTGAAATCAATTTCTTTTGCTTTGCTTTGAACATTGAGACTCCACATAATGGGATTGACTTTATTTCACTATTGTGAACCTTGGTAATTTTTAATGGCTGTGTTTCCCAGGAGTACAGAACTTGTTCGTATTTGTATAGCTGGGCATTTTTCTTTAATATTAGTTATTGTTTTTTTTTTTAAGTTTTGAAGAGCAGCTTGAGTTCCTAGTAATGTTTATATCATTTTGTTTTCAAACAGAAACTACCCATGGAGAGTGGAGATGTTACACTAGCTAAATGTCGTATTTGTCAGGAAGAGGACAACAAAGTAAATATGGAGAATCCATGTGCCTGTTCTAGAACCTTGAAGGTAGGGGTTTACAGTTTAGGGGACAGATAAGAATGAAATGTTTTTCTTTATTGAGTGTTTATTATTGGATTCTTCATCCCAATTTATGTTTCTCTCTCCACAATATGATCAGAGTAATGTCTAGAGCATTGGTCCCACAGAAAAGGAGATTCCATATGTGAATTGTGCTATTAGGTTCATGGTTTTTTTATTTCTCAATTTTTTTATTTTTGAATTAAACATAATTAATTTTTCATTCATCCATTTTGGTTATGGAACTTAAAAAATCTAGCATTTGC